>BTHU01000002.1:67235173-67695173 GCA_036184795.1 Tokudaia tokunoshimensis | reverse complement strand
CTATTTTCAAGTACTGGGGAATACAGCACTGCTCATTTTTCAAACTCTTGGATTACCTATATATACCACCTCAAAGCTGCCCTCACACTTGGATTAGCTGGCAACGCTCACAGTAGATTAGGAGACTAAAGAAACAACTCATAAATTCCTGATTGATAAGCCTGCATTGACTGACTAGAAGTTGGAAACACCTTTTTCATATGGATACTTTTGCCAAGAAGAAAAATCTAAGTTCTATAATATGTATTGTAAAAACTTTAGTGATAGTAGCTCCTGATTCCACTGTCTCATTCAGCGCCCATTCTTCACTATATGCTAAGATGCTAAATCAACTGAGTCTCTGGCCAAGGTCATGGGTACCTTTCTTCAGGAACTGACCCTTTGTCTTCCTCTGGTCTCATTTCATCCATTTTCTAATTCTTAAAAATGACTTAGGAAGTTTACCTATATAAAACAGCCATGGCCTGCTGTCCCACTGGAGCTTGCAGAACTTGGTGACATCATTCCTCATGTTGTATGGAAACTATTTTGCTAAAGGTTTGATTTCCTCCAGGGCCTTTACATTCTAACGCACAGAACTTGACTCACTCTATGTTACATTCGTAGCATAATAACATCTTCTTAAATTGATTGAAATAGAATGTGTCTTTGAAATATCATGGCAAAAAGGGGAATTGCATTATGTTCCTGCAACCTTAAAAACCAATACAGGATTCTGTGAAGTTGATCTTCTAAGAGAATATAGATTCAAATATCATGTAAGGATATGTTTTTGCTTAAATATTATATCTGTAGGCTTCCATATAAATAGTTTAAAATGAATTGTGATAGATACACTCATACTGCAATTGTTTATAAGTCAAAAGCTCAGACATTTAACTTCTACATGAGTTTTATTATAACACATTTTCCCTTTAATTGGATGCATTGAAGAGAAACTTACTTAATGCAAGATTAAAGTTAGGAAGCTTATTATGATAATCTTTCACCATGGTTATTAAGTTACTAAGACATTTCTTTAACAGTTATTTTGGATTAAATTGAGATTAAATATTTATTGACATTCAGAAGAAAGATGGATTTGTTTCTGTATATATTTTATTATTATTGAATTGCCTTAAGAAAACCTATAATGTGCAATGAGTTATGAGTAGTTCATTATGTGGTAAGCTCACTGAACCAAATCTGGACACAGAAAAATGTTAGTAAATTTCAAATTACATTACCAAAATTACATTATTCAATATCAAAACTGAAAATGAAACTTAAAGTACCCTCTACTTCCAGAAATGGCCATTCATATGCATGTACATTGTTACAGATACCATTTTCTGTTTTCTCTCTCACCCACTAAGAGCTCATAGCACACCTTGAAATCAAAACAACTTTTTCTAAGTATGGTATAAATCGAACGTGCCTAATAATGCATAAATAATATGAACTTTCTGAAAATTAGCATAAAATTCATTTGAAGAAAATCCACATGGAAGCTTTTTTTATTATATCTTTGTAAATCAAAAAGACAAATAAATTAGAGTTGTTTTCTCTCTGCTGTTACTATCCAGTGAAAAGAATTCTGTAGTGTTGATTATGCAAAATTCCATGATTCTACCAGGAAAAGATTATTTAGACTGTGAGGTTAAAAAACTGAATGTAAGAAGCAGACATCAAGCAGATCCTAATGTTTCATGTACCTTATGTTTCAAAGAATTCCTACCATTCAACTTGGGTTTTTTTAAACAGTCATGAGTTCCATTTAAAACATCAGTCTTAGTGTCATCATCTGTGAACAAAGATCACATAGAGTCATAACTCAGGTAATACCTGTATTGTTAAAGTACATAGCTTTCTGATGATGCTTTTGACCCCCTCTCAGAACTTCACCATGATTAAATTCTTTAGTCCTTGGTACTGAAGAATTTCAAAAGAATATTACAAGTATTCACTTTGTCTGAGTATTTAATGAACTGAGTACTACAGAGGCCTAATATATAATATTACCTTAATGAAGGCAAAATATTACTCTTTAAACCACTTAATACAGGTTGTTGAGATGGCTCTGTAGGTAAAATGACTTGCTCTGTGAGCCTGGTAACATGAATTCTAGTTCTAGAACCCACATAAAAGTAGAAAGGGAACTATATAATCTTGTACTGGGACACCCTGACACACAGTGATTAATAAATAATAATGATAACATATTTTAAATTAAAATCATTAAATATTATAATTCACTCAACTGTCTCAATTGTTAAGACAATTTCAGAGATGTGTCACTTGGTTAGCTATTCTATATTATTTTGCTCTAGGGTGGCATTACTTTGGTCCTTCTTAGAAGGGTGAACAAAACAGTCATGGGAGGAGATACATAGAAAAAGTATAGAGCAGAGACTGAAAGAAAAGCCATCCATAGGCTGTCCCACCTGGGGATCCACCCCATATACTGTCACCAAACCCAGACACTATTGTGGATACCAACAAGTACTCGCTGATAGGAGCCTGATATAGCTGTTTCCCGAGAGGTTCTGCCAGTATCTGACAAATACAGAGGTGGGTGCTCCCAGCCAATCATTGGACTGAGCACAAGGTTCCCAATGGAGGAGCTAGAGAAAGGACACAAGGAGCTGAAGGAGCTTGCAGCCCCACAGGAGGAACAACAATATGAACCAACCAGTGCCCCAGAGCTCCCAGGGACTAAACTACCAGCCAAAGAGTACACATGGAGGGACCCATGGCTCCAACTGCATGTGTAGCAGAGGATGACCTTGTTGGACATCAAAGTGAGTACAGGCCTTTGGCACTGAGAAAACTCAATGTCCCAGTATAGGGAAATACCAGGACAGGGAAGCAGGAGTGGGTGAGTTGGCGAGCAGGGGGATGGGGGAATAGGATAGGGTGTTTTCAAAGGGGAAACCAGAAAGTGGATAACATTTGAAATGTAAATAAAGAAAATAATAAAAAAATCTAAAGTTAAAATTTAAAAAAAAAGCAAACAGCAGGTAAAATTAGCTACTCTTTTAAAATTATACACTTTATATTGTCCCAATTGTTAAATATTTTACTAAAATCTCCTGAAAAATTTTTATGTAACCAGAGCAACATGAGTTAACAAGTGAACAGTATCATACTAAACTTGTTTCTTTTATTTCCTTAAAAGCTAAGTGAGTTGATGTAAACGATTTACTCTTATCGATGAGGGACTGAACATGTGTTCAGTGTGTTGTGGGCTTGTTTCTGAGGTGTTATGCATCAAGACTATTTTTATGTAGAGTTTAATTTCATATACCTTTGGGTGGAACTTCCCTGAAGCATAAAATAGGATGAAGAAAGCTCAAAATGTACATATGCTGTGAAATAATCTGCTCACTCCTCTGTGCTAGAGTGAGTGGTCTCTGTACTGTCTACCAAAGCTCTAAATGGTTCTCCGTTGCCTGGTCATCCTCACACTTCAATGGCTGGGGCACTAGAGGGAAACTGATTCACTGTGAACTTGGGTGCTATCCATTACTATGTGACATCTGCACACTCATGTGGGCCCTGGTGAGCAGGCTGAATTAATTTATTTCTACAAACAAGTAGTGTTCCTGCCACTGGACCAGAGAACTAGCCCGACAAGGATAAAATGAATTGCTGTTCCTGGAATAAAACTCAGGAGACAAGTAGTTTGTGCCAATGAGTCCTGTTGGCTTCAAAGATGATGTAGTTCTGCTGATGTGTCTTCCCTCCTTCCCATCTGGATCAATTCTGATCCACATCTGGATAGCAGCCATATTTCTTCTTCATTGGCCATCACCATGGAAAAGAAACTGGTTTAATGGCTACAAACTTTGGCCATAGTGGAAAATAGAGAGAATGTAGGATGTGCTAAACTTGCAAAGGGGACAATCTCTATCCAGTTTGTAACTGCTGAACATATATAGCAATGCTGATGTTACTCAAATATCACAAAAGGCCATTTTTTTTTAGGATAGAACATACCTTGAGGCTTGCTTATAACTCTGATGTAGTTATCAGTTTGAGATTCAGAATTTAAAAATTAAAGCTGATGCTAGAATTTAATTAAGACCTTTGAATTAGTTGGGATGGGATGAATGTATTTTGCATCTGAGAAGTACATAAATTTGGGATTCTCAGAAGAGAATGCTCAGAATTTGGGATCTTCCCAACAAGTTACTATACAATATTAATAACTGATGTGATTACAGCAGGGGGAGAAGGATCTGGAAGGTGATTAGGTCTTTAGCATGTAACCCTCATGATTGGCATTAGTGTGTGTACAAAGCCTTGGAGTTTCTTGGCCCATTTACTACATGAGAACACTAAGAGATGACATCCATGAATGTGTAATGTTTCAGCTGGCCAGCATGCCAAGTTCCTGGCTGGAACTTCTCAGGCTCACACCTGTTAGAAACATCTTATACATTACCTTTTTTTGTAATATTTGTTCTTTTCTTATCACAACATGAAGAGATTTAACTATTGGATATATCCAATTCTATATTATGCACCATTCCATATTTTCAGATTTCTTACTTGTTAAAGTAACTATTCATAACTCCTAAAGTAACATTTAATATCATTCCAGCCTCTGTGTGCAGAGCTGCAGAAATTTGGATCAACCAAGTTGTATCCCGCAATTGACCAAGAAGAGCCAACTGTGTCTTTAAGTCTCAGCTCTTGTACCATCAAGAGTATCCTTTCCATTATCTATTTAATACCACACTTAGTACATCCCTGGAGTTTATGGAAGGCATGTCAAAACACCTGCATCTTAGGAGGGAAATGTCTGGTAGGAACTTTTTATGAGAAAATTGTGATGGTCTTACAGTTTGTGTCAGCTAAGCTTTATTCAGAACTGATTAGAGAACTATAGTTTGTATTATCTCGAAAAGAGGCATCGTGGAGACTATGTAAGAAGCCTTTACAACAATGTGATATGTTAACTTGTAGATAAATATGTACTGATTTTAGACTCTTAGGAACCCAGTCACATATTTTCCTTGAAGCCTACATTCAGATCTTTACTGGCAAATTCAAGTGTTTGTCTCTTTGCAGCACCTGACAACTGTAAAGAGTGAACGCTTCTGTCACTTGTTTTAAGTGAAGACTGCAGAATCATTTCAGGAGCCAGAGACAGAATTACTAGAAATACAAATGAATATTTAAATGAGCCTCGAGGATCATGATCAAACAGCTGCAATTATCTTCACAAACGTATGGAATGGTACAGCAGTGCCGCTCATTTGTAGTGTTTGTCTAAAATGCAGGAGGGCACGGGTTTGATTCTTAGAGTTGTGTTAGCTAGTTATGGTGTTGGACAAAGCAAGAGGACTAGAAGTTTCAATTCATCCTCTGCTAACTAGCAACTATGAGGGCAGCCTAGGCTGCATGAGGAGTGAAGTGTCCCTATTATTTCATTCATTTGTTTCCACTGCATGGACACATATTTTAGTCCATGTGGCCTACAGTGAACCTTACCACCACAAATTCCCCATTCTTCATGTGGTTACTGTTACAAAACTGTGTGGGTTACATTAGATTTTTAAATGCACTAAGTACTTTACAAACAGGAAATCTAGTTTTAGGAACATAGATATATGTAAGATTTCAGGTGCTTAGAGAATCACAGAACACACCCTGAGTGTTACTTCTTGTAAGGGAGGGCATAAAATGTTCTCTTTTACTTAGTTATTTGATTATTGCCTACTATTTCTGACTTTATAAAAAATATTGTCTTCTAAGTTCAACAAGAAAATACAGATTTTTATTGAGTCTGCTAGAAATATAATATTAATCTGTAGCTTTTCTAAGCCCTAAATTAACTTAAGGCCACATCTGATTTGAAGCTGACATCTAATGATTTAAGAATTTTAGATATTCATTTTGTATAGTTCATACTGTGAGTTTCTTATCCTGCCAAAAATCAAGCAAGAGAAATAAAACCCGAATATAAGAGACATTGAAACCTGACTGATGATGTTGCAGAATTCTGTAACTTCAAGAATAGGATCCTTCTCAATTCAGATAATATATGGGCAAAAAATGTCACAAATTCATAGTATTTTTAGTAAAGTGTTTTGGAGAGTTATTAAGAAAGCCTGGATTTGCAAATAGAACACATTTTGATACAGTGCCTGCTCATCTTATTTTCAGCTTTCTAAACTTGACAAGGTTTTGTGCAGTTTAGGCCAATTCTAGCAATGTGTATACTTCATGGCAGATTTAATACTGTTACACATGGCATTTATAGTTGAATAATAAAGTCCTTAAAATATCAATGGTCAAGTTTCTCTTAATGTAGACCCAGAATCAGCATAGTATGTATCTTCTTTCTTGGAATGAATGCTATGATGAAATTTTATCAGGAAACTTATCAGAAATTAAAATGATGTTCTAGTGACCTTACACTCAGTACCGTTTTAGTCATCCCATAAGGCTACAGAAGAGCCCAGCTCTGAGCTGGTGCCTTGGTTCTCACCATGACCAGTTTACCCCTAGAAAACCAATTCCCTCCTGGAGCCTGTGAAATGAGGGGAAGGGAAAAAGATCCCATCATTGTCCAGCATACTCTGAATGTCTTGATCATATGTACAAAGAACTGAACATTTATTTTGACTTTTGGGTTTTGGTCAAATTTTAAAGTGGCATAATTTCAAAGAAATCCTTCTCTATTTCCTCACATTCCCTCATGATTTCAACACCTCATCAATTAGAATTCCAGAAAGCCAATTTTAAAAAATGAAACTCAGAGGGATGGAGATAGTTTTTCAAATGGTCACTTTGGATAACAGTGATAATGCATGCACCAGTGTTCACTGTTTATCAGATGTAGTATAATCCCCTGGGCGATGGGCCTCCAGGTAAATCGTGAGGGATTATCATAGTGATTTTAATTAACATGAGTGGGACTATTCTCTGGACAGAGAATCCTGGCCTGTATAAAATTGAAAATAGAAAAAGCAAGTAGAGCAATGAATGCTGGTGTTCCTTGCTTCTTGATCCTGGAGTTCATGTCTCATCCACCTCAAGCTCCTGCTACTGTGATTCCCACCATGATTATGAGCGGGAATTTTAAGCAGAAACCTTTTGTTCTTCAATTTGCATTAGTCGGATTTCTTTTTAGCATATCAAATAGGAAATGCAACAAAGACAACCACAATTCACAAATTCGAGTGCAAAATATTCTATTCTAAATACCATATGATTTTTTCAAAGAGAAAACAAACTTTAAAATTTTATTATATTGCAGTTCTTATGAATGGAATCTAATACATAAGTTATAAGCATAAATATATTAGATATTCATAGAGCCTTATCATTAAATTAGACACAAATGTAGTAAGATGAATTATTTTAATTCTCAAACATGGAAAATTTAATCTGAATGTATTAAAGAAGAGGACTGTGGTGCTGTTACCCAGGGCTACTGAGAATGAAGATATGACTTTAAATAATTATAAAATGAATGATAAAGTCCTTTTAAGTTTCTCTCTCTCTTCTCTCTCTCTCTCTCTCTCTCTCTCTCTCTCTCTCTGTGTGTGTGTGTGTGTGTGTCTGTGTGTGTCTGTGTCTTTGTGTGCCTGTATGTGTGTTTGCATAAGCAACCTAGCACACCACATAACACAGCTATTATAATTATCAGCTACTCATATTGTACTGACTTATCATTTTGAAATCAGGATCACATTGAAAGGCAAGATGCTGTGTCTTCTCTACTATAGACTTTGATTTGAAGGAGTTCAAGGGTGACATTGAGGTTTAGTTAATTCTTCTGAGGTTTTGTTTTGTGACTTGGCAAGTCTCTGACCTTCAAAGCTCTGCCAAATACAGTGTTCTCTAGAGAACTCTTTAGAGAATCAGCCCAAAGCTCTGAACATACCACCTGCATGTCCTAAGCAGACTAGTATTAGTTGTTACAGTTATCACTGGTTACTTTTTAGCTTAGTTGAGGGGGAAATAGTGTGCATTCTAATGTACCCTGACTCAGACCTGAGAGAGCAGAATAAGGTTTGTACCTTAACATGAGAAACTGAGACATCTTGCTTAGCGTCGAGATAACTCCATTGTTTACTTTTGCTGACTTTCCAGATGCAGCTTATTTTCTTGCAAATGAGAAGGCAGAAAAATACAAAGAAATAAACTCCAAAGAAACAGATATAATTTGGACTGCTCTGTCTTCGTTGCTCACTATAATGAATAACATTTCACGGCACATGGGTTTGGAGGTCTGCCATGGGCTCTCACTTTACCTGGTGCTGCTGAGTGAAGCTGGTGCTGGGTCTGAACAGTCCCAAGAATATATTCAAACCCATCCTTCGGGATTTTATACCATCACATTACCCTTCATTTCTTTATAGCATATCAATATACTAAAGTACACAAATTCACCATCAGAACCTCTGATTTGAACCACAAGTTCAGTATGATCCTTTCTTTGTCATTTTAAATTATCAAATTTGTTAAGCACACCCTAAAGTCTAGATTTATAACTGTAAGCATTCTGATTTTTATATTTTGTAACTAAATGTGATGAGGTTTGAAAGAGTTTAAGATGAATAAACATGTCTCAATCACCAAGTTGAATGAAGTCTTTGCTTAGGAACATATGAGTCAAATCAAGTTAATGGAAAAACTGTGGGCTCAGACTTTTGAGAAAAAATACAGAAAAATGTTCTGTTTTGGTTTTTCCTAGTGGTTCTTTCAAATTAGTGTGGGAACCATTTACAAGGCTTTACACAGAGAACAGTAAATTTATAAAGAGAACAGTCATAGACTTGGGCAGAGTGAGGTAGAAGTTTGGGATGTGGACACAGTGAAATGGAATGGTAGAACACTGAACTTCTAATGGGGAACTGAGCAGAACTGTTGCAAGGTGCTGAAGAGACAGGAAAGCCAGAAGAAGCAGGAGATGAAATGGAAGTCATACGTGAAGGACCATTTCTTATAGCAACAGGTAGGGGATCATTGATGACTCATAAGTGAGAAGCTATAGAGCAAGTTCCTTTTCAACCTAATATTGAAACCCTCTTATTTGGACTTCAACCATGTGCATGGAAAAGCTGTTTTCCTTTGGAGAACAAAAAGGCACTGTGGACTTGATGTAGTGCCTTCATTATATTACATGCTGTGTTTTAAATAAGAAATGCCTTTACCACGATCATGCACTAAAGCCTGTATTCCAGCTAGTAATCCTATAGGTAGGGAGGGGATTTGAAACTTCATAAGTTCGAATTAACTTGAAGGGAATATATAACGGAAGCAATGCCTTCCAGAATTGCCCTTTGCTTCATGTCCATGCCAGGGGAAACAGCTGGTCCACCATACTCCCACTAACATCATGTTCTGTACAAGCATATGGGTGCCTGTGGCCATGGACTAAACTTGAGGCAAGTAAATGTAAGAAACAGTTTAGCTTTGGATCTCCATGTTTGTTTGTTTGTTTTTTATTTATTTTATTTTATTTTATTTTGGTGCACCCCTCTTCTTGTAATAAAACACCTGGCAGCTTAGTTCTTTCTCTTGTGCATGCTCTAAACAATGCATCCTCAGAACCACTCCCCTCTTCATCTGCATCAGGCTACATGTACCCCTATCTCTCTACAATACTGTTACCCACTCTCTGAAAACAGTCAAATCTTGAAAGTTTTTACTCAAATATATTCCCATCATATCTGGGTATGAAGAATATAAGGGTTGATCTGTCCTAAACTGGCTTGGGGTACATGTGCAGTGAGGCTAACCTGTACCCTCTAGTGAGGAGTAATACTCTAGTGAGACTAACCTGTATCTTCTACTAAGCTTTAAGAGAAAATCCTGTTACAATCTTATGTCTATGCAAAACTGAGTATGCATGTGATTCAAAGAGGGTGTATAATGCAAAGCCACATGCACAGTAGAAAAATCAGTATCTTACCTAATCAATTAATCAATCCAAAAAGAACCACCCAATCTATCTCTCTTATTAATCAGCTCCTCCTTCTAAACTCACAAATAAAACACAAACAATTCCTGGGCCGTTGGATATTCTTACCTACGTACCCTGCATTCAATTGAGATAGTCTATCCCTCTTTATGCTGTAATATCATCTTGGTATAAATAATGGTAATTTGCTTCTTTTACAAATTTGTACATGCCTTATTTTCACTGCTTTGAATAAAGGGCCAAGAACATGAAAAAACATGGCACAAACTCTGACCATGGTTCAAAAGCACTCTGACACCAGGAACCAAGATAAAACTTTCTCCTGTAAGTCACTGTTAGGTATTTTGGTCCCAGCAATCAAAAACTGACTTATACACGTCATTTCAGCATCTGCTCTTACTTATGTATGGCTGAATGATCTTGCAAGTAGGAGTCAAGCTTGAGAAATGATGCTTTATTTAATGAAGGTGTTTAAAGTTTCAAATCAAGTGTTTTTTTTTGTTTTTTGTTTTTTGTTTTTTGGTTTTTTTTTTGTTTTTCAAGACAGAGTTTCACTGTAGTCCTGGCTATCCTGGAACTCACTCTGTAGACCAGGCTGGCCTTGAACTCAAGAGATCTGCCTGCCTCTGCCTCCCAAGTGCTGGGATTAAAGAAGTGCACCACCACTGCCTGGCTCAAATCAAGTTTTGAAGTGACTAGAAATCTGTATTTTGTTATTTCTGATGTTTTATACTATTTTCCCAAACTTCTGTTATTTGGTTTCTATTATTTTATTTTTAATTTTTTCCCATAGTCCATAATTCTTTTTCTTTCCTTTTTTTTATGGGATATTTTCTTTATTTACATTTCAAATGTTATCCCCTTTCTCAATTTCCCTACCAAAACCCCCTATCTCATCCTTCCTCCACCTGCTTCTATGAGGGTTTTTCCCCACTCACTCACTCCTGCCTCTCCGCCCTCGTATTCCCCTACACAGAGGTATGGAGCAAGGAGAGGACCAAGGGCCTCTCTTCCCATTGATGTTCAACAAGGCCATTCTCTGCTGCATATGCATGATGCCTAGAAATCTTTAATCCAAATCTCAGGCATATATCCTTTCCCTGTAGTCACTTTTTGCTATGGTATGTATGGAAGGCAAATGTCCAGATTTGGGGACAACCTGGAGAATGATATGATTAATATTCTCCTCCTGGAATCTAGAAACATTTTCAAGTGTTATTTATATAAATGAAGGTTAGAGTACAGGATGAGGATAATGAATGCACCATAGACAATTTAAGTTTCATTCAAATCCTGTTCTAAAATAACCCGCTACACAAGACTCAAAGGATTCCTATGCCATTTTGACAGACTCTCTCCCTGAATCAAAAACAAGTGATATCATTAGGATCTCTGGCTTTTATATTAAAATTGTTCTACACAGATAAAAACAATGTGCAGGCTCTCTAGTCTCTATTTAATGGAACATTTCATCAAAAATCAAGCAAGATATTTCTAAAACTCAGGAACAAGGCAGAAGAAAAGGAAGAGAGAATGATGTATATGTTGAAGCACAGTCTGTGGCAACATAGGAGCTGCAAAAAGATTTAGGCCTGTGAGTATTTTATGATGGATAGGAAGGGGATAATGAACATCACCACTATGGACTACTGGAAGTTGTTTTATATCCAGCACCCTCAGAAACTTTCATTGTTTGGATAGTTAGGGCTGCTATGGTGTCCTACTCCAGATCTTTAGCTATCCCTCTATGTCTGGGACAGGCAGCCTATCCAACTCTCCTCTGCTGCATTTTAATTGTGACTATTACTCTTTGTCTGAGACAGTTATGGTCTCTTCTCACACGCCATGGCAACTCCCTGCTTTCACATTCCAGTCTCAGATTTCTGTCAGTCAGTGACCACTGTCACATTGCCTTGCTGTTAGAATGGATCTTCTTTTCAGTATATACATTTTTTAATCACTCCCACAGAAGTTATTAGGGTGTCAACTTTAGAGAACTTTTTCTCACCCAAAACACTTTAATAACAGAACCTATTAGTAACCCTGAAAGTGAGATACAAGTGGTTAGTTAAAAATAAGTGTTTTTAAATTTACTACTAAACTGTTAAGTAAATATGAACACTTAAAAATAACAAATTGTTTCCACTGTTGGGAAAAATAAGGTATAGAAGCAACCATTTTCTTCTGGAGTCCCTTCCCTAGAGTCCTGGTCCACCCCCTGCTTTATTCAATATACTGTCAGCTAACCAGAACACTGTAAACAATCCATCAGAAGAATTCATTTGAGGTATAAAGACCAAATGATGCTGAACAGTTTTGAAGCACTAAGAGGATGGTTCCTGGCTGAAAGAAAGGGAGTGGGATTAGTGTGCTCAAGACCCAGGAAACAGATATAAGAGGGAGAGGAAGAGGGGATGGAGGAGAGGGAGAGAGAACAAGCTGAAGAAGAAGAAGCTCCTCTTCCATTTCACAGGAAGTAAGGGAACATCTTGCTCTGGGTGAAAATACAAAATGATGCCAGCTGTAATGGCTCATGTCCGTTTTTCTTCAAATCATGGCTTTTGTCCTATTTACACCACAGGCAAGAATCACAGTTTTATAGTGTAAGAGGAGAGCAGAGATAAAACATAAATCCTGCATTCTTGACAATGCTATACTTCTCAAAGGTGGTTTCCCCAGTTAGCTTTGGCAACATTTTTTCCTAATAAAGAGGAAAACAGTTGTTTCCCACAGAAGTCAAATTTGATGGAATTGGAAAAAGTGTGTTTGTTGTATGAGGGAAAGTCCATGGGGAGATAACTGGGGCTGTGTCAAAGGTAGTGTGTGTGGGTGCTGCATTGCTGGGTTGTCTTTCCTGATTCATTTCACTGTTCTCCCTTGCTGAATGCATCTGTTGCTTCCTTGTTCCTTACTCTTGCTGATTTCTTTTACATTTATTCTCGTGGTTCAAATTTTTGTTCTTTCAAAACTTATTGAGCCCTAAGAAAGACCTTTTTTTTCCTGTCAAATGTAATTTGCTATTTTCATAGTATTCTCATTAAAATAGCCCTTTAATAATATCTCTATTTCCTTTTTTTTTGCCCATTGAGTTTACTCTATTGATTAGTATTAGAGCTGAAAAGGTTTTAATGAATTTTTCTCAGAATGTCCAGTAAGAAAATGCTTTTGGTGCCATGCTTCGGTGGATGTTCTCCCATTTCTAATTGTGTTGTAATGAGACTCTGGGATCTGAGAACACATTTTCTTTTAAAAATAATTTCTTTTAATTTTTTAAATATTAAAATATAATTACACCATTTCCCCTATCCCTTGTCTCCCTCCAAGATCTAACACATACCAGTTCTTTTTCTCTTTCAAATTTATGGCCCCCTTTTCATTAATCAGTGTTATATACATTTCTTCCTCAATATATAAGTTCAACCCAATCAGTCTGTATAATACTTCTTGTATGTATGTACTCAGGGCTCATCAGTAGTATTGAATTACAAATTTGTGTGCATATTTGAAAAGCAAAACCTTGGGTATTCTAAGCTTCTGGGCTAATATCCGCTTGGAATACCCAAGGAACAATTCACATATCAAAGGATACCCAAGAAGAAGGAAGGAATGGCGCCTGGTCCTGGAAGGGCTCAATGTGGCAGTGTAAGGGAATACCAGGAAGGGGAGGCAGGAGTGGGTTGGTTGGGGAGCAGGGGGAGGGAAGAGAGCATATGGGACTTTTGGGGAGGGGAGGGGAACCAGTAAGAGGGAAATCATTTGAAATGTAAATAAAGAATATACCTAATAAAAAATTAAAATAAATAAATAAATTATTTTGATTTAAAAATAAAAAAAGAAAAGGAAAACCTATAGTGTTTAGAAAGTGTCCTTTCTCTCTCTCTCTCTCTCTCTCTCTCTCTCTCTCTCTCTCTCTCTCTCTCTTTCTCTGTGTGTATGTGTACATGTGTGTATGTGCAGGTGTGTGTGTGTGTGTGTGTGTGTGTGTGTGTGCTGTGTAATTGCAGCATAAAACAGGATACCTGGGTAATAGCTCCAAATAAGCTGCTCATTTCTATCAATCACTTCCATCTAGATTGCTGGGTCACAGAATAGCTTCTACAAGAGTTGAATGGAGAAAAGAGGGAGGGAAGGGGGCTTATGGGACTTTCGGGGAGGGAGCAAACGGGAAAGGGAAAATGATTTGGAATGTAAATAAAAAAAAACTTAGAAAATAAAAAAATAAAAAAAAAAGAGTTTCCAAGTAGCACATACAAGAAGTTAACACACTGAAGAAATGATTAAACATAAAAAAGGGATTTAAAGTGACTTTCTGGTCTATAAGAACTAGCCAGATGACACAGTGTAAATCTGTCTTTAATTAAGAGAATCCATGGGTTGGGCACTACGGTGACCTTGACTCAGACATGATGACGCTGAATTCAAGAAGAGCATGGGCTACACAGTGATACATAACCTCCCTTTCTTCCAAATAAAAGAGTGTTTATATGTTCTAGGTCTCTTTTAAATATTCTCATATGATTTTAGAAGCTCTCACCTTCAGTCTTGTTTTACAACCCAAGAAAAGGTAGACAGAGAGAACATTAAAAAGACATCTCCAGATGGACTGTTATATTCAGCAAGCTTCTTCAGTAAAATGTTTTAGCAAAACCAAAGACACTAACTTAAATAGTGTAGTTTGTTTACTTAAAGCAAAGCAAATAGTTGCAATAAGTTTGTATTATATAGAAATTGCACCTGAATTGAAACCTTCCTTTCTGGCAAACAAGGAAGCTCCTGAGACTCATGAAATAGGAAAATTTTAAAATTCCAGGAAACTAATTTTTTTCTGGTTTGTTTTCATTTTTTTTATTTTCTATATTTTTTTTACATTCAAAATGATTTCCCCTTTCCCGTTTCCTCCCTCCCTGAAAGTCCCATAAGCCCCCTTCCCTCCCCCTGTTCCCCATTCAGCCCCCTCTCCCTTCTCTGTCCTGGTATTTGCCTACATCCAGTCTTTCCAGGACCAGGAGTCTCTCCTTCCATCTTCTTGGAAATCTATTGATATGCGAATTGTGTATAGTGTATTCCAAGATTCTGGGTTAATATCCCCTTATCAGTGACTGCATACCATGTGTGTTCTTTTGTGATTGGGTTACCTCACTAAGGATGATATTTTCCAGTTCTGACCATTTGCCTAGGAATTTCGTGGATTCATTGTTTTTAATTGTAGAGTAGTATTCCATTGTGTAAATATACCACATCTTCTGAATCCATTCCTCCGTTGAGGGACATCTGGGTTCTTTCCAGCTTCTGGCTATTATAAATAAGGCTGCTATGAACATAGTGGAGCATGTGTCCTTATTGCATGCAGGTAAAGCTTCTAGGTATATGCCCAGGAGTGGTATAGCCAGATCCTCCGGGAGTGTCATGCCCAGTTTTCTGAGGAACCACCAGACTGCTTTCCAGAGTGGTTGTACCAGTTTGCAATCCCACCAGCAGTGGAGGGGTATTCCTCAATCTCCACATCCTTGCCAACAACTGCTGTCTCCTGTGTATTTGATCTTAGCCATTCTCACTGGTGTGAGGTAGAATCTCAGGGTTGTTTTGATTTGCAATTCCCTAATGACTAAGGATGTTGAACATTTCTTTAGGTGCTTCTCAGCCATTAGATATTCTTCAGGTGAGAACTCTTTGTTTAGCTCTGTACCCCATTTTTAATAGGGTTATTTGGTCCTCTGGAGTCTAACTTCTTGAGTTCTTAGTATATATATATATATATATATATATTGGATATTAGCCCTCTATCGGATGTAAGGTTAGTAAAGATCATTTCCCAGTTTGTTGGTTGCTGCTTTGTCCTTTTGACAGTATCCTTTGCCTTACAGAAACTTTGTAATTTTATGAGGTTCCATTTGTCAATAATTGATCTTAGAGCATAAACTATTGGTGTTGTGTTCAGGAAATTTTCCCCTGTGCCCATGTGTTCAAGGTTCTTTCCTAGTTTCCTTTCTATTAGCTTCAGTGTGTCTGGTTTTATGTGAAGGTCCTTGATCCCCTTGGAATTGAGCTTAGTGCAAGGAGATAAGAATGGATCGATTTGCACTCTTTTGCATGTTGACCTCCAGTTGAACCAGCACCATTTGTTGAAAAGGGTATCTTTTTTCAAGTGGATCGATTTAGCTCCTTTGTCAAAGATCAAGTGACCATAGGAGTGTGGATTCATTTCTAGGTCTTCAATTCTGTTCCATTGATCTACATGCCTGTCACTGTACCAATACCATGCAGTTTTTAACACTATTGCTCTGTAGTACAGCTTTAGGTCCGGGATACTGATTCCCCCAGAATACTCAAGAGTATCTTTTACTCTTGAGAATAGTTTTAGCTATCCTGGGTTTTCTCTTATTCCACATAAATTTTTGAATTGCTCTTTCTAACTCTATGAATAATTGAGTTAGGATTTTGATGGGGATTGCACTGAATCTGTATATTGCTTTTGGCAAGATGGTCATTTTAACTATATTAATCCTGTCAATCCATGAGCATGGAAGATTTTTCCAAATTCTGAAGTCTTCTTCAATTTCTTTCTTCAGAGACTTGAAGTTCTGTGTCATACATATCTTTCACTTGTTTGGTTAGAGTCACACCAAGATACTATATATTGTTTGTGGCTATCGTGAACGGTATCATTTCTCTTATTTTTTTCTCAGCCTGCTTATCCTTTGAGTATAGGAAGGCTAACTGGTTTGCTTGAATTGATTTTATATCTGGCCACTTTGTTGAAGTTGTTTATCAGCTGTAGGAGTTCTCTGGTGGAGTTCTTTGGGTCGCTTAAGTAAACCATTATATCTTCTGCAAATACTGATAGTTTGACTTCTTTCTTTCGAATTTGTATCCCTTTGACCTCCTTTTGTTGTCTAATTGCTCTAGGTAGAAATTTAAGTACTATATTGAGTAAATTTGGAGAGAGAGGGCAGCCTTGTCTAGTCCCTGATTTTAGTGGGATTGCTTCAAGTTTCTCTCCATTTAGATTGATGTTGGCTACCGGTTTGCTGTATATTGCTTTTACTATGTTTAGATATGGGCCTCGAATTCCTGATCTTTCCAAGACCTTTAACATGAAAGGATGCTGAATTTTGTCAAATGCTTTTACAGCTTCTAATGAAATGACCATGTGTTTTTTTCTCTTTGAGATTGTTTATGTAGTGGATTACATTGATGGACTTCCTTATATTGAACCATCCCTGCAACCCTGGGATGAAGCCTATGTGATCATGGTGAATGATGGTTTTGATGTGTTCTTGGATTCGGTTGGCAAGAATTTTATTGAGTATTTTTGCATCGATATTCATAAGAGAGATTGGCCTGAGATTCTCTTTCTTTGTTGGATCTTTGAGTGATAATGATATTAGCGTAATTGTGGCTTCATAGAATGAATTGGTTAGTGTTCCTTCTGTTTTTATTTTGTGGAATAGTTTGAAGAGTATTGGTGTTAGGTCTTCTTTGAAAGTCTGATAGAATTCTGGACTAAAACTGTCTGGACCTGTGCTTTTTTTGGTTGGAAGACTTCCAATGATGACTTCTATTTCTTTAGGGGTTTTAGGACAGTTTAGATGGTCTATTTGTTCCTGATTTAATTTTGGTATTTGGTATCTATCGAGGAAATTGTCCATTTCCTCCAGATTTTCTAGTTGTGTTGAATACAAGTTTTGCAGTAGGATCTGATGATTTTTTGAATTTCCTCAGTTTCTGTTGTTAATTCTCCCTTTTTGTTTCTGATTTTGTTAATTTGGATACTGTCTCTGTGCCCTCTGGCTAGTCTGACTAAGGGCTTATCTATCTTGTTGATTTTCTCAAAGAACAAACTCCTAGTTTTGTTTATTTTTGTAAGGTTTTATTTGTTTCTACTTGATTGATTTCAGCCATGAATTTGAAGATTTCCTGCCTTCTACTCCTCTTGGGTGTATTTGCTTCTTTCTGTTCCAGGGCTTTCAGGTATGCCTTTAAGCTGCTAGTTTATGCTCTCTCCAGTTTCTTTTTGGATGCACTCAGGGCTATGAATTTTCCTCTTAGCACTGCTTTCATTTTGTCCCATAAAATAGGGTATGTTGGGCCTTCATTTTCATTAAATTTTAAAAAGTCTTTGATTTCTTTCTTTATTTCCTCCTTGATCAAGGTTTCATTGAGTGGAGCATTGTTCAGCTTCCAAATGTATGTGGGCTTTCTGTTGTTTTTGTTGTTATTGAAGAACACCCTTATTCCATAGTGATCTGATAGGAGGCATGGGATTAGTTCTATCTTCTTATATCTGCTGAGGTCTGATTTGTGACCAATTATATGGTCGATTTTGGAGAAGGTACCATGAGGTGCTGAGAAGAAGGTATATTCTTTTGCTTTAGGGTGAAATGTTCTATATATATCTGTTAGTTCCATTTGGTCCAAGATTTCAATTAGTTTCACTGTGTCCCTGCTTAGTTTCTGCTTTCTTGAATGATCCATTTCAGAGAGAGGGGTGCTGAAGTCACCCAATATTATTGTGTGAGGTTCAATGTGTGCTTTGAGCTTTAGTAAAGTTTCTTTTATGAATGAGGGTGCCTTTGCATTTGGAGCATCGATGTTCAGAATTGAGAGATTTCTTGGTGAATTTTTCCTTTGACCAGTATGTAGTGTCCTTCTGTGTCTTTTTTGATGGCTTTAGGTTGAAAGTCAATTTTATCTGATATTAGGATGACTACTCTGCTTCGTTTCCTGGGACCATTAACTTGTAAAATTTTTTTCCAGCCTTTTACTCTGAGGTAGTGTTTGTCTTTGACACTGAGGTGTGTTTCCTGCACGCAGCAAAATGCTGGGTCCTGTTTACGTATCCATTCTGTTAGCTTATGTCTTTTTATTGGAGAGTTGAGACCACTGATATTAAGAGAGATTAAGGAATAGTGATTATTGCCACCTGCTATTCTTGACGCTATCTTTATGTTTGATTGGTTATCTACTTTTGGGTTTGGTGAAAGAAGGTTACTATCTCATTTTTTCCAGGGTGTAGTTTCTCTCCTTGTATTGTCGCTTTCCACCTATTATCCTTTGCAGGGCTGGGTTTGCGGAAAGATATTGTGTAAATTTTGTTTTATCATGAAATGTCTTGGTCTCTCCATCTATGGTGATTGAGAGTTTTGCTAAGTATAGTAGTCTCTGCTGGCATTTGTGTTCTCTTAGAGTCTGTATGAGATCTACCCAGGATCTTCTGGCTTTCCTAGTCTCTGGTGAGAAGTCTGATGTGATTCGCATAGGTCTTCCTTTGTATGTTACTTAGCCTTTTTCTCTTACTGCTTTTAATATTCTTTCTTTGTTTAGTACATTTGGTGTTTTGATTATTATGTGATGGGAGGTATTTCTGTTCTGGTCCAGTCTGTTTGGAGTTTTGTAGGTTTCTTGTACATTCATCGGCATCTCTCTCTTTAGGTTAGGGAAGTTTTCCTCCATAATTTTGAAGATATTTATTGGCCCTTTAAGTTGCAAATCTTCACTCTCATCTATACCTATAATCCTTAGGTTTGGTCTTCTCATTGTGTCCTGGATTTCCTGGATGTTTTGGTTTACACTTTTTTTGCACTTTGCCTTTTCTTTGACTTTTGAGTTGATGCTTTCTATGGTATCTTCAGCACCTGAGGTTCTTTCTTCCATCTCTTGTATTCTATTTTTGATGTTTGCATCTATGACTCCTGATTTCTTCCCTAGATTTTCTATCTCCAAATTTGTCTCCCTTTGTGATTTCTTAGTTGTTTCTACTTCCTTTTTTAGATCCTGGATGAATTTGCTCAGATCCTTCACTTGTTTGTTTGTGTTTTCCTGCATTTCTTTAAGATATTTTTGCATTTCCTCTTTCAGGATTTCTGCCTGTTGACCCAAGTGCTCCTGTATTTCTTTAAGTGATTTTTGTGTTGCCTCCTTAAGGGTCTCCATCTGTTGACCCTTATTCTCCTGCATTTCTCTAAGCAATTTTTGTGTTTCCTTTGTAAGGGCTTTTACCCATTGATTCATGTTCTCCTGTATTTCTTTATGAAATTTATTTGCGTCCTTCTTGAAATCCTCTAATAGCATCATGAGAAGTGATTTTAAATCCAGGTCTTGCCTTTCCAGTGTGATGAGGTATCCAGGACTTGCTGCTGTTGGATAATTGGGTTCAGATGGTGCCATATTGCCTTGATTTCTGTTAGTAACGTTCCTACATTTGCCTTTTGCCATCTGTTTACCTCTGGTGTTAGTTGTTCCTGCTGTCACTGGCTGTTGGTTGGACCTCTTGTGAGCCTGCAAGGCTATTTCTGCACTCTCTGGATGACAGGAATTCCCCTGGCACCAATTGCTGGGGGGCTGCCCTGCTCCTGAGTGATTTTGGAGCCCTGATGTGCCTTGCTCCAAGTGATTTTATATTGGGGAATCCATGCACATCTGAAGGCTCATTTATTGTAGTCAATCCCCCAATCCCCGGAGCAGAGGTCGCCAAGGGGAGGCTGGTGTGCTCCCTCCCTGTGTGGGTGCACTCTCTCCCAGTGTGGGTCCCTCTGTAGGTCAGATGTGCCACAACAGAGCTGGTGCATAGGAGACCATAGAACTGCCCAGCTCTTGGGAGCAGGGAGCACAGAAGCTGGCTGAGTCCCAAGCGATATTATGCTTGATTATCCCTGGGCCTGGAGGTCCCAACTGCTTTGTTGCTGGAACAAAGATGGTGGAGTGCACTGTTCACCCTCTCGGTGCAGATCACTCTGCAGGGTAGATGGCCCACAGCAGAAATGGCACCCAGATGACCACAGAGCTGCCCCGCCCTTGGGTGCAGATGGAAGCCTAGCAGGCAACTAATCTTAAGAACATTCCCAAGGCCTTTCCTCAAGGTTCCAGGAGGTTTCCAGTGCTGTGGAGAGAAGGCTCTCTGTCCTGCTGTGGATTCCCATATTATACAGTGAGCTTTCTTGAGTCACCCTGCAGTGGGCTCCTCAGTGAAACAGCTGCCTTTCCGTCATTCTTGGTCATGTAAGTAAGTGTCCCTTCACACAAACTCCAGTAAGTAACACCAATAAACTCAGAGGTTTGATGATACAGAATCTGATAGAACAGTCCCTTTGTTTGCCTTCAGTGCAGCCTCTGGGGTCAGCTGACAGTTGTTCAAATGTCTCCAGGAAAAGTCATACAACACAATGCAAAGTAAATGTTCAGATTTATAAGAATTCTTGCATCTGATGATAACAAATGATTTTACTGTAAATAATGAGTTAGAATAATACAAAGATATTATTATTCTATTAATCCATAGACCCACAGTAAATGTAGGATTTCAGATGAAAAATAAATGTGGCTGTACCTACCACAGACATTTAAATTCCATTTGTTGATTATAGAAAACCCACTTTAACACAAAGGTGATTTTTTTCTATTCTTTCACACATGCATAATTAACTTATTGATTATTTAATTTATTCACTTCATCTACATTTATTAAGTTTCTCCTTTTATGTTGGGCTGAGTGCTGCAGGTGCACATGAGAAAGGCGTGTAATACCAATCTACCTTACAAAGATGTAATCTATTTCATCTCAGAGTAACTGATGTGTTTACCTTCAATTATCATTCTTTGTTTCCATGGGATAAGATGACCTTGATGTACTCTATTGCTTTCATTATATTATTTCCATATACAAGGGCAAGGCCATGCTTTAGAATGTTTACACCCCAGAGTCAAGTTCACAATGAGAAGAGACAGAGGGAAGTAGATATATAAACTACTGCCTGGCTGAGGTATATTTGACATCCTGAGTGAGTCTCACCATTACTTAGAATACTATAAATAATAATTTATAGAAAACACAGTATACAGCCTTAGCAAGTAATAAACTAGGGTTGAAATTCTCATTCTCAGACTGACTTTGCAGTTTTTATTTTAAAAAATGTTACACTGAGTACTGTGACTCTCCAGTTTGATGGTGGGGGATATGTAAACTAATACAATGCTGGTGACCATAGTGTCTTTACTAGTTCTAGACACTGTAAATGACAGACGTCCAGTGATGCTCCAGTGCTCCACCTATGTATTTTCTGCATTTGATATAGCAATTTTACTATCAATGTCACAAAGGCTATCTTCCACTCTCTGTCATTTCAATAAAACCTATCAAATTACTAAAAATGACAGTCCTTGTGTTCTTAAGAACTAGGGCTATGTTTATTTGCAATATTAATGTGTCACTAAAGGTAAATCTCAAAAGCATGTCCCACCACATGAGAGTGGAAACAGAATTGCTTTGCTAGGACCATGATGAGGTGTTGGATGGTTTTGGCCTGAGCATCAGAGTACCCTTATTCAGGCTGAGTTCTCTCTCTCTCTCTCTCTCTCTCTCTCTCTCTCTCTCTCTCTCTCTCTCTCTCTCTCTCTCTCTCTCTTTTCAAGATAGGTTTTCTCTGTGTAGCCCTGGCTGTCCTGGAACTCACTCTATAGACCAGGCTAGCTTTGAACTCAGAAATCTGCCTGCCTGTGCCTCCCAAGTGCTGGGATTAAAGTCCTATGCCACCACTGCCCAGTTCAGGCTGAGTTCTGAAGCTTCCAGGATATTTGATCTTGAAGATGTCCTAAAACAAAAATCACTGTAGCTTCAATTTTATCAACCATGGAATTGCGGAGGAGTTTACAAACCCTACCACACAGTGTAATAAGATTTAAATAAAAAAGTCTGTACAGTCTTAGAATACATTGTACATCAAAGTTTGCTTGTTACGGTTTATTACAGAGCATATATAGCACAGAGTAAATTGATGTTTAAGATCAAGCTACAGGAGGCAGGTAATATAGAGTATAGTATATTTTGACGATATTATGTATCATAGCTTCTGAAATGAAGGAAATCTGTGTGTGTGTGTGTGTGTGCATGTGTGTGCATATGTACATGTGTATGTGTTTGTGTGTGTGTGTGTGTGTGTGTGTGTTTGTTGGGGGTGATGGAAAGGCTTAGATTAAGGTCGTGGAAAGTGAACCAGACACAATGCTCAAGAAATTTGAAGTTTACTGTATCACAGCCAGAAGAGAACCCACAGACATCAAGCAAAATCTGTTAAGGAGTAAAGGACACTAAGGAGGTAAATCTTTAAAAAAAATCTCTGCTTTCAACAACTTCTGAATACCCTTTCTAATCAGTAACAGCTTATCAAGCATGAGATGGGAGAAAAACAATCATCAGGGCTCCAGATGGAAATGTTTAATGCATATGTAGTTTACAGGGTGAATATAAATTGTGAACATAGTGAGTTTTGGTTTATCTGCTGAATAAAAAATATATTGAATTTGTTCTGGTTTAATTAATGAGTAACTGAGCATTTGACATAAAAGCATGCTTAACTCTTTCAAGAAAAAAACACTGGAAGTGATTGGGTAAAAGATTTGACATTTTGAATGTTATTTCTCTTATTTGCTTAATGCTTATAGAGTATGTTCTGAAGCAGTGGTGAAATCTTACATGCACAGCAATCTATCCACTCTGCACCAATGGAAAATAATGTATCAGTTTCCTTAATTGTGAAGTATATATTGGAAAGAAGATGATTATTTTAAATGCTTAGCACTTCTTGAGAAAGGGGGAAAGGTAAGTCAGGTGCTATGTACAAGAGGCATGATACTATCCCTTGTCAGTAAGAAGAGGCCAGAGCATATTGGAGACAAGAATAAACAGTGAGGAACTGAAAGGATGCATCAGTGGTTAGTAGCTCATGCTGCTCTTCTTGGAGACTTAACTTTGGTTCTGAGCAGCTATGTCAAATAGCTTACCTGTAACTCTAGCTACAAGGCATATGTTGCCCTCTTCTGGGCTCACCAAGCACCTGCACTTATATAGACATACTCATGCGCAATGGCATACATAACTTAAAAAAAAATCCAAATAATCTTTGAAAAGAATAAGGAGTAGGTAAAGTAAGGTGTTCTGAATTTGCATGGAAAGTATTTCTGCATTCATATCTACAATAATTTATTTCCATCTAAGAAATGCCGAGTATTCTCTCACCCTTAACTAAAATTTCCCATTTTTTTTTTCACCAGACTCCTGTGGTTTCCATGACTTATTTTTAATCTTTTTGTTAATGTAAAACAAGTAGCTTTAAAGAAAATATTTTTGTGCAGTGATCACTTTACATTTATGTGCTTAGCTGTAGAATTACAAGTGGCTATAATTCTTATACTTGGTCTATCATATGAATACCTTACACCTATATTTTAATAACCCCTTCTTCCATTTACACAGTGCTTGTTATATACTATAAGGCTTTTGTAAACATTAACTTAACCAGTCCCCACAGCAACCCTTTGAAACAGATACCATCATTATGTGCATCTTTTAGGTGAGAAGACTTAAGTCTGAGAGAAGCTAAGAACCTTGCTCAGAGCAGATAGATGTTAGGGCTAGAAATGAGGTATTTGGCTCAAATTTCTGGGGCATTCAGAGACTAAACTGGGCTGCTTATCTAGACAATAGCCTAAATCAAGTCTCCAGACAAGTATACCTTTGGCAGTCATCTACAGAGCATAGAGGCAAAACATGAGAGGAAAGTCAGAAAATATTTCACTATTAGATTGCCTCTCAGGAGTGTAGGGATTGTGCTTCAGTCTCAGAATATTATCACCAATGTTGCTATGAGTTCCTTTTATATAAAGTTGAAGGGAAAATCATAAGGCCATATTCATCAAGTAAAATATACAAACATGAACGCACATAGAGATAATCACAAGTACAAATATTTTTTCCTGAATTTTGGGAGATACTGAGATCGAACCCAGAACTTCATATACAGTGAGATATACCTCCAACCCAACATTAGTTGTATTAATGTACCCCAAAATAGGAATCACCACTCACCTGTAACTCTACAACAGAAGAAGCAAAGGTAGGTGATGATTGTACAAAATATATCTTTGAAACAATTTGCTTTGCAGTAACAAAAAGATTAAATTTGAGTCATTTAAAGAAAAGGACTATGATGGTAAACAATGAGAAAATTTATTCTGAAATGAGGGAACACTCTGCATTTTCATATGGAAATTAATTATTGTAAGGAGCTGAATGAGACAATATTTTTCACGTAATTCAATTAAAACATCTCCTGCCATAGCATCTTTTTGGAAGAAGTCAGTAGCTATGTTTTAAAGAACCAGAAAATGCATGATTTTTCTTACTTGCCAGCTAGTGGGCTATCACCCTAAATTCTCAGTTGGTGTGATTAAAAGAGAACTAGTGATTTGAAAATGAAAACAATAGATATGACCTTTATGGGGCTGTTTTTCTTCTTCATACTGTTTCTTTAATTATGAATCCTTGAATATTTTTAGTAGTAAAGCCAAAACTTCTATTAAAATGAAAAATATATATAGCCTAAGTAGTGCACATTATTCTTGACAGCACCCATAACGTAGATGGGATTTACAGTGACGAGGACAGGTAACAGGAAACTTCTCTGCTTGAGTTTTATGAGTGAAAAATAAAACAACACTTTTCTTCACCGGTAACAATGCAGCTGATTCAAAATTGCTTTCAAATGTCTACTGATTTTATTTAGAAATTGTATCAATGGGAAAAAGAGATGATTTTAAAGCTTTATTGTGTTTAATATATTCTCATGACATTGTTATTATGGTGTGGTATGCTTTGTTATTCCCACACAGTAAGAAAAGGCAGATATTTTATAATACAACTTTGTTCTGACTTGATCTGAGAAAGGTAAAATGTACTATGATGTGTTTTCTTGTGTTCCTGAGCTTATCCAAGGGATGTTTCTAAGTTTCAGATAAACATTAAATGGAAATAATGAGAGTTGAAGCAAAGAGAACACAGACCTTACATTTAGCCAGTATAAGAATAAGAAATAATAGCTGTAAAATCTGAGACTTTTGATAATGATAAGCTCATGAAGTTGACCACAATAGTGGCAGAGGTGTTATAGAAATAACCACACAAGAGCTGGGAAAGATCAAGGTAGTAAAAAGAAAAAAATCTCACCATAGAAATGGAAAATGAACACAATGTCCCAGCACTTGCTGAGAAGCTATTGAAAAATCCTTGGATGTTGGAAAATGGAAAGTCGATTATCTCCAAAGATGCAGCTCCTGAGAAGCTATCCATGCTCCAGTAAAGGGGTCTATACACATGCACATGTTGTTATAACTAAATGAACTTTGAAGATTAAAAACAAAAGTATACGTGAATTGACTAGGGAAGAATGTTGACGGAAATAGTTGAGAGGAATAAATGTGGGTGAATTCTTTAAAAATATTATAGATTTATGACATTCTGAAACTGTTTTTAAAGAAGTAAAAAATAAAAAAGGAGTAATGCACTTATTTGATAATTTCAGCTTAATCAAACCAGTCTATCTAGATTAAATGCTATTAATTTATCTAAAAAAGCAGTAATATTTAACATGAAAAATTTAAGTTGGTTTATTTCACCACTACAGAAAAAAATCATGAGTTTTACAATTATGGAGGATCGTTTTAAAGAAGTCATATATTTAAATAATTCAAAAGCTCTTGTTTATATCAATGGTCTATGACAACTTCATTACAAAGGTCCACGTACCCTACCCTTATGTCAATCTAATCTGTATCTGCAATATATGTTCCTGAGAAATGTAGTGTATAAATGTGTGTATAATTATAAATGCTTATAAATTTAATATCATCAGATATAATAAAAACAGTACTTCCCAAGGTGCAAAAATACATTTAAATACTTTTAGATATTTAGATAACAAAGTGCAGCTATTAGATTGGTCCAAGCTTTGAAATCTCATACCTGTGTGCTTTGAGAATTTGTGTCTGTAGCATCACTGTCAGTAAGGACTTATTTGCAATAAAATAAGACAAAGTAAAGCCTCCTGATCTCTAAGGAAATTTTATTTCATGGAAGTATAATAACATCAGTAAAAGAGTAATTTTAATTTGGTTGGTATTTTAACTTACCCAATGTCAGTAATGACTATGCATATGACTGTAGTTTTTTTCCATGTATATGTTTTTTATTGAATAGAATCTTCATTTACATTTCAAATGCTAAAACCTTTCCCGGTTTCCCCCTTCCCTGAAAACCCTCAACCCCTCTTCCCACCCCTTGCCTCCAAGTATATGCCCCTCCACCTGACCCACTCCCACCTCATCCGCCTCGATTTCTCTTTGTTGGGGCATCTATTGAGCCTTCACAGGACCAAGGACCTTTCCTCCCACTGATGCCCAACGAGGCATTCCTCTGCCACATTTTTGGCTGGAACCATGCATACGCCTTAGTTGATGGTCTAGTCCCTGGGAGTACTGGAGCATCTGGGTGGCCGACCTCATTGTTCTTCCCATGGAGCTGTAAACCCCTCCAACTCCTCCATTGGGGACCCCACGCCCAGTCCAATGGTTGGCTGCTAGCATCTGCCTCTGTATGTGTAAGGCTCTGGCAGTGCCCCTCCAGAGACAACCATGACAGGCTCCTTTTGGTATGCACTTCTTGTCGTCCATAAGAGTGTCAGGGTTTGGTGACTGTTTATAGGATGAATTCCTAGGTAGGTCAATCTTTGGGTGGTCTTTCCTTCAGTCTCTGCTCCACATTTTATGACTGTTCTTATGAGAGTCTCCACAACAGGTATTTGGATGAAAAAGGAAAAAATATAATGAAAACAAACAAACAATTCTAAATCTGACAAGGGATTTACACCATGCACGTAAAGGCATGCCATCCAGTCATGAGGTACTAATGATTTCATTTACATGCATATGTGTGTGTTCATTTAAATGTGGTAGCACAAACGTGTGTGCATGTATAAGTAGAGGATAAATATCATTCCCTAGCATTCTTCTACATTGTTACCTGAGACAGGCTGTCTCATTGTACTAGGTTGGATGACCAGCTAGGTCCAAGGATCCATCTTTCCTTCTGCAGTGCTGGGATTTAAAAGCAAGTGTCACCATGACATCTGGCATTTTACATGGGTATAGGGATAGAACTTAAGTTTTCATAATTTTGTGGCAAGCATTTTACTGACAAATCTCCTAATTTTTTTAAAATTCCAAACATATACTTAGCAAAGGTGAAGAAATACATCCAGTGGGGTAAAGATCATAAAGAAATGATAGCTAATAGCTGTGTCATATGGAGACAGAATGGCATGAGCAAATTTTCTGAAGCCAAATGATATATGTCACATGAAAGGAACAAAGAGATGCCTGTTACTAGAATATTTAAATCCATGATATAGGCCAATCAAGGACAAAAATCCAAGAATATGAGGCAAATGATAAATGGAAGAGCAGATGGAGCTCACTAGAAACAACAAAAGAAGGGAAATGGGATGATTTTCAGGGAAACGTGTTAGTTTTGGTGGCATGCCATTGAAATGTTGGATCTTAGCACAAGTTCCTCATCCAGAGTGAAATTATATGGACTAGAATAGTAAATCCAGTGTCATACAGTAAGCAATAATCAAAGACTGTTCAACAGTCTTCACTGAAAGCAAATATCTATATGAGCAAATTAAGTGCCTTGGGGCTGACATCATTCTGCAATACTACTTAACTGGGAAATGTCATTCAATGCCTTCTTAGTCAATCTCCCAAATTCATATATCCCTTAATTCATGAGTTCTACCCATGCCTTCAATAACAATCAGGACAAAGACTTTCATCAGCTTCAGTTTGCTGATTTGAAGGAGCATATTTAGGCTCTTATCCTAGACGAACTTTTAGCAACAGTTGTTCTGGTACACAAATCCCTTTCCTGCCTTCCAGGAAAGTAATCCAGTGTAGGTAATCTTCTGAATTCTACCCTCTACTCATGCCTACCTGTCTCTCATCCAATAAAGATTATGATTCATTACTCATAGGATTTTGACTTTACAAAGATTTGGCTTAGATGCTGTCTTAGGTCCAGTTTCCATTGCTGAGAGGATACACCATGACCAAGGCAATGCCTGTAAGGGACAATATTTAATTGGAACTTGCTTAAAGCTCCAGAAATCCATTCCATTATCACCATGGCTGGAAGCATGACAATGTTCAGGCAGACATGGTGCTGGAGAAGGAGTTGAAAGTTCTACGTCTAGATCTGAAGGCTTCTAAAAGACTATTGTCGTTCAGGCAGCTAGAAAGAGGGCCTCAAAGCCTACCTTATCCACATTTTATCCAATAAGGACATACCTACTCTAATAAGGCCACAGATAGTGTCCTAATAGTGTCACTCCCTGGGAAAAGCATATTTAAACAATAATATACCACCCTTTGGCTCCCATAGACTTATTCAAATACATGAGTCTATGGGGGCATATACCTAGACATAGCATAATGAAAAATACATTTAGTGCAGCTTCAAAATCCCTATAGTCTGTAGCAGTCTCCAAAATGTTAACATTCCAAAGTTCAAAGTCTCTTCTGAGATTCATCCAATCACTTCACTGTAATCTTCTATAAAACCAAAATTAAAAATGATCATATACCTCCAACATCTTATGGAAAAGCATTCTAAAATATCATAGAAAGGAAACACCGAGCCATAGCAAGACCAAAACCTAGCTGGTCAAACTCCAAACCTTGCTATCTCAATGACTGATGTCATCATTGTCTTGGACTGGTTCCACTCCCTGTTAGCAGTTTTCCTTGGCAGATATCACCACATCTCTGATATCTCTACATCTTGAGGTATCTAAGGCAATGAGAACTTTACAGCTTTTTGTTCCAATGTCTGAGATCCACACATGATCTTCTGGGCTCCTCTAAAGGCCTTGGGTCATTTCTTCATCTCTATCTACCCTCTGTACCACTCTAGTCTCTGGTTGACTCTACTACTGCTGATTTTCTTGGTGATCTTCCTCTGGAATTGGCATTGCCAATTTACTGGAGTCTTCCACTGCAACTAGGATTTACCAATAGCCTCTCATAGTATTCCTTCATGGTGCCAAGCCTCAACTTCTTTTCATGACCCTTACAGTCCTGGGCCATGAACTGCAACTGAGGCTGAACCTTCACCATTGGCTTTTCCTGTTCTTTTGAAGGGTTAAGCCTCAGCTGCTCTCCATGACTCCTTCATGCCTTCAAAACCAGTACCAACTGGGTTATTCTTATATATTACCAAGTCCAGCTGCAGCACAATTTACAACCTTGGCCATCTCTGGAACACAGTTTTGTTCTCTCAGAAAATGTTTCACCTCACTGATGCTGCTCTCTTCTTAATTACCACTAAATTCTTGGTTCTGGCTAACAAGCATCAACTGTTCAAGCAACCTCTTCTATTCTTGACTCTAAAGCCAGAGCCACATGGCTAAAGTTGACAAGTTCTGTTGCTTACTAGGGCTGAAATATGTCCCCTTGTACTGCTACATTATTACCAGCTTTCTTTTTCTGTTTTCCAACCACTTCATTGCCTAAGTTTGTCTGTCCTGGAAGCTCCATAGACAGACCTTAAACTCAGAGATCTGCATGCCTCTGTCTCCTGGTGCTGAGATTAAAGTCATGTGCACCATGCCTGGACTTAAACTTTTCTCTATTTGATACTTTATCTGTACCAGTCTGGACCTGAACTCAGAGATCTGTTGGTCTCTGTTTCCTGTGATCAAACATGCCTAGACCTCAGCTTTTTGTGGCAATTATGCCTCAAGATCCAGATCAAACCCTATGTCTTCCTGCCTCAAAATCTGGATCACAGGTGTATCCTCCATTTATGGGTTGTAGGCCATTCCAGATTAAAGTTCCAAATGACTGACAAGGCAATAATAATGCCTAAGTATAACTATCCCTTGTTCAACTTCAAAAGCATAAGCAATAAATTTAGCTGGGTGGGATCTTGCCCTGAAGTCACCACTCTATTATTTCCATTTAATATCCTTGAACATGAGATTTAGCTATACTCTACATCCTGATGTGCCTTTACTACTTGAACCACACATTTTGGGTTTTTCCTAAGCTTGCCATCCTGGATCAGAATGCTCTTCATGAAAGCAAACCAGAGGACAAAGTCTATGCTGGGCTTTTCTGAGACTTTGTCAATGCAAATAATCTGATTCTACTTACCTTAGACTTAGCCACAGGCAGTTTCTTCAGAAAGGAAAAAAGCAGCCATATTCTTTACTAAAATATCACAATTTATCTTTAGACAACATACTAAAATTCTTCTCTTCTGAAACCACTTATTCCAGGCCCCCACAGTCTAAATCACTCTCAGCACCAATGCCTTCCATATTCTTACTAGGAGGACCTGTTAAGCCCCAGTTAAAATCTTTCACTGCTTTCTAAATCCTAAATTCCAAAATCCACCTTCCTCCAAACAAAATATAATCAAGTCTATCACAGCAATACCTTAATTCTGGTACCAACTTCTGTCTTAGTTATAGTTTCCATTGCTGTGAGAAGACACCATGACCATGGCAACCCTTACAAGGGACAAAATTTAATTGGGGCTGGCTTACAGGCTGAGATGCTCAGTCTATTATCACCATGGCAGGAAGGATGGTAGTGTCCAGGCTGACACAATGCTAGAGAAACATCAGAGAGATCTATGTTTTGATCTGAAGGCCAGTAAGAGAAGACTACTGTCTTCTAGGCAGCTAGGAGGAAGGTCTCAAAGCCCACTCCCACCCACACTTTTTCTATCAAGGACATACCTACTCCAACAAAGACACAATCCAAATAGTGACACTCCATGGGTCAAGTATATTCAAATCATCACAGATGCTCTTCTCTTCTCACCCTGTGTTTGTACTTCAGGATAGCTCATATATGCCTAGCTTCAATTACCAGCCCTGTGTGGTGCTCAATATGAAATGAAACAACACTATTCACCCTCAGTTCTGGAATTCGTATGTTCACTTATATTCTGGAAACTATAGATTCAGTAAATCACTTCCAAATCAACATTTAAAAATAAAATATAATTGGGATGCTGTCTTCAAACCTGATTCTCTGCTGCTAGTTCCTAATTTGGCACTGCTAAAATGCTTCTCGGACCAGAGTCATGACCAGGGTTGTTTCCCATCAAGGCTCATATGCAATCACAGGAATTCCTGTAGAGTTTATATTCTAATAATCCCTAAGTAATTTTACTGATTCCCACCTATTACTATACCCTAGGGAAAGCTGCCATGCGCGTCCTTGGATTTCAACCACATGCCACTAATTCTTGTGCTCAAATTCTCTCTACTGCCTCAGATTCATCTTTTATATTGTGTCGATTCCAAGGATTGAAACAGAGCAGATACATTTATACTACAACTCTCCCATGTTCATTACTACCAACTTAGATAAAATTGTGACCTATACTACTTTATTGGCATATGTTTGGATCCTTAATGGAGTCAATTTAAAAACCAGAAACAAGGTTCATAACACTGTGGACTGACAGGCTCTTCCCCAATCTCCAGCCAAATCTCATTTACCTCCTTCTTTCTCTTCTATGGCCACATTTCTTCTCTATGTCCTTGGGTATTCCCTATAGCCTATTAACAACCCAGACATGATCTTTGCTACTATAGTTGACTACATTGCAAGTCTCCTTCTACAACCTAGGGGAAGGTCTCACTTCTCTCCCCACTAATGCAATGTTTCCAAAATAACTGTGATCTGTAGAGCACAACTCACTTTCCAGGCTACATATAGTTACAAAGCAACTGCCATTGTACTGGTCTTAGTATTGGTCACTCATGAAGACACAGCCTGATGCTACCATGTTCTTTCTTTCTTTTTCTTTCTTTCTTTCTTTCTTTCTTTCTTTCTTTCTTTCTTTCTTTCTTTCTTTCTTTCTTTCTTTCTTTCTTCCTGTCTGTCTGTCTGTCTGTCTGTCTGTCTGTCTGTCTGTCTGCCTGCCTGCCTGCCTGCCTGCCTGCCTGCCTGCCTGTCTGTCTGTCTGTCTGTCTGTCTGTCTGTCTTTCTTCTTTCTTTCCCTCCCTCCCTCCTTCCTTCTTTCCTTCCTTTCTTTTTCCTCCTCCTCATCTTCTTTATTGTTCTTTTTGTGCTGTTTGACTAACTTTTGACCATCACAGAGGAATGTGTTTCCTTGTAACATTTTCATATATCGCATGTTTTTGTTATTTAGCCCTCATGCCTTTCTACTCTCCCTACCAGTCTCCTCCTTAGTCTCAACTAACTCCTCTGTGGTGAATAATACTGTATATCAGCTGAATAAGGCGGAGGACCCCATGTAACTTAACCCTCTTGTCTCACTGTCAAGGGATTATCTAGTTTAGATCAGATTAGATTAGATTAGATTAGAGACTTTTCTTGATTAATTTAGCTGAAGAGGGAAAACTCAACTTGAATTTGAGTTGTTGTGGTAGCCCAGATGTAAGGAGATCAAGGTGAAAAGATTTTGCTTTTGCCTGCTTATATCATATCTCCCTACCTCATGTATGTTCATCTACCCTGATGCTGCCATTGCCTTGGCTGCTTCTACCATCCTTTTTTGACTTCACAAACTATAAGATTTAGGCTACCAATATATACTGAAGACCTGTATCCCTCTAGGAATCCCAGATTTCTAGGACCTGGTTCAGACTGTTGAAGAATCTAGCCTCCAGGACTCATCTATCAGATTTTTGGTCTATCCTGTATACAGACATCTATTGTTAGCCAACTTATACTGTGTCCTCTGAGCCAATCTAATAAATCTCCTTCTATTATATGTTGATTGTATGTTTGTTTCTCCTAGAGAACCCTGCCAAATGTACCCCTTTTGCTTATAACACTTATATCCTGTCTTCCCTAGTGTTTTATGGCTGTGAAGAGACACCATAACCACAGAAATGCTTATAAAGAAAACTATTTAATTGGAGCTTGCTTGCAGTTCGGAGGCTTCATCCATTAACATCATGGTTGGAAATTAGGCAACATGCAAGCCAACAGGATGCTGCAGAAGGAGCTGGGAGCTCTACTTCTGGATCCATAGGCAGCGGAAGCCATTGCCACTCTAGACCTAGCTTGCACATATGAGACCTCAAAGTCCACCCCCACAATAATTCACTTTCTCCAATAAGGCCACACTTCCTAATAGTACCATTTCCTATGGGCCAACCTTTCAAACACATGAGTCTCTGGGGACCATTCTTTTTCAAACTACCACATGTCCCATTAGTCTATTGTACTCCTTCTACCTTCCTTCATCTTTTATGCTTCTTACCATTTCATGTTGTACATTCTTGTGCATACACACACACACACACACATTGCAACATCCTGTGTGTTTGTATGTATTTATATACTTTTAACATTATATTCCTCATATGTGATATTTCGCTTGTACTTCTGGATCTGGCTTAGTTCGCTTATATAATTATTTTCAATTCCATATGGTTTTCTGGGAATGTCACTTTGTCATTTTCTTTATATTTGAACATGATTCCACTGTGTGTATATACATTTTTCTTGTCTATCATCTGTTGATTGACATCCAAGTTAGTTCCATATAATAGTTTTTGGGATTAGTACAGTAATAAATATGGCTTTTATATTATCCATATATAGTAGTATACAGCTGGGTTTTCTCATCTTGAAGCCCGGATCCTATCTTCAGCCCTTAATCCATAATAAGGCCTTAGTAAAGGTATTGATTAAAAGAAATTGCAATTGAATAAAAGTGGACAGAACTGCAAAGAATGACCTGAAGCAAGACTATCTTAATTCCTCTGTCACACTCTGTAGAATGTTTTTCAGTCATTCTTGCTCTTCTGTTCACCTCATGCTGTGTCCTTACTTCTCACTATTATTTCTTCTTCTAATATGTCTAACTGTTATTAATTTTACAGATTTCATATTGAAAATCAAGTTCTGTATGTAGCCAGGGAATATTTGGTAAATGAATGATGGCCCTATTAGCCTATTAAACATATATTGATTGCTATAATTAGGTCCCAGGCAACAGACCAAAGCCTAGGGTTATAGGAATTGATAGGAAACTATCTCTGCCTTGAGGAGTTTCTTTCATATTTGGAGACTGCAGTCATGTAGAGAGATAATTAAAGCGCAGTGGAAATGGCACAACAGAGGAAGGTGCCTCCTGCTTGTTGGAGGAAGCATGAGAGGATGCTGGTGCTATGATGACACAGTGCAGTAGAAGTATATACACCTTCTCATTGCAGGATAATTTGCTTTCTACTTGTCAGCTGCACAAATTAACACCATCATCTAATTGCTTAGTGGGGAGCAGAAATATCTACTATTTTGAAACATTACAGGAGACTTTCTCTTATAGAGGAAATCTAACTAAACACGTTGAAAAGCCATTTACAGATGAAATAACAAACCTCAGAGAATCAGTTGCAAATCCCAGTAGAATTGCTTTACAGAGGAAAATGAAAGCATGATTGTAGTGGAATATCTGGATGAGGTCCAAGATTAGGTCAAGAGATACTGAGAAATGGAGGGAGATCTAATTAGACCCTGGGAGATAACAGAGTCCAGATAACCATAAACTATCCTAGGCCTAAGGAAACATGTACCCTGACACATGTACACACACACACACACACACACACACACACACTCACAAACACACATTCACACATGGGAAGGGCTCTATTTCTTTTGGTTATATTGTGTTTTAATACATACACATCTGTTATTCGGTTTTAGATCACTGTTCTCTGGTATAAATCAACCCTAAATGAAAATGTGTCCTCAATATTATTTAGACTATTCAGTCTCCAGTATGAACACATTCAAAGCACAAGAGAAACCTCAGCACTAGGCATATCAACATTAAATTTTGCTACTCCAGGAAGGAGTGGATAGTTTCAGTTCTGTGGCAAATGCATGCCTTCTACATTCCTTGGAATCTATCTATAGCAGAACTATGGAGGCTATATGGAAATAAAAGACCCTCTTAGTGACCTCTGGGTGTCAGATTGCTCAATCCCTCAGTCCTGCTGAGCACTCTTGTCTCCAGTTAAATGAGGGGAATCCCAGAACTCTGAAACACTGATCCTGCAACATATGTGATTAACCTGAAGACATTTCTCCGAGTAAATGTAGACCCTGAAAACAGGGCCATCAGTAAATACTTTACAGTATTGTTCCCTAAGAGGTACATGCATTTTCTACTTCTGTATGTCTTCCTGCTTAATATATTTATTTGATTGTTCCACGTAAATTTAGTCACCTTCAAAAGATGACAGTGTTTGTGGAAAGTAGAAAGAAAGAAAAAGAAAGAAAGAAAGAAAGGAAGGAAGGAAGGAAGGAAGGAAGGAAGGAAGAAAGGAAGAGAAAGGAAGGAAGAAAGGAAGAAAGAATTGTAGAAGATTTTTAAACTCCATCTCTTCATCAAAACAAAGCATATGTTCTTTAAATTGAAAAAGAAAGCCCACAAATACACTAAAAGAACAAGACTTCACTGTCCTATTTTGTTTTAGGTTAAAAAGAGATAATTAAGTAAATATCTTTCTTCAGTTTAATAGGAGAGCTGCTATGAATAAAGACATGTCACAGGGCTTACTTATGTGAAGCTGTCAGGGCTCCTGTGCTTTTGGGGCAGAGAGATCATTCCCCTGTGGCTGTGTTGTGCAGTATGGTGGAGACCCACCATTGGAAGTGTTTATCTACACTGACATTTAAATTAGTAAATATTATGCAAAGTAGAGCCAGTCTCTCAGAAGACTGAAGCAGAAAGATAATAAATTTGCTGGCTAAATTGGGATACATTGTTAAGAATCTGTCTCAAAAAAAAATAGGGCTGAGATTTGGGTCATTGGCAGAATACCTACTGAGCATGCACAAGGCCTGGAAGCCAACATCTAGCACTTCAAAACCCAAACTCAAACAAACAAACAAAAACTAAAATTCATAAAATAAAAATACCAGTTTCCAAATCATAGTAGCCACATGTTAAGTGTTTGCTCACTATATATGTTTATGACTTGATAGCATTGGATACATAATATTAAACATATCACTAATGCTCATTTTAGTTATATGTGAAATGCTTGTTCCATCACAAGGATTTCTGCTAGATGTCTGCTCTAAAAACTAGAAAGTTGTCATATTTGTACCCGGTGAATCTGAGGAACTAGGTGGACCTAGATAACTATGGAGATGGCATTTCAGCTCCTTTATTTGTCACCTCTCTCTTCCCTTCCTTTTGCCATCTTCTCATTGTCCTCTCTTAGAAACAGCCTATTGTCTGTTCATCATCAAAATACTTAGATGTGAGAAGAAAACTAGGTAGACCAAGTGTGATTCTAAGATGGCCTCCTTGATGACCTGGCCTTCCATCCAAGGGTGCAACATACTTCCCTTCCTTAAGGGGAAAAGCAGATCTTCAGAAGGTTCTGTATCTGTGTGGAATTTGCTAGAGACACAGAACCAGAGGGATACATGGTGGAGTTTTCAGTCCCTCGATGTCTTTATTGTTATTGTTGTTGTTGTTTTTTAGTATCATAGCTAAAATATTATATTCCCAGAACTTTCAATAACCTGCATGAAGTTACAGTTTACTGCTACCATTCCGGTTAGTTCACAAAACTGTTATGGGTCACCTAGAAGACCATTTCTCTCCTGTATTTAAGGAATAGATCAGAGTGGCCTTTGTTTTCTATTAGTATTTGCACCTAATTTTCCAGATGAGGGTCTCAATAGTTTGCTCCTAACTCAGAATTAACTTGTGATGTGTTTTCCTGTTACTATGGTTTGAATTTGAAGTGTCCCCAGCAGGCATACTTTTCAACACATTTTCTTCTGGCTAGTGGCACTGCATTGATATGGTGTACAACTGCTAGGATATTTGATCTAGCAGTGGGTAACTTTGGATAGCTCCTCAAATGTTTTATTCTAGCCACAGTTCTGGTATGATTCTCCATTTCTTGGTTTGCCATACAGTGAATAATGTCTGCCTCGTGCAGCTGCCATCATGGACAGGGTTGATTTGTTGGGCTTTCTCTACTGTCCTGGACTGAAGCTCTCTGAAGCTGAGTGGAAATAAGTATCTCCTAAGTTGTCTGTGTCAGGTGATTTGGCCACAATTGGGCAAGAGTAGCAAATGCTCCTGTAAGTCTGCCATTTCTACTCTGCCCACACAGATGGGGTTCTGAGTCCTGAAAGGATAAACCTGGTTGAAGAATTTGTGGCTGCTTGGGAAAAATCCTGGATCTGAATAAACCTCCATAGTGTGCATGGAATATGCTGCCTTATTTGTACTATCTAATCTGCATAATTTTTAAAGAAAGAAGCAGAAATTAGAATGAAATTATAAGAATAGAGTTATTTAGATTCAGAGACAATTATAAGGCCCAGCATCTTTTTTCCCATTTGAAATCCTTATACCTTTTTATTAGTAGACTTCATAAAGAACTTGGACTCTGTAAGTTTTCCGAAATTGCTGTGGAATTTTCAGCTTCAGTTATTCTTTTCCTTTGTCTAGGGTGAAATAAAGTCAATCAAATGTTTCATGGTTGTAAAAAACTGGGCTTACTAGAGCTTACTTTATCAGAGATGTGATAACAGACTTTTCTTGCTCATATTTCCTTATTCAAAGACACATTGATTTATTTAATCCACTTGATCATCCAAATAGTTCATAACTATTTATAGAAAATGTATTGCATGAAGTGTTATAGGGAAGGAAGGAGAAAAAGGGGGCAATTGTGACTTGAAGAGAATTCAAGCCTTCTATGCAGACCATCATACAAAGCACAGTGGCAATGTGAAGTCTACAGGCTGCCTGGGATCCAGTTCTTCCATATCATTTACCACTTGAGATGCTATGATGTAATCAAGTCCTCTACAGTCTCTTGTTAAGAGTGAGAATTTTATGGTGTAAGTGGAATACACTGCTGTCTATGGATCTTAGAAATGTGAGATATTTCCTATCTTTATCTGAGTGTACACATTCTCTTTGTCCTGAAACTTCTGACACATCAGTTTATCTGAGAGTAGTTTTAGCAATCTTTTATCAATGGTCACTCAAAATAGCCTCTCAATATCAGAACTAAAATGATATACTTGATAGCCTTTTTGATGGCATCAACATTTTGCACAAATTATATTGCATTTACTGACACCTGGCTATGCCATGTCAAAAGGCCCAAGTGGCAGACAGCATTGAAGGACTTTTATAAAAGACTAACAGTAGCTTTACAAGCAATTATAATAATTTAAATAAGCTGTGCTCTGTTGATTGTATTTATCATTTCTATTTCTCTTCTTCTCTTTTCCAAAGTCACTGTAATTCTTTGCCAACCAACATATCATTGCCAGCCAATATAAAGATATTATTCAGATAAAGTAAACTAATTTGATATGAGGAGTGTTATGATGATGCTGAAGCCCCTAAAAACAGACATTTAGGCATTCTTTCCAAAAGTACCCACTTAGCTGCTTGTACCCAACTGTATGTTATCAAATAATTTTGTCTTTTATTAATTTTGGCATTTTTATTAAATTTATGTACTTATATATTTGTGTGCCAGGGTGTACATGATACAACTTCTGTATGAAAATCAGCGAATAGCTTATGGGACCAGAGTTGAATCCCCATGATCCAAATGGTGGGTCTCTCTTTCCACCATATAGGTCTTTGAAGTTCAACTTAGTTCATCAGGGTCAGTGACAATTCCTTTCCCTATTAAGTCGCTTGCCTGCCTTGCCTTCTCCTCTCAATAGTCATATGTGATTGCTCAAACATAACTGAAGAGTGGTCATATTCTACTTCCTGGGTTCAGTACAATTCTTCTTCTTTCATTCCTGTATACAAAATTCAGATTCCCTCTCTCCACCTCTTCACTCAATATTGGTGCTTGAATTTAGGTTCATTTACCGGCTAGACAAGGACTCTGCCACTGAGCATTTATTTTTCACCTCTTCTTAAACTTTTATTTGGGAGTACAGTCTCATTACATTGGCTGCTCTGTCTTTGCACTCACTCTATAACCCAGGCCCAGGATAGCCTCACACTTGGGGTCCTCTTACATCTGTCTAATGAGTAGCTAGGATTGTAGATTTTGTCACCAGAGTAGAAAAAAAAGGGGGATCCATTTTCATAGCTGAGATGCTCTTTATTTACTCTCCTTTAACCAGGTGCTAATGATAAAGTCCAGTCCTAGGGTGTCCCATATCCATGATTGTTTATGCATCCTGTAGTATCAGCTCACAGGGTATTTCTAGAAGGTCATTATAGACTATAGTCTTGACATTTCACAGACTGGCATTAACTGCTTTGGCCACAGAAGTGATAAATGTAGGGTAGTGTGTAAGGCTTCTTTTTCACTGGCATTCTTAACTTTTATTTCTAACATTTAAAAATGTTTAATTTCTTTATAAGGGATTAGTTCTTGATAAGACTTCTCAAACAACCTTTGCTTTTACTGTTTTATCCCATCTGCCTTACTTTCTTCTTCTCTTCTCACTTCCTCTAACTTTTCTTACACTTTCATGTCACATGTGACCTTTTGTCTTCATGTTTCCCTCTCAGGTCTCTTATCTAGTTCATTGTCTATATCTTGGCTCCTTATATATACATGCAATAGAACATAAGAAATTAGGATCTACTCATGGGACTGAACATGCAATGTCTTTTCCTGATACTCCTCGTCTTATATAATATTCTACAGTTCCACCTATACTCAAAATTTTATAATTTCATTTTTCCCCACCCTTAAGCATATATTGAAAGAATTCTGCATCCTACCACAAACACCCATGTAAATCCATGTTTATTGCTGCTGTATTTCCTATAGCAAGAAAATGAAACCAACTTAGATGTCAATCAACAAAAGACATATAGTAGATTTTTACTCAGTTGCTTCAAAATTTCATGGCTGAGATCACCAACACATTCAATTTTATTTGTCAACTTAAGTGAGTAAATCAACTATTAGAAATTTTAATAAAGAAGTAAATATAATCCAATAGGAAAAGACTATAATAAATATTAAATCCTGATGAGTCCCGCTACTTATTCCTTGAGTGGTAACAGGGAAATTTTACTAATTTCATGGAGTTCCCAGATCTTTATCTGGGAATTAAAGTCTTGGATGCCATGGTACCAAGCCACTAATTTCCATCAAGCTGTTTCTGCCTCCATAGCCTTGTCTCTTGCCCTTTTTTTGAAGGTAGTCATGGCACCTTTTCCACCAATGATAGTTTGATCTGAAGGCTATTCCTTCTAAACAGCATAATTCTTTGTGAGCATCAAGACCCTGGCTTAAGGTTTAATAAGTACTAAACATGTGGGCTTTTGTTTCTATTGTTTGTTCATTTGTTTGTTAAGGTTAGGAACAGATGCTGGATAATGAAATCTATCTTACAGATGAAACTGTAGGAAACAACTTTGCAGTAGGAGAGAATAAGGAAAACTGAAACAGTGAGAGTAAAAATAATGGCTAGTATCAGTGTTTGCCTTGAGTTGGCCACAATGCTGCACATCTTGCTATTAACGTTTTGCTTAATCTCCATGACAAACCTGTGGGGTGAGCACTATAGTGGCCCATTGTGAGGTGGAAGAAAGCAGATTTGGAAAGCTTAAGTAACCATCTCAAATCACTCATTAAATAAACATAAAGTTTGCTTTGTATCTAAACCCAAGGAACCATCTCTTTTCATTACATCCTACCACATATCAGAAGGGATAATGTTACACTTCAAAGTACATTTAACACAAATAATCTCCACGCATTCTATTCAAACCTGGAAAGTGACACAGTGAGGCACATGTTTGCAAATGGATTCTGTGTATGTCTGCAGCATAGGACACTGCACAGGACTGTAGTATAGATGAGTGAAAACACAAATTACTTATTTTTAAAATTAATAATGCTGTAGAAGAAAGTAGCATTTTACTCCCTATATATTTTCTTTTGTGGTATAAAATATGATTTCATATGATCATATCATTATGAACATTCTGTTTTTTGAGTTGTTACTGTTATAAGCATTTCACATAGCATTTAAATATGATATGGCATCTGAATACCAATAACATGGGAATAAAAATCAACTTCTTTGCATGTGGCTTTCCAAATATAGATTTTATGCATGTGAAAGAAATAGTTTCTGAAGGTTTTGAGTTGTGTTACTAGCATCAGATCATTAGATTGTATTCACACAGTTTTTAGCATTTATTTTTAAATAAAATTAATAGAGTAATATTTGGGAAATCATTATTTTATAGGTTGAACTATAGGAAGCTGGGAACCTATAGAAGATAGTCCCAGCTGGCCCAGGTCCACAACTATCTCAGAGAAGCAACATGGTCACTGAGCTATGGGAGAGATAGGATGTGACAAGGATTTTGCTTGTATCAGATCCATACTCTGTAAATAAAAGGTTATATGTGAAAACCCACAAAGGAATAAAATGGAGTGATGCTGAGTTTGACTTAACATTTCCTAAAGAACAAAGCAGTGGCAAAATGGAGATAAAACTGATGTTAGAACTTTCATAAACATCTGAATGGATAAACCAATATCTAAATATTATACATATTTAAAAACTGCATTCTGTGAATGTGTATGTGAATGTACCTGTACATGATGTGCAGGTAGATATGATTGTGGGAACACATGCATGTGGAGGGGGATTCATGTGAAGATATATGACATGTGAAGGCCAATGGACATCCTCAGGAGCCAGTCCTCAGGTACTGTTCAACTTGGTTTGTGAGACAAATACTTTAATTGACCTGAAACTGAACAAGTAGCCTAGGTTGGCTTGCAAGCAAGTCCTAGGAATTCATCTAGATCTGTTCTATTCCAAGACAAAATGTAACATTGTAATGCACATGCTTACAAGTGGACAGTGTAATGTCTGTTATACAATGAGGAGCTCTATTAGAAATCTATAGCTTCTCCATCAGTAGGATTACAAGTGTGTGAGATCACAGCACTTTTGCATTTCACATGGTTTCTGAGGTCTTCATGTTTGAAAAGCAAGTATTTTACTTACAGAGTAATAGTCCCATCCTCCAAATCTCCATTTTTATTTAAGGAATATATAACTTACATTCTTTACCCTTTTTTACACTTTATGTCAATGATATTTAAGCACTTCATACATGTTTTAATCCCAAAATATTGAACAGAAAATTACAATTTAACTGTTTAACTGATAATTTCTGCCCATTCATTCACTCATTTACTCAAAATTTCTCAGTATTCTCTCTGTCTAACCCCTAGCAACTATTATTTTGAACTTTGGTTCTATAGACTTGGATATATTTATGGAAGCAACGTAATGTAATATCTGTATTGTTGGAATTGTGGTAATTGAGTGCACATGTGTGGGACAGTGGTGGATATTTTTTCTATTGCTCTATCACCATCTACTTTATTTTTTGAGACAGAGCGTCTAGTGACCCAGAACCTCACCAGTTGGCTACCAGTGAGCTACTTGTAGGTGCATCTTTAGTAATAGGGATCCAGACTCATAGAGACACACCTGCCTTTCTTTATGGGAGATAGAGGTCCAAACTCAGGTCCTCTTGCTTACACAGCCAGCATTTATTCAGTTTTCCATCTCCCAAGCCTGTGATTTTGGAAATCAGTGAATTTATAGTATATTAGCTCAATAGAATGTTTAAAAAAATATCTTTAAGAAAGTGACAATAGGTGTGTAACAGTTTAATACTTAATATTAGATTCATGTGGTATTTTTCTTTCTTAGCTTGTTTATATATAATTGTTTTATTATTATTAATAGTAATTCCTTTTGTGTTTCTGATCCAAGTTCTGGCTATTTCACTTTATCAGACCTTATAGTCATGAAGTAGGCCACAGAAGTGAATACTAGTGTTTAGTAATGTGTTTATCACACTCATCTGATTAAATTTGTTAAAAATATTACATACCTGGTACATTCCATGTAGTTGTTGTTTAGTATTCTTTATATATCCACTGAAGTACAACTTGATATTTTTGAAGGTATTTTCCATGTCATGTATGAAATATGCTTGGTTTGATTTTATGTTTATCTGATTGGGATATTAAGCTAATGCTGGCTTCACATATCACTTATTTCTTGTTTCTAGTCTCAAGTAAATTGCATAGATTATGTAATTTCTCTATACAGAGTCCTGTGACCCTAACTGCATTTGTAACTTTCTGCTTTGCAAATAAATTAATTATTGATACAATTTATTTAATAAATATAAGTCATTTTATTAAAAAATGAAGATTATTCATATGGTTAAATGTCATTAGTAAATATGATTGAAACCTTTAGATACTAGCTTCACATTTTATCAAATTCTTACATGGAAGAAATATTGTATTAAAATTGTATGAAAATTTCCTATTCTGATTTTCTTCATATAATGCATATTATAGTCACTTGAGGGGAATAGATGAAGTTCCAAATGAATGTTTCTGTTGTCATTTGCTTGAGACTCAGAATGGCAAAACTTTCTCCTGGTATAGGTGTGGATATAGACAGTGTGCAGGAAATACAAAGCATAATACTCTCTTCTTGATAACCACAGCCTGAGAGTGTTTCCCTACAGACACCTCCTACCAAGAATAGCTATTCCCCTTCCTTGTTCAACTCTACATAATAAAAGCACTGCGTTTCTGGGCTGTTGGTGTGCCTCCACCTCAGCATACAGCCCACCCAGTCCCAGCTTTTCTGTGTGCTTGCCTCTCATTTCTTTATTCCACATCTACTCAGTCAATTCAAACCTAAGGCTCTGAAGGTCATGTCAGTCATTTTAAGTTACCATTAAAAGTTCTTCAAATAATTTAAACTAGCTGTTCAACATACTTTATTCAACTGTTCTTATTTTGTCAGACCTGTCAAATAGCTTCTCTTAGGGGGAAAAATCCTAATTGAAATATATTGGGCTCTAATCAGACAGAGTTTTTTCTTTTTTTTTTTTGTTCCTTCTCAATTTTTCTTTTAAAGACATTTGTGATTAGTCAACCAATATACACACATATATGTTATTGTACTAATATTTATACTCACTAGTTAAGAAAATGAACAGAACTAATGTTAATGAATATTTTTCATCGGTAACTGTTGGAGATCTTTAATATAGAACAGCTGTATCATAAGATCTAGATGAGGCCCTTTCTCAGAATCTGACTCATCATCAACACACTCAGTTAGTGATCAAACATGCTGGTTACCAGGATTATAGTATTAATAAATAATTTACTATGTGTTCTTATGAGTCTGTCTGTCATTCTTTGATTTGAACATGTCTCAACTGAGAAAAATAATGATAAATCAGTAAAAGTTAAAATGTCATTAATACTAGAGATTTTTAATTCACTTCATGAACTACAATGATCTGATTTGCAAACTGGAGATATAAACAACAATCAAGTTTTCTTTTGTGAGTGTTTCACACATATGGGTCAAGTATAGTCAGTAGTAAACACTCAATGTTTCTCAGCCTCTCATTCTAATATTTCTTTCCATTTTTTAGATTCATTTTATTTCAAATAACATATATATGTATATCTGTGTGAGTGTATGCCACATGTGTGTGGATGTCTCTGGAAGCCAGGGGCATCAGATCCCCTGGATCTAGAGCTACAGTTGGTCATGAGATGCCCAGTAGGGTACTGGGTATTGAACTCTGATCCACTAGAAGAGTAATACAGGTCCTCAATTGACCATTCAGTTTCTCAATATTTCTTAGTGAAAACTTTTCAATTTAAACTAGTGAAAATTAAACTGACATATATTAATTTTAGTTAACCAAGCCAACTTCTATTTTTCTATAAGCAAGCAGGGAGCTAGTAATATTATTTCTTTTGAATGATGAATCCATGTGTAACTAGATATAAAGGCATAGTGATAATATTGATAATATTTAATTTTCACCTGTACCAAACAAATATATTGAATATCATCTACTCACACATAAATGTCATCTTAAAATTCAAAACTAAGACTATTACTAAGAATTTGATGATCAAAGCTAATGGGACTTCTGTTTATACATGCAGTACTATGATTTGATCATTTTTATTAATAGATTAATAAAAGATATAACCACCAGATAATCCAAACCAATTTAAAGAGAGTTGTCACCAAAACAAGAAATCAAATTTCAAATATATAGATATATACCCATCTCTGAAATAGCATGATTGTAAACATGCAGTGACTTTTAGCATAAAACCCTTGAAACAGTGTCTTATATCACTCCAGTTTTACCACAACTCTTTAAGGTAATGAAGAATAAAAAGGTAAAATATTTGATAGAAATCAGAAAGATTTACCTATGATTGCCAAACATGTTTTCATGTTTATGTAGAACTACATTGAAGAGGTACTGGCCAGTGAGAGATTTATGAAAATAAATAATAAATAAACAAACAAATACAATCACAGAATCTTCCTTTCCTTTTTTAAAAACATTACTAGCCTTTGAGTCGATGCAAAGTAGTAAGATGATCTTATTTCATGGAGTTGTTTGTTCTTATTCTGTTTTAGAAAAAAAGGAGGCCTAAGTGTTAAGATGAATATTTCCTAAATGTAATAAAATGTACAAAAATATGAATTTATATTCTATTAATGAAGTACACCCTAAAAAAATTCTTGTTTGTTGACAAAAGTAAAAAGCAAAGCAATGGTAATGTACACAGTACTCACTTGAAGCTATGTGAAAGACACAGTTAATCTTGTCCTAACCTCAAGTTTAAATCCACAAGGAAGAAAATGTGAAATTAACCAAGAAAGTGTATATAGTCAATGTGTTCCTGGTTTGAAAGATAATAATGAACCAAAAAAGGCATTGGTCAGTAATAAAAATGAAGTTACTAGTGTGTTAATACATGGGAATAATGATATGCTGTACATAACACATTCAAAATGAGAGGTTTAACATTCCTGCTAATACCCACTTTGACTAGTCATAATGGTTTCTGCAGCTACACTGCATACACAGGTAATGAACATTGGCAATTTCTCCTTAATACCTTAACTATCCTTGGCAATGAGTCTAAGGAATCTGAGCATGTTGGTTACAACTTTGACACATTAAATTCTGAGCCACTTCTTGCATAGATTTCATTTTCTTGTGATTTTCCTAACAAGGAAGTTTATCAATTAACAAATGGGATTTAAGTTTCTTTTAATCCAACATTTTATAGATTTGACCTACAGGATAGTTTTGGCAACATCTGGAATTGAGCTTCCTGTGCAGCTGGACATATGCCATTTTTTAATACTCTGTTAGCAGAGAACAGGCCAGTAATGTGGTTGAAAATTATACAATGCACATGGTACTTGTTCATTTCCTCAAATAAGATACTGTCTATTAAAAGGTTCAGAAATACCAAAGAAGACCATACTTGATTTTTACTGACAGTTAGTTGGATAAAGGAGACCATAATTAGTTTTCAAATACTTATTTATTGTATAATAAATATATAGGAGCTAGGAAAATAAAGACTAAAAGTTAGTAAATATTATTTTTAATTTTAATTAAGGAATATTATTTTTTACTTCTCTATGTGTATACGTGTGTGTGTGTGTATGCATGTGAATACCATGGTGTGTGCATGTAGGTCAGAGAATATTTGATATTTGTTCATGCATTCTACTTTGTTATAGACAGAATTTCTTAGTGCTCGTTGCAGGTAACACTGTGCTAGCTGGCCTTCAAGCTTCCAGGGTTCTCAGCTTCACTATAGCAACTTTATGACTACATATTTGAGCCACCTTACCCAGTCTTACAAGCTTCTGGTGGTCTGAACTTAGATCATCACACATCTTTTGGGGATGTTATCTTCATAAGTAAAAAAAAAATACCATGCATGCATTAAGAAGTAATCTTTCCTTTAATAGACAGATGAAACACATTTGGAGTAGATGCTAATCAAGGAGGTTTCAAACCAACCTTGTCATTCACCTACATTCAGATGGCATTGATCTCAGTAACACATTCACATCAGTTTTTGTAAACTAGAAAAACCTGATGAAGTAACATGGAGGAGACAATTATCTTTTCTGTATAATGACAATGAGAGAAAATGAACTTTCCCAACAATATAAAATTACCTGTATTTCAAAATATGACAGGCTGGGTAAGGAGCATATCAACTTGAAGGCTCATTCATCTAACTTATGAGAAAAGTTCTGGCTCAAATTCAAAAAGACACCAAATATCAGAGATATAGTTCAGTGATGAAGTTTGTGAGATCCTTGGTTCAGATTCCCATACCACCCAAATCAAAACTAAACAAAGCAAAATTCCTACTAGTCTTACTTCTCTAGGCTAGTGTACTATGCTTTGTATGATGTGCAAATAGATGTAGTATCACTCATTCAAAGTAGTATTGAACAATTATGTGAATTTATAAAGGAAGTTGACATCCTGGATGGAAGAATGTGGTATGGCTTCTTTGGACATTGTTGATTTGACTAAAGCCAGTGGTAATATTACCAACATGGTCAAGTCGACTTTGAAATTGAGGCTCTTATCTAGAGCCCGCCATTACCAATGTTTGGGGGAAGAAAGAAATTAGGAGACTGGAGTATAATGCCTAATAGTGAGGCTGATATTGTGTATCTTACACCTGGTAAAAAGCTCAAGGGTCTCAGTAAGGACTGTGGGCTGGCTCTATTCCCAATTCTACTCACAAGGATGTAGTCACAAACAAACAAACAAACAGAAAACAAAACATAAAATAAAATCATCCTCTTCCTGCTGATCTCTGCTGGCTGGTCCCTAGTTGCTGGCCTTACTCATTGAATAAGCATACACAGAAATGCTAAGCATGTTTATGTAAGTATCTTAAAAGCAAGCATTCTCCTTAATACATTTTGTAGATAAAGAATTTTTTTCCTGTGACACTCGGGTTTAGGATGCTTGAGGATATATATTTAAATTGAAATTGTGTCCTTTTTTATGAGTTTATTCCTACATTAGCTAGAAATAAAATAGAACACAGGGATCTTCTGAAATCCCTCCTTGTCTGCCAAAAGAAGCATGAAGATTGGAAAGACTAACATAGTAATATTTTCAACATAAAATATTAAACATAAGAATTATGATTTAAAAACTGAAAATTACTTTAAACCCTTAATGAAAAATATGATACAATTCTAATAGAAATTCATTTTTAAGTGACTGATAATTCAAATGATTTAGATTGCTTGAGGTTTGAAATGCAAACACACTAAATGATTATTTTATTACACTGTTGCTTTTAATTCATGATGATGGTAGCTGCCTTTTTCAATATTTACTCGTATCTGGCTAGCTCAGCCAAATTAAATAAGTAAAAATATTAAGACAAACAGCTTGGGCCAAAAGGTAATAAAATAATCTCATATATATTTACAGTATTTTATATTTTACTTCATTTATTCCAATTAAACAGGGTTGTCTAATGTTTAAATGTTGACTAAGTGTATCTGTGACTTAGAGTTTCACTACTTTTAACCACCTTAATAAGCAAGGGTTGTGCTGTGTGTAGAAAGTAAAATTTCTCAAGACTGGGGTGCCTTGAGAAACGTTTCTGCTGTGATTGATACATCTTCTGTCTCCAAATGCATGGAAAGCTTGAGCTGTGTTTTTTTGTGAGTTGTTTCTTGGTGTGAGATTTATAAAACGATCAGTCATCTCATCATCTAAATCGTCCTTTTGGATAGCTGGATGGTGGAGCGCTGTTGAAATATTTTCCTTACTGAACAGCTCCTCCTGTATGCTAATAATCATAGCTGACAAGCCAGGCAATGCTTATGCTCATTAGATAACTCAAAATAAAACCTCCTGTGGGTCATTGCTTAGACTGTAGAAAGTCACTGTGGGTAGGGAAGACTTTAACAGGAGAAAAAGCTTTCAATGTCAGAGATAGGGCTGGGCTGGGGATTGTCCTTCAGGGTTTCTAGGGCTGTAATTAACTCTTATGCAAGTCACACAAGCCTGTGGATTTGGGTCTCATTAGAAAAAGAAAGGATTTCTCTAAAGGTCTGTAGGGAATTTCTCAGCCTTTACATTCTGGTAGAGTGCACATATGGATCTTTCTGCCTTAATCAAAATCCTTACTTATAAAGCACACACGAGTATAATTCTGTTATACTTCATCAAGTAGCTGCCATAATATAAGCAAACTTCTGATTTTGTTTACTTTTCTTGGAAAATTATTTTAATAATTTTAATGAAAGAATGTTGGACAGATATGGACAGTAAAAATCACATCATCTCATTTCCATGATAGGAACAAATGATTATTCACAATTCAGAAATTCAGAGGAGTTTAAGGGCATGTTTATTCCCTGTTCTGTACTAGCTATTTTAGTTCTGTTGATTTTATAAGTCAACTTAACTTTTAAAGTTCTTGAGAGTAAATTTAAACTTAGACTTTTTAGTATGTAATGCAATTTTCACATCTAAATCAGTGTGTGCTAAGCAGGTCTTAAAAATGCAAACTTGTACCCAAGGTGAAGGTTACATTCACTTTCTCATCAAGACAACTCGACAGTAGCCATTTTACCAGTACACAAATTCACATGAAAATAATTAAATGCTGACAGCCTATCTCCTTACAGATAAAATCAGAATAAATGTGTTTTTTTCTGATTAACCTTTTTATTTCTACTTTAACCATCACATTCAAATGTTGATCCAGGAATGATACTTAGATACAATCTGACTTGTGAAGTAATATAATGCAAGATAATATTATTATTTTTTAATATTTTAATCTTGAAATTGGCATAGCTAAAGTAAGGAAAAATATGCCATGAATAATCTGGATATTTTTAATAATCACATGAATATCAGACATATCAGAGTGACTTCCCTTGTCTCATTATTACTGCTACAGGAAGGTATTAGTGTGCTTATCTATATTTATACATATTAGATGCATATATACTCTTTTTATTATAAAATATTCAAGTTTCAGGTTGGAGTATAAAATACTTTTAAAAGAGCTAAAGTAAAATGCACTAACTGAAATAGTTTCCATCAAGCAGCAAGTTTATTCATTTTTATTGCTCTTTTAATCTAACTACATGAAAATTGACAAACCTACATGTCTTACATGGCTAACACTCTAGCCTGGCCATGTTAAGTATTTGCGTTTCTGGGAATTATCATAGGAAGGTATTGTCTAGATTTCCTTTGATTTACGTATATTTTCAAATTCATTGAAGAATCAAGCCCAAATAAATCACATGTATCACATTTCTCTTTAGTGATAACATAGATAAAATTTTATACACATGGGCAATTCCATTAAATCTCAAGAAACTACATTTTTAATTAACATTAATTACAAACGGTATTGGATTTAAAACATAAGTGACAGAAAAAACATTATTTGTTTGTTTTATGAAGTCATGTTAAAGCATCTATTGGTGCATTCAATTTGCCGGTTACTTAAACATTTTTGAGGTCAGTAGAGCAAGATCATTCCAGATGATTCAACAGTGGCTGGGGCATAGCTCAGACATAGAACAATTGCTGATTATTATGTACAGTGTCCTTGATACAATCCCTAGTGTGTATATGTGTGTGTACATGAATATATAATATAAGTTGTCCTTATTAGCCAATAAAATAATTTTGCATGCTCAAATAACTGTCATATTTCATTAAGAACATAAATTGCATAGACATCATGTTAAACCTCCTTTTAGTTCACTTCAGCAGATGTTTCTTGCATATTTGTATTTGTATAAATTCTAATTAATGAGATATAAATGATAAGTAATGGCCAATACCTGTCTCTCTCTCCATTACTTTGTAATATGTTTGAGGATATTTTGTTAAATAATACCCATATATAAGGTACATAAAGAGACTAGAAAGAAGAATGATCTAGATTATTCCAGAAGTAGAAGGCAGGAAATCATCAAACTCAGGGCTGAAATCAATCAAGTAGAAACAAATAAAACCATCCAAAGAATCAACAAAACTAGGAGTTGGTTCTTTGAGAAAATCAACAAGATAGATAAGCCCTTAGCCAGACTAGTAAAAATAATTCTTATTAAAAATTATATCTGAGCTCCATATTGCAAGGTAAGAAAACTTGTCCAGGTGAAGGGACAGAGGGTGATTTTCCAGGCAAGTTGAACAGCCTGCATGAACACATGTGAAAGAAGCATGTCATCAATGTGTCTGCAAGCACACATAGTTCGAATGAATGAAGTATAAATTGCAACATATAAGTGGGTGAAGCTAACAAAGGTGCCTGATACTTATGTTACAGATTCTTATATTTAAAATTGAGCTCATTTTGTTCTTTTTGGTGTTCTAATAAAATTTTATCAACAAAAGATGCTTTGAGCTGGATTTTGTTTACATGTTATATTCATCTAATACACAAATGGGCTTTATTATATTTTTTATTGTTCAGAAATTTTTTATATACCTCTAATGTGCTTTCATCAAGTCTTTTTGAATTCCTTCCCATGCAATGTCTTCCCTACCATCCCAGTATTTTTCCTTTCTAATTTCCTGTGCACTATTTTTTAAGGTGAATGATTTTACTCAGTGCTACCTGTATGTTCATGGGCATATGACCACTGGAACATGAGAAGCCTCTCAGGAACTGCATCCCTGAATAAAATTAATTTCCTCTGACTCCAGCAGACATCTATTGCTAACAGGTCATCAGCCAGGTGTGGTGTTTCATACTGGCACAGAAAAAGTATATTAATAATAAATAAAGTCAATTTATTTTAGACTTCTCAGTCAATGTAACCTTATTAACTCTCTTTAAATACAGATGTGATATAATCAGATTTGCATTCTGAGGTAAATTAGCAAAAACACTTTATAAATAGAGCAATGTAATTTGTTCATCAAGCTGATTAATCCTTATAAAATATAAAATACTCTAGACATATTCAAATACTTCGCTTTAACCATACACTTATTTTAGAAATAGAGATGGAAAAAAGCTAGTTTTAACTTTGGTATACATTTCTTAATTGAAATGTTCCTTTACCTCCTCTTTATCATTGTTTAATAGGTGGCTTATGCTTTATCCCATTCCCCATGTTGGTGAATTTGTCTTCTCTGGCTTCCATCCCAGATACTTACTTGTCATCCACTTTGAAGACATAATGCCCTAGATTGCAGAGACCATCACTTAGTTCCTTCTAAGTGCCCAAATATAAATGATTATTAGGAAACAGTCCCTGACCAAACCAGAGAAATTGAGAACACAATATACAAGTGGCAGTGTTTCCTCTGCCTATACAAGATTAAGTATGCAATTTAAACTGAAAGACACAGGTACTCTTCTAAAGATGCTTGTTTCTTTTCTTTTTTTCTTTTTTCTTTTCTTTTCTTTTTTTCACTTCTTTTCTGTTTTTCTTTTCTTTTCTGTTCTTTTCTTTTTTTTTCTAAGGCAAATTAAACTAATCTCAATTGTTGTGGATTTTAATAAACAAATATATCTCTATACTGAAGTGAATATATTCCCAAAATATGTACACACTATGAATATAGACTGATTTGATACCTGGGCTTTTCCAGATGTCATTAATTAACTGGGATACTTTCTGGATTAGGGTGCCTCCTCAGTCCAATGTCTGGAGTCATTTAAACTCCTTGTGAACATACTAAAGTATAGACACATAAAAGAAAGAGGCCTTGTAAAGCTCGCCAAATAAAACTGTTGGCCAAAAGATTCGGAGACTGGATGGTCAAAACCCTATGCTTGGGTACATTTGTGGGACTGTGTGTGTATCTCTGAGCTTCCAAATAAAACCAGCTCCATTATCATCTATACTTCAAATTTCTGCTCAGATTGATGTGAATGTTAAAATGCCTACCCAAGAATAACCAAAATCATGTTTCACTGCTTAGTGTTTGTGGAGTTTTTTTTTTTTTTTTTTTTTTTTTTTAGCAAAAGCCTTGTGGTGGGGGTGATTATCTTGTAAGTACATGGTAGCCTTTCATGTCTTGCTAGAACCTATCTATAAAAATTGCCTGTGGTCCATAAAAGAGGATGTTGTCATTGGAAATCAGATGTGGCACTTGACTAGCATGAACTGATGTACATTGTCAGTGTAGCATTTATATTTAGTCATTTTCTATACTTTTCTATACTTGTGTCAACTTTCTACCTTCGTTTACATAGGGTAAAATATCTATGCCTTAGTAATTACTCATTCATATTTGGGTACATTGTTATCATAGTACAATAGTTTGTATTCTGGCTTTCAATGTAACAGCTAATCTAACAGCTGTGAAAGCTCTGGTTTCAAAGTAATTTATAATTTTCTATGCGAAATTATCATTCACTGCATTTGACTTCTATAAATGGAATGCTTTTGTAATGCAGCCATATATGACTGCTTTAAAATGAGTAAAGGGAGGTTTCTCCTCTTTACTTCAAGCAATCTTTCCAACGTAGAGTTAAATGGTTAGTGTCAGTGCAGGATTAAGGCCAAGTGAGACAACAAATGGAGTCTACATGAATACGTTTTAAAAACTACAATACAAATTTGATTCAGTTAACTTGAAGGAAATGAAATGCAGAGAGGACAGAGCAAGGGGGACTTAGAGATTTGAAGTGGAACTCATGTTAGATAGAAGCCAGGACACAGGAGAAGTAGAGTACATGAATTGGCCCCAACCCAATGGACTAGAACCAAACTTCTCCATCTGCACTTACGAGAGGCAACTTTTGGTTTCAACTTTGAATGAACCTAATTTCTCAATTGACATATGATTATGGAAGAACAGCACAAGTTATGATGGAGGCACATCAGGGAACATGGATGACAAACACGCTGACTTAGCAGCGCTCACACTCATCTCTCCCTCCCATAACTTCAGGTTAAGAAAGATTCCAGGCAAGCCTATAGGGCATTTTTAGAAGGAACAAAGAGTGCATTTCTCTCTTCCACAGGAGTACTCAAGGCTGCAATCATCCTTGCTGAGACAGGGAATACCCAGCTTTTCTACCTACTAATAAAGCCAATTGGGAAGGTGGGTTTGATCTACATTTTCTGCCCTGAAACAAATTGCCTTTCTCTCTGGATGTCACAGGTTATGCTGGAGAGTATAGTAGCTTAAGGTAAAATAGAGAGTCATCTAAGGGTCCATTCTAGTTCAGATTCCAGGATACATTTAAACAGTAGCAATTTCTGGGACATTAATCATAAATGTGTCATACAGTTTTCTTATTGTAAGTGCGAGTTTTGCCTTTGGAAAAGAAATGAATGTAATTTGCATTCTTCAAAAACAGAGAACAAAGAATGTGATCGGTACATTTGGTGTGTTTAGAAAAGTAGTTAGTCATTATATATTAGACAAAAATGAGTTTCTAGGATTATTATTTTTTTCCAAACAAAGGGGGAAAAAGGTCAGAATATCATTTTAAATAAATGACCATTATGTGGTTTGGAACACAAATCACCATGGAAGGAAAGTACTAAGAAGTAGATGGCTTTCACATTATTTAAATTGAACTCCAAAAAGATTTAAAACAATTATAAAGTTAAATATTTAGTTGTTATAGTTGATTTTGAGTTCTTCAATAAATAGTTGTGGCTATCCTCTGGAGTAGGGAGGGAACATTTTCAGAGGAGTGGAACTGCTCTATAGTTCTTATTTTTAAAATTTGATTTGCTACAATCAAATTTCATTGTTCATATTGCTTTATGGTTTGTGCTAAAACAATCACAAACTTTGTTTCAAAACCAGGATTTCTTTCAAAAACAGAAAACCAGAAGTTTGGTGTTTTTGTTTTAACTGTTCCAAGCGACAAAACTCACCACTAAGCTTCAGGGAAATGAAATCAAGGTGTGGGCAAAGATCACACTACAATCTGGACATGGGCTTTTTTTTCTTTTCTTTTTTTTCTTTTCTTTTTTTTTAACATATAGCATTTTATTTTTCTTCTTGTCAGTTGATGGACATTTCACAACTTTTTGAGATTTACCTTTTTTATTTTATTAAAAATAGTTTTTTTCACACAATCTATACTAATTACAGTTTACCTTCCACCAGCTTGTACAAGATCCTCCCCATCTCCCTCCCATAAATCCATATCCTCTCTGTCTCTCATTTAGAAATAAGCAGATAATTTAAGAATAACAATAAAATAAATTAAGATCAAAATGAAGATAAAACCAAAGTAGGAAAAAACAAGGCATTTAAATTTTTAAATATGTATACCCCAGTGATCTTTTGATTTTTTTTGAAGAGTTGAGGATTTCTAGGCAGAGTGATTTTTGCATAACTCTGACTGGTCAGGAACTAGCTCTGTAAATGAGGCTGTTTCAAACTCACAGAGATCCACCTGGGTCTGCCTCTGTGGTGGCCTGAGTGCTAGGATTAAAGACGTATGCCACCATTTAGTTGCTATCTCTTGTGATAGCTCCCGTCTTACTTTTAATTTGTTAATTGGACCTTCTCTGCCTTATATTTTGATATTTTAACTGAGAGTTTGCCAATATTTTTATTTTTTTAAAAGAACCATTTGTTTCATTTATTCTTTGTAATGTTGTTCTATCTTCATTTTAATTGTTTCTTTCCATCTACTGATTTAGAATTTGGCTTATTTTTATTCTCTATTTTCTTGGTACTAAAGTACATTGCTAAATAATTTGTTTTATATCTTAATGAATTTTTTAATTGAATTTTTTTTTTTTTACATTTCAAGTGTTATCCCCTTTCCTGGTTTCCCTATCTACAAACCCCCTATCCAATCTCCTCTTACCATGCTTCTATGAGAGTGCTCACCCACCCACCCACTACTGCCTCACAACTCTAGCATTGTTCTACACTGGGGCATCAAGCCTTCACAAGACCAACGGCCTCCACTCCCGTTGATGCCAGATAAGACCCCTTCAGCTCCTTCAGCCCTTCCCCTAACTCCTCCATTGGGGTCCCTGTGCTCAGTCTGATCGTTGGCTGTGTACATCTCCATCTGTATTGGTCAGGATCTGACAAAGCCTCTCAGGAAACAGATGTATGGTTGCTGGAGCGTGCCTTGATAGGCAATCGCTTCTTGTTCATCCTGGTCTCAGGGGCCACAGTGCATCCTCTTCCTTTGCCTAAGTACTTTCTCTCACCCTGGCTCTCCTAAAGCTGATGTAAGTAACTCATGGAAGGTGGTTCTCACCTGGACAAATCATTCTGTACTCTTTGTGCCAAGACCTTAGTTACATCTGCAAACTTAGTTTTAGTAGGAATTATAATCAGGTACTGATGCCTTTTGGGACCTCTACCCAAGCAATTATAATGCTATTTATTACTTTTGATCTTGCTGTACTTATTTAGTCTTTGTTTCTACTTATCTTCTGCAATGGCATCTATTAGTATAAATATTAACATTTATGAATTTTTCTCCATAGAATCTTTCACCTAGAAAAATGTCTGGTTCCTACTTTGCTTCACCAATATCTTCTTTGTGTCTTATGATTGTCAAAGCCCAGTTGTGATGGAAAGATATGGTAAGGAAAATGAATGTACATCTTGTCAATAAACTTGTTACAAGTGTAGAGCATGTTGCTATATTTAAGCTACCTGAGATGACGCTCTTTTGTTGTGGAGTCTTAAATTACATCATCAAGAACACAGATTTTAAAATGATTATTATAAAGGAAATCATTAAAATGAGATATATCTAGAGCTTATAATGAGGGTTGTGTGTGTTAGGAGGGTTTCCTGAGTTCAGCCATTTCAGAAAAAAGTTCTAACTTGCTGGCCGGATCAAAACTGAGCTCATGTTCCCAGATTCTGCAAACCGGTTCCTATCCTGCTTCTTCAGGTGTTTTATGTTTTTCTGTTAGTCAGTAAAATGTGTGAAGAAGGAAGATGCTATTATCCTGTTATCTAAAGTAAGGCACACAAATCATAAATTTGCTGCTTGTTTTGACTTAATTGACTATGTGCAGCTTGCTCACTCCTTTTTATTTTTATCATTCTAAAATTTCCAGCCAAATTTCAGGAGGGGACCTGACTGTAAAACCTTACTCAAGGACCCTGATCCAGGTGACCCAGATAAGGTCTAGTCACTAATGTTAACTTCTTTGTTTAACCCCCTGTGTCAAATATGATTGGTTAATGCAACAGTCCACCCTGATTCCCTTCGCTCGGTGTTTCTATCCTACAAAACTGTACAACTTCCCTTTGGGGAGTTGGTTCAGATCCTGAACTGGCTGCCTCCCTGAACACTCAGAAAATAAAGCTTTTGTTTTCAAGCTTCCATCTCTCAAGTGAGTTTTCTCGGCTTCCAACTCTAACCTAACTTGTGGATAAAGAAATCAACAGAGAGAAAATTTGTTTTAAACCATTTAAACTCATTTTTTAAAGATAAATGAATAAAAAGCATTTCCCAGAAATATGAGCAAGATATCTTGAATAAGCACTTCAATAACAAAAAGACACATTAGTGCTCCACAATCAAAACCTCTCTAAAATGTAGGAAAAGCATCATTGAAACAAAATGAGATATAATGAGCATGTACTAAAATTTAAATTAATGAAAAAAATTCTGGGTTTGTAGAGAAACAGGAATTCTTATACAACATGTAAAGATAGAAATGGATACAACCACTATATAAAATCTTTAGTCTATATTGCCGAAAGTTGTGCATGCATGCATACACAAACACACACACACACACACACACATACACACACTTTAGTATGATACAATCTCTTCTGTTGTATGGTTTTTACTAGAGAAGCATGAACAAATATTTCTTGACTGAAGATAAGAAATTAAGAACACACTAAAATGACAACTCTATCCAAAGTTAACATGGGGAACTCATGAATTTAACTGAATATGATATGGTCAACAGTCAAGAACAGCAAGGTAAAAGAGTCTCTCTTTTTCTCTCCCAGAGTCAATGATAATAGCATCCATATACTGTGGTGTAGAAGAGCCAAACGCAGTATACACTGCCTGTTTAATCTTTCACTTTCAAAAGGAGAACAAATGGGTCAAATATATGAGAGTCTCATACAGATAATCATATCTGTTTTGATTTGAGGATGATAGGCCCCTCAGCCCTCAGTTAATGTAGTCTTTATACTTATATCATAAAAACAGAGAAAAACAACACAGTGCTCTATATACATGCATAAGTGTGTATGTGTATGTGTGTATGAGAGTGATAATTTTTTAAAGAGTATAAGCAACATTTTACAAAAATTGCTATTTCAATGAAGATGATCCATGGTGCAAATATATAAACATGACTCTTGACACTCACAGTAGGAGCAGCCGTAGACTTCTGCACGCAGCCCTATGTGGCCTTCTCCGTTCCAGTCCAGAGGCACAATGCGTACATAACGGGCAACTACTGCATGCTGCAGGTCATGCCGGACCACACTGTCAGAATTGACATTTCCTGGAAAAGCCTTCAATGAAAGGAAAAAAAAATTAAAAACCTTTGAAGAACATCTCAGTGACAAACGTATACTTGGTGTAATAAATGAAACTCATATTTTCTTCTCTAGTGATGAAGTTTTATCTTCTTATATCAGAAGCACCTGAAAATAACACTTTTCATTTCTTTTACATAAAAATGTATTATTTTGGTGCTTTTTGAGGGAGATAACTAAGGAGGTAAAACACTTGTCATGAAACCTGAAGATTATTGGATTCCCAGAACTCATAAAATAGCAGAATCCTCAACTCAAGTTAGCTAGCTAAAATAGCAGAAGAGGTGGGCTCCTAGGCCTGTGAGAACTTATCTTGGAAAATAAAGTGGAAAGTGACAGAGAAAGGGAATCAACATTTGACTCATACACACGTTATCCAAGAAGTGCACACTTACAAATGTAACGCAAACATTCACATTTGTGGGGTAAAGGAAAAATGTCATTTTAATTGGGAAATGGGCTAAAGTAACCCCAGATCCTTTTGAACACATTAACATCTTCCCAAAGAACATTAGTCTCCATTGTCATTTCACAATGACAGGTATCTGGCACAGGTGACACGTGTACATCTGTGGTGACAGCCTGTGAATTGTCTGAAGGTAAACAGTATGCCTTCAGTGGTTTGGTTCTCTGAACTGTCCTTCAGTTTCTTTTCTAAGCAACTGGAAGAGTATTGACTCACCTGAAGACATCAGAAAGTACAGAGAATGAAGTCTACAGATACTGCATTTGAGCAATAACCGTCAAACAAAGGCTGCTGAAAATTTTGAGAAATATAGGGTGACCAGCTCACCAAAGTATAATGTAGCATTTCCTAAAGGTGCCTTCAGTAGTTATAAAAATGTTAATTGATAAGATAGTTTCTGCTAAATTCACTACAATACAATACAATTCAGTACTTCTTTTCAGACCCAAGTGGGCTTTGAGATTTAAAACACTATCTTAATTGGCATTTTATTTTTCCTTTCTTCTGTTTATTTATTTATTGAAAAGAGATTTTTTTCTTACAATACATTCTGAATATGATTTGCATTCCTGCAACTCCTCTCCATTCCTTCCCACATCCTCAGCCACCAAAATCTATGTTCTTTCTTTCTCTCTTTCAGTAAAACCAAACAGGCAACTAAAATAATAAAATAAAATTAAATTAAAAAAAACCAGAATGAGACTAAACAAGTTAATAGAAAAAAGTCAAAGAAAAAGGACCAGAAATACATGTAGCCATAGAGACACAGTAAGCTGTTTGCACATGCAGAAATCTGAAGTTTTAACCATCACGGAGAGGGTTAAGTAATAGCATTCATACTGTATATCATACAAAGTGGTAAATATGTCTTGATATGGTAGTATTTTATAAAACATAAAAAATCAGAGAGGTGTATAGCCAAGAATTTAACAAAATAACCCAATATTTATATAACACATTATTATGTTAAAAATTTGTATGTTCTCCAACAAATTTCCTAAGCATGCTACCTTCCCTAGCAACATTTGGGTTCACAGTGAGGAAGTGTGACATCTGGCTATGTAATACCTAGACATAGGAAAACAGAGCAAGTCAGAAAGCTCATGTATCCATTTGCTTTATTTGAAAGTTTTAGGGAGATGAATTTTCAGAGAGAAATAAATGCTCATGTCCACTTAGGCACAACACATTTTATATATTTGAATACAAAATTGAAAGACTGATTGAGAGTTTCTGTCCCCAATACTTTCATTATACAATTGGTATCTGTACTGCCTGCCTCATGATCTATTTTGCTTGTCTATTTTACTTTTCATTTTTGTTTCTACAAATTATTTACATGATCAATATTTCCCTTATTGACTCACTTTTACCAAATATGCTTCCATTGTGACCATTAGCACCAATATTTCCTCCACAGTTGGGGTATAAACAACAAAAGTCTTGAGAGGCACTGCTGACTAAAATGAAGATTGCCCATTAAAGCTGGCTTCCCTTTGTGATTAAATAGCCATTGGCCTGGAATGTAATTTTTGTATAAGCATGAAATGGAAGAAGTAAGACAAGGACTAATTTTTACAAAAGAAAACATTAAGATTTCAATAGTTGAAAATTGAAATTGAATTTGAAGCTTTGCACTATAAAATAATGCCATTCAAAATTCAGCCTTCATTTAAATAGATAGTATACAATGACAAGAACTTCCTAGAGCTTGAAAAACATCAGACAAATTTATCATTGAAGGATTAAATTTTCTGGCTATTATAAATATGATTGCTATGAACATAGTGGAGCATGTGTTCTTATTACATGCTGGGGAATCTTCTGGTTATATGCCCAGGAGTGGTATAACAGGATCCTCTGGTAGAATCATGCTCAGTTTCTGTGGAACCGACAGACTGATATCCAAAGTGGTTGTACCAGCTTGCAATTCCACCAGTAGTGGAGGAATGTTCCTCTTTCTCCACATTCTCATCAGCACCTGCTGTCTCCTGAGTTTTTGATCTTAGCCATTCTGACTGGTGTGAGGTGAAATCTCAGGGTTGTTTTGATTTGCATTTCCCTGATGACTAAGGATGTTGGACATTTCTTTAGTTGTTTTTCAGCCAATCGATATTCCTCAGGTGAAAATTCTTTGTTTAGCTCTGGACCCCATTTTTTTGACAGACTTTATTTATTTATTTATTTATTTATTTATTTTGGTTTTTCGAGACAGGGTTTCTCTGTATAGCCCTGGCTGTCCTGGAACTCGCTCTGTAGACCAGGCTGGCCTCGAACTCAGAAATCCGCCTGCCTCTGCCTCCCAAGTGCTGGGATTAAAGGCGTGCGCCACCACCGCCCGGCTTGGACCCCATTTTTAATAGGGTTATTTGGCTCTCTGGAGTCTTACTTCTTGAGTTCTTTGTATATATTGGATATTAGCCCTCTGTCGGATGTAGGGTTGATAAAGATCTTTTCCCAGTTTGTTGGTTGCCGTTTTGTCCTGTTGACAGTGTCCTCTGCCTTACAGAAACTTTGCAATTTTATGAGGACCCATTTGTCAATTCTTGATCTTAAAGCATAAGTTATTGGTGTTTTGTTCAGGAAAATTTCCCCTGTGCCCATGTGCTCAAGCATCCCTATTTATAATAGTCAGAAGCTAGAAAGAACCCAGATGTCCCTCAACAGAGGAATGGATACAGAAAATGTGATATATATACACAATGGAATACTATTCAGATATTAAAAACAATGAATTCATGAAATTCTTAGGCAAATGGATGGAACTGGAAAATATTATCCTAAGTGAGGTAACCCAATCACAAAAGAACATACATGGTATGCACTCACTGATAAGTGGATATTAGCCCAGAAGCTCAGAGTACCCAGGCCATAATTCACATATCAAATGATGCCCAGGATGAAGGAAGGAGAGGCCCTTGGTCTTGGAAAGGCTTGGTGCAGTAGTGTAGGGGAATACCATGACAGGGAATTGGGAGGGGGTTCCCCTGTTGGGGAACAGGGGGAGGGGAGAGGGCTTATGGGACTTTCAGGGATGGGGTAACCAGGAAAGGGGAAATGATTTGAAATGTAAATAAAGAATATATCTAATAAAAAAAGAAAGATTAAAATTTAAAAGCATTCATCTATAGCAACCTGTTGGTTATATGTTGCTGGTATTTTTTTTCTATTGTCAGTGATTTATACAACTGCTCAAGGTAGAATATTTTTATTATTATTATTTTGTTTAACACAGCAGTTATGTAACTCACAATGCTTTATAATCACTAACTAGCAATCTAATATACTGCTTAATTTTCCTGTTATTCTTAGACTGATTACCCTGTAAACTGCACAAACGCAGAGAGAAAATACTTTTTGGGATACATTGTGACTCTCTTATAAGATTAACTTTAAAATAATCAATAGTATTGAAGTTTTTAATAATTAACAATTTTCCATGTACATTAATTATTCTATGACTCAAATAGCAATACAGATTGTCCATGATGCTATGCAAACATTTCTATAAAGTACTAGATAATATATATTTTAGGTTTCATATGCCACACATCTCTCTATCCCATGTTCGCTGTGCTTGAACAGCACATATATAGTAGATAATCTGATCTTCTTATATTGCAAACAGATTTAAAAATAAGGAATAGAACACAGTTGACCCATGTGGTTGCTACATTTTACCAGCTTGTCTCCTTGATGGATTTTACTTTTTCCTTTTCAGGGTGGTGTTAAAAACAAACCCAGGTCTGGATGTGTACTTTGCAGGTGCTGTAGCAATGATCTATGCCATCTTAATCCAAGGAAACTCTGAACTTAGAAATTCCTGTGATGCCTTCAGACAGGTCTCAAAATTCAGTCCCCATTTGAAGCTATTTGGCATTTAAAAGTCAGTAAACTTTATTGAAAGAGTTTAAACCATGGAAGCATGTAATTTATCAGACTGTAGATTTAGAATCATTCTCTTTATGGGATGTGTGAACTAATGTTTCCTCTCACGTATATTACCATGGGGTCTGAGGTATGACTTGTAACATATTTTATGAACAGAATAGCACCCCAGTATACAGGGAAAGGGGGACATGGTCAAGGAGGCTATTAGACAGAGTACTTTTAAGTTTTGAACATATTTTTATTTACTATTTGGTTAAAGCAGTATATTTACTCCACATTAAAACTTCTAGTTTTTTTTCCAAGAGACTTTCCATTAAAAGCTGCAACATGCACAGCAACCTGATGAGATGTTGGGACTTAAAGATTTTGCTTAATTAAAATTGAGTCTACAATCCTTAGCCTTTGTGTAAATTGACATAGATAGACCTCTTAGTGTTACTGAGAGCAGTTAACTTAGGAAATTAGGAAGAAAACAAAGGAAAGCAATATCATCAAACACATGTGTCCTAATGTGGGCAATGGTCTGCTAGTAGGAAAACCACTCCAGTAGAAAGTGTCTGTTCATTCCTCTGATATTGTAAATCATGATCTCTACAATCATTTTCCCTCAAATTCTCTTTGTGATTCTATGATTTTATTTTCTCATTCTAACAATTTATAGTAAAGTTGACAAATGGATTTGCCCTTTTGTAGCATCACTATGACTTCCCAAGATATTCCTTGCTGAAGCAGATATATAGAATATCATTGTGCGCTGTACCTCTTGCCCACTTTTTCTGGCCTCTTACCCTAGAATCTCAACTCATTGCTTCTAATCCAGGTGGTCACACATATCCTGATAGTTCTTTCTGACTACAGGTATATTCCTTCCTGATCACACTTCTCAAATCCCAGCTATTGTAAGGTCACCTCATAGAATTCTAGACTATAACCTTTTAGTCTGTCTGTTTTTGATCCCTCAAGAACAGGAGCCAGTGATCAATAGCTACTCACTTACTTTGTGAAATGAATGAATAAAAACATGTATGTCCCGATTCCTAAACACTTACATATACATTCTTGTTATTTCTATTCTCTATTTATAGTTAATAAGCCATATGCTTCATGATATTCCTACAAGAAAAAAAAAACCATGCTGTTCTGATTCAAAAACACACCAGGGTAATGAATAAAAATTTTCCAGAATTATGAGGTTGTCATTTTAATTATGCAAAATAGCTAGAAATCACAGGATTGTGGGAGAAATGGAAATGGTCATGCAAAATTCAAAGGATACACATTAGTAGTAAAACAAAAATTAACTCTACCATCTATCAAACCTAGTAAGTACACATAGGAGAGTCACTTGAAGTTTACTGAAAACACACATTTGGCTCATGACCCACTGAAAATGTGAGACAAAGTTTGCAGTGTTCTACTGGCTTGTGAGAGGCAGCACTTTCTTTGGGAACTACTGGTCTTGACTCAGATGAATATGCCTCTTCCTTTTAATTTTCTCAGCATTATTCAATTTTCCTAATTTTTTTTATATTTATTTCACCACATGTTTAACTTTTCCTTTTCTTGAATGTAAGACTAAGGACATACCCATGGTTTCTTATATCCAGGGTGATATTGGTAATATTTCCACATGCAATTTAAGTATTGGAACTTCAGTTTTGCTGAGTAGTATTTTACTGTGCAACCAAGAGAAAATATGAATATTTTACAATTCACATAAAGCTGTGTCAAGCAGAACAATATTGAGCTTCAAAATTGCTAATTGATCCATGGTGAAGTCAGGAGTAGATAAATTCTGATTAAAAGGTGATAAACTAGCACCCTAGTATACAGGGAAAGGGGGACATGGCCAAGGAGGCTATTAGACAGTGTACTTTTAAGTTTTGAACATATTTTTATAAACTATTTGGTTAAAGCAGTTATTTATATGCTACTTAAAGAAAGGTATATTAAAAACCAACAAGTAAGCAGGCATGTGTATGGGCACATGTGCATGTGATTGTCCATGCATGCATGCATACTTTCATTCTTTGTGTATAGCTGTGACATCCCTTCACACCTCTCTGGCTGAGATCAAGTGTAAAATGAGTTTCCTTCTACAGTAAGCACATAGAGTCAATTGAAGGATTCAGCTTATCTTTTCACATAAAATCAAACCAGTTTCTTAAAGCTTAACCATCCTGATACTAAGCACAACAAAATATCTCAAATCCTCATGCAAAAGAAATGATTCTGCACTGGGAACACAGTGTTCAATAACTGGAATAAAAGAATAGCAAATGACTGCAAAGGGGGTTCCTTCAAGCTTCTCTCCATTAAGCCCTATGGAAAAAGCCAAAACTTATTCAGTAAACACAGTTTTACAGTTTAACCAAAATGTTCAGTGGAAGAATTCTGCTCCCTTCTAATTGCTTCTCATATGTCCTTATATGGCATTTTTTTCCTCTTCACAACTGAAACATGTCTTGAACATCTCAGGAAAAGGAAAGATCTTGTCTTCAGAATATAATTTATCTTTTCTTGAGTTTATGGTAAGTGTTAATGCCATGGATATGAGAACACACTCATTGGAAAGATGCTATAATCCATCTTTTATATGGACAACCTAAGGTTGTCATGAACATGAAACAGGAAAAGAGTTAAGTGTTGTTTAGTATGAAAATTAATAACTAAATTAATTACTGTTTTTAATTTTTGTATTTTAAAAACATAAAACTATTCATTTGAATAGCTTTATGCCATGAAATATCAACACTTCTAATGCTAAATATATTGCTGACAAACATTTGTAATAGCTTTTTTAACCTAATATAAATTACCTGTTCTATTTAATATGAACAATTTGCCATTCTTACATTCTATTACATGATTAATATCCAGTAATATTGTTAGAGATACTCAATAAGGGAAAAAATTCCTGGTATTGCAGAAACTAATATTAATAAAATATTTGAATATAATTTTATGGGGTTAGGGAAGGAAACCACCTAACATAATATTTAAGTTGCCTGCTTTCATTTTTATGAGTGTTAGTTCTCTACTGCTTTCTGCTGAAAATATTTTCAGAGAAATGTCTTAGGCTACTCTTTGTTCTCTTTCAATGTGAGCCTTACCCTTATGATTTTCATTTTCATTAAACTAAGGTTTTCTTTTGTATGAATGATTGTTTGGCCCACATCTTTGTTTCTGTGTACCACTGGTATGCGGTGATCCTGTAGAATCCCTTGGAATTCAACTTTAAAATATTGTTAGCTACTGTATAAGTGCTGGGAATTGAACCTGATTCCTCTACAAAAGCCGCCTATGCTCTTAACTACTGAACCTCCTTTCCTTTCTATTGTCTTATCCTTTCTTGTGACAGAAAACACATATTAGTAAAGAGAAGACTGTCTTTCTTTCCTTGTTTTAGTTTTAGATTTCTTTTTTTTCTATATTTTTTTTTATTTACATTCCGAATGATTTCCCCTTTCCTGGTTCTTCCCTCCCCGAAAGTCCCATAAACCCTCTTTCCTCCCCCTGTTCCCCATTCAACCCCTTCTTGCTTCTCTGTCCTGGCATTCCCCTACATCCAGTCTTTCCAGGACCAGGGGTCTCTCCTTCCATCTTCTTGGAAATCTATTGATATGTGAATTGTGTCTTGGGTATTCTGAGTTTCTGAGTTAATATCCCCTTATCAGTGACTACATACCATGTGTGTTCTTTTGTGATTGGGTTACCTCACTAAGGATGATATTTTCCACTTCTGACCATTTGCCTAAGAATTTCATGAATTCATTGTTTTTAATTGCAGAGTAGTATTCCATTGTGCAAATATACCACATCTTCTGAATCCATTCCTCCATTGAGGGACATCTGGGTTCTTTCCAGGTTCTGGCTATTCATGATAATCTTCAATTTTAACATTTTTCTGTATTTTTCTTAAATTTTGTCAGAAGTATTTTCCATGTGAATATTCAGTTTTATCAGACAATGTCTATAATTTTATTTTCAATCAACTTAGGAACATTTTTATACCTTCTATTTTATCTGTATAATTTTCCATGTAATAGTTTTAACATGTTTCTCTATATATTTCTTGAAATTTTTCAGGAATATTTTCCTTGTAGATCTTCAATTTTATCAGAAAGTGTTTATAATTCCACTTTTCAAAAAACTTAGGAATATTTTTATGCCTACTATTTTATCTGTATAATTTTTCCATTAAATATTCACTCTTATCGTGTTTTTTATGTATTTCTTTAATTTTATCAGAGATATTTTCCATGTAAATCTTCAATTTTATCAGAAAAATGGTTATAATTTCACTTTCAATCAACTTAGAAATATTTTTATGCCTCGATATTTTCTTTACATTTCAAATGTTATCCTCTTTCCCGGTTTTCTCTCTGGAAACCTCTTGTCCCATTCCTACTATCCCCTGCCTCTATGACAGTGTTCTCCCATCCACCAACCCACTTCTGCCTCCCTGTCCTGGTATTTCTCTACACTGGGGCATCCTCCAACAAGGCCATCCTCTGCTACATATGCGGCTGGAGCCACGGGTCCCTTCATGTGTATTTTTTTGGTTGGTGGTTTAGTCCCTGGGAGCTTTGGTTGGTCTGGTTATTTGATGTGTTTGTTTTTTCTATAGGTTGCAAACTCCTTCAGCTCCTTCAGTCCTTTCTCTAACTCCTCGATTGGGTCCCCGTGCTCAGATCAGTGGTTGGCTGAAAGCATCCAACTCTGTATTTGTCAGGCTCTGGCAGAACCTCTTAGGAGACCTGTCAGCAAGCACTTCTTGGAATCCACAATAGTGTCTGGGTTTGGTAATTGTATATGGGATTCATCCCCAAGTGGGGCAGTCTCTGGATAGCTTTTCATTCAGTCTCTGCTCTACATTTTGTCTACATTTTGTCTCTGTATTTCGTCCCGTGAGTATTTTGTCCCTCCTTCTAAGAAGGGCAGAAGTATTCACACTTTGATCTTCCTTCTTTTCGAGCTCATGTCGTTTGTGAATCGTATCTTGGGTATTCTGAGATTTTGGGCTAACATGCACTTATCAGTGAGTGTATATCATGTTTGTTCTTTTGTTATTGGTTTACCTCACTCAGGATGATATTTTCTAGTTCCATCCATTTGCCTAACAATTTAATGAAGTCATTGTGACTTCTAATGTATTTTCTTTCCTTAAAAAAACTTTGTCTTAAAATGATGAGTAAAAGAAAAAAAAAGTGTCATTCATTTTAAGTAAATCTAGGAAACCCCACTAAATTTCTTTAACCTGTTTTAATGCATTGAATTATAACACATACTTTATCTTAATCTCCCAAATGACTTCATATGCAGCTCTCTAGCTATCTTTTTCTCTTATCACTATTCTCCAATATTACTGATTTTAAACTCAAGCCTCCTTTGTAAATTATAAGAACATATTACTCTTTGGAAAACTTGATATTCTTCATCTTTCAGGTGGTGATCTTATTTAGATTCCAGGTCAAGAATGTCATGGTGCCTGCTCTCCCATCTTCCAGATCATTCTAATTTCTATCAAGTATCCCTCATTTTAAGACAAATATTAGAGATAAATTCCCATAGCTCTATCTGCAGCCCTAAGTTGGCATTTGCAAAGAGGGCCAGTGTTTTTAGCATTCTACCCTATATCTTTATTTGAGGATGCAAGAGGGGTTTCAAACTCATAGTCAAAGCAGAAAGAACTTCCCTCTGTAGATCTCCAAAGCCTCCTTTTTTTTATTATTTCCTACCAAAGTTTGCTAACATTTCCATCCTCCTAGCCTTCTATGCTGGGAACTTATGCCACATGAGGCTCCTCCTCTACCTCAGTCACTTTACATTAATGGGGGCCCTCACTTTTCCAAGAACAGAGGCCAGTACATTTCATCTAATCTTCATTATCCTTTTACAGCTCTCTTGTCCTCTCTCTCCTTCTCCATCTGGTCTCTTTCGTCCTCAAGCCAGGCTGCACACTACAAGAGAAATCTTTCTAAATTAAAGTCTCAATTTGCATGAACTTAATTACTTCATCCAAAGTATAGATACTTGCCGTTGTTTACATGTTGCCAACTCAATAAGTTAGAAAGAATAATTTGCACAATTATCACCCTTTGTTTTGTTTATAGGATGCTAAATGATTCACTTAACAGATTCTTCTTAACAAATTAGCAAAATTGACTTAGCTGAACAAATATATTTGTTTTATTGGTACCCTACGGAGACACCAATGTTAGCAGGAGACAGCGCTGAAGTAAGTACACAATTGCAGCTCCCAATTGACAAAAATTCTATATTTTATTCACAGCTTTAATGCTTTCAGTTTTGGCCAGTAGAAGATTAAGCATCTCTTCATCAGTATGTTTGATATTTGTATAGCTACACACATGCTCTTCTATGCATATGAAAAGTTTTGTTTTCTTTTTGAACTGAATAATTTGTAACTACAAATAGACGACCATTTTTTTAACTTTGGGGCACATTTTACTCATCTAAGAAGGGAACTGGAAAGACACAAAAAGGCACAACAGCAAATTGCAAGTAAATCAGTCTTCTGATGTAAAGATCAGCGAAAATGCTGTTCACCATAATCCTGTGTTACTTTTGTGTAAAGATCCAGAAATAAGCATATGTGATAAATGATGCACACTTGTTTAGGGGAAAGATAAAACTAAGAAGCAATGGATTTTGATAGCCAAGCACATAGAAATATTCTCCAAGAAAAAAGGAACCTGAGAGCTGTTTGGAATCAGACCTTTGTATAACTGACAATGAAACAACCAAGTCTTAATAGCTACTGTATTACAATAAAATGATGCTAATAAGGTCTACTTTATTCAATAGATATTTGTAAAATATACTACGGAAGCAAACAATTGTACAGTAGCCATCCTGGCATCATTCTGGTTAGTAATAAAAAGAAAACCTAATAAAACTTCTAACATAGAAAAAGACTGCACGCCTTTGGCGACCTCGGTTCTGGTAGACTGCACTGAAGAGACAGGTACCCAGGTTTCCCCCGAATATAACATCACTTGGGACACGGCCTGTTGGGGCTTCTGTCTGCTCCCAAGAACAGGACAGCATTGTGGTCTTCTGGGTGCCAGATCTGCTGTAGGCCATCCCCTCTGCAGGGTGACCAGCGCCACCGAGAGAGTGCAGAGTGCACTCTGCCATCTTTGCTCCAGTGGCCGGGAAGTTGGGACTGCCAGACTCGGAGACAGACAGGCATAATATCGCTTGGGTCTCGGGTGGCTTGTGTGTACACGGCTCCCAAGAGCTGGGCAGATCTGCAGTAACCAGCGCGCCAGCTCTGCTGTGGGACTTCTGCCTTGCAGAGGGACGCCCCCTCCCCCTCACTCTGGGAGAGATCACACACCCCTGCACAGGGCAGGAGCCTACCAGCCTCCCTTTGGCGACCTCTGCTCTGGGAATGCATTACTCTGAGCCTTTGGATGTGCAGGGACTCCCCAATATAACATCACTTGGGGCAAGGCACATCAGGGATCCAAAGTCACTCAGGAGCAGGGCAGGCCCCAGAAATCGGTGCCAGGGGAATCCTAGTAATCCAGGGGGGGCCAGAAATAGCTTTGCAGGGTCACAGGAGGTCCAACCAACAGCCAGTGACAGCAGGACCAACTAACATCAGAGGTAACCAGATGACAAAAGGCAAATGTAGGAACGTTACTAACAGAAATCAAAGTAATATGGCACCATCCAAACCCAACTCTCCAAGAGCAGCAAGTCCTGGATACCCCACCACACCCAAAAGACAAGATCTGGATTTAAAATCACTTCCCATGATGCTATTAGAGGATCACAAGAAGGACACAAATAAATCTAATAAAGAATTACAGGAGACCATGAATCAACAGTTAGAAGCCCTTACAAAGGAAACACAAAAATCGCTTAGAGAAATGCAGGAGAACATGGATCAAAAGATGGAGACCCACAAGGAGACAACATAAAAATCGCTTAAAGAAATGAATCAACGGTTAGATGCACTTTCAAAGGACTCACAAAAATTGCATAAAGAAATGCAGAAGAATATGGGTCAACAGACGGATGCCCATAGGGAGGCAACACGAAAAGTGCTTAAAGAAATGAATCAAAAAATAGATGCCCTTACAAAGGAAACATGAGAACTGCTTAAAGAAATACAGGAGACGATGAATCAACAGATGGAATCCCATGAGAAGGAAACACAAAAATCGCTCAGAGAAATGCAGGAGAACTTGGGTCAACAGGCAGAAATCCTGAAAGAGGTAATGCAAAAATACCTTAAAGAAATACAGGAAAATACAAACAAACAAGTGAAGGATCTCAGCAAATCCATCCAGGATCTAAAAAAAGGAAGTAGAAACAACTAAGAAATCACAAAGGGAGACAACTTTGGAGATAGAAAACCTTGGGAAGAAATCAGGAGTCATAGATGCAAACATCAACAATAGAATACAAGAGATGGAAGAAAGAATCTCAGGTGCTGAAGATACCATAGAAAGCATCGACTCAACAGTCAAAGAAAATGCAAAATGCAAAAAACGTGTAACCCAAAACATCCAGGAAATCCAGGACACAATGAGAAGACCAAACCTAAGGATTATAGGTATAGATGAGAGTGAAGATTTGCAACTTAAAGGGCCAGTAAACATCTTCAACAAAATTATGGAGGAAAACTTCCCTAACCTAAAGAGAGAGATGCCGATGAACGTACAAGAAGCCTACAGAACTCCAAACAGACTGGACCAGAACAGAAATACCTCCCGTCACATAATAATCAAACACCAAATGTACTAAACAAAGAAAGAATATTAAAAGCAGTAAGAGAAAAGAGCCAAGTAACATACAAAGGAAGACCTATCCGAATCACATCAGACTTCTCACCAGAGACTATGAAAGCCAGAAGATCCTGGGCAGATCTCATGCAGACACTAAGAGAGCACAAATGCCAGCCTAGACTACCATACCCAGAAAAACTCTCAATCACCGTAGATGGAGAGACCAAGATATTCCATGATAAAACCAAACTTTCACAATATCTTTCCACAAATCCAGCCCTGCAAAGGATAATAGGTGGAAACCGCTAATATAGGGAGAGAAACAACACCCTGGAAAAAATGAGATAATAACCTTCTTGAATCAAACCCAAAAGTAGATAAACACTCAAACATAAAGATAGCATCAAGAAGGGCAGGTGGCAATAATCACTATTCCTTAATCTCTCTTAATATCAATGGTCTCAATTCCCCAATAAAAAGACATAGTCTAGCAGACTAGATACATAAACAGGACCCAGAATTTTGCTGCTTGCAGGAAACACACCTCAGTGTCAAAGACAAACACTACCTCAGAGTAAAAGGCTGGAAAACAATTTTACAAGCAAATGGCCCCAAGAAACGAGCCGGAGTAGCCATCCTAATATCAGATAAAATTGATTTTCAACCTAAAGTCATCAAAAAAGACACAGAAGGACACTACATACTGATCAAGGGAAAAATCCACCATCAAGAACTCTCAATTCTGAATATCTATGCTCCAAATGCAAGGGCACCCTCATTCGTAAAAGAAACTTTACTAAAGCTCAAAGCACACATCACACCTCACACAATAATAGTGGGTGACTTCAACACCCCACTCTCTGAAATAGATGGTTCAGGAAAGCAGAAACTAAACAGGGACATAGTGAATCTAATTGAAGCCTTGGACCAAATGGAACTAACAGATATATATAGAACATTTCATCCTAGAGCTAAAGAATACACCTTCAGCAAAAACAACAGAAAACCCACATACACATGGAGTCTGAACAATGCTCTACTCAATGATAACTTGGTCAAGGTGGAAATAAAGAAAGAAATCAAAGACATTTTGAAATTTAATGAAAATGAAGGCACAATATACCCTAATTTATGGGACACAATGAAAGCAGTGCTAAGAGGAAAATTCATAGCCCTGAGTGCCGCCAAGAAGAAATGGGAGACAGCATACACTAGCAACTTAATGGCACACCTGAAAGCCCTGGAACAAAAAGAAGCAAATACACCCAAGAGGAGTAGAAAGCAGGAAATCATCAAACTCAGGGCTGAAATCAATCAAGTAGAAACAAATAAAACCATACAAAGAATCAACAAAACGAGGAGTTGGTTCTTTGAGAAAATCAACAAGATAGATAAGCCCTTAGCCAGACTAACCAGAGGGCACAGAGATAGTATCCAAATTAATAAAATCAGAAACGAAAAGGGAGAGATAACAACAGAAACTGAGGAAATTCAAAAAATCATCAGATCCTACTACAAAAATCTGTATTCAACAAAACTAGAAAATCTCGAGGAAATGGACAATTTCCTTCACAGATATCAAATACCAAAATTAAATCAGGATCAAATAGACCATCTAAACCATCTTATAACCCCTGAAGAAATAGAAGTTGTCATTGGAAGTCTTCCAACCAAAAAAAGCACAGGTCCAGATGGTTTTAGAGCAGAATTCTATCAGACGTTCAAAGAAGACCTAACGCCAATACTATTCAAACTATTCCACAAAATAGAAACAGAAGGTACACTACCCAATTTGTTCTATGAAGCCACAATTACGCTAATACTAAAAGCACACAAAGATCCGACAAAGAAAGAGAATCTCAGGCCAATCTCTCTTATGAATATCGATGCAAAAATACTCAATAAAATTCTTGCCAACCAAATCCAAGAACACATCAAAATGATCATTCACTACGATCAAGTAGGCTTCATCCCAGGGATGCAGGGATGGTACTATATAAGGAAATCCATCAATGTAATTCACTATATAAACAATCTCAAAGAAAAAAACCACATGGTCATCTCATTAGATGCTGAGAAAGCATTTGACAAAATTCAGCATGCTTTCATGCTAAAGGTCTTGGAAAGATCAGGAATTCGAGGCCCATATCTAAACATAGTAAAACAATTTACAGCAAACCGGTAGCCAGCATCAATCTAAATGGAGAGAAACTTGAAGCAATCCCACTAAAATAAGGGACTGGACAAGGCTGCCCTCTCTCTCCATATCTTTTCAATATAGTACTTGAAGTTCTAGCTAGAGCAATTAGACAACAAAAAAAGGTCAAAGGGATACAAATTGGAAAGGAAGAAGTCAAACTATCACTATTTGCAGACGATATGATAGTATACTTAAGCGACCCAAAGAACTCCACCAGAGAACTACTACAGCTGATAAACAACTTCAGGAAAGTGGCCGGATATAAAAATCAACTCAAGCAAGTCAGTAGCCTTCCTATACTCAAAGGATAAGCAGGCTGAGAAAGAAGTAAGAGAAATGATACCCTTCACGATAGCCACAAACCATATAAAGTATCTTGGCGTGACTCTAACCAAACAAGTGAAAGATCTGTATGACAAGAACTTCAAGTCTCTGAAGAAAGAAATTGAAGAAGTCCTCAGGAGATGGAAAAATCTTCCATGCTCATGGATTGGCAAGATTAATATAGTAAAAATGAGCATCTTACCAAAAGTAATATACAGATTCAATGCAATCCCCATCAAAATCCCAACTCAATTCTTCATAGAGTTAGAAAGAGCAATTCAAAAATTCATCTGGAATAACAGAAAACCCAGAATAGCTAAAACTATTCTCAAGAGTAAAAGAACCTCTGGGGGAATCAGTATCCCGGACCTCAAGCTGTACTACAGAGCAATAGTGTTAAAAACTGCATGGTATTGGTACAGTGACAGGCATGTAGATCAATGGAACAGAATTGAAGACCCAGAAATGAATCCACACTCCTATGGTCACTTGATCTTTGACAAAGGAGCTAAAACCATCTAGTGGAAAAAAGATAGCCTTTTCAACAAATGGTGCTGGCTCAGCTGGAGGTCAACATGCAGAAGAATACAAATTGACCCATTCTTATCTCCTTGCACTAAGCTCAATTCCAAGTGGATCAAGGACCTCCACATAAAACCAGACACACTGAAACTAATAGAAAGGAAACTAGGCAAGAACCTTGAACATATGGGCACAGGAGAGAATTTCCTGAACAGAACTCCAATAGCTTATGCTCTAAGATCAAGAATAGACAAATGGGACCTCATTAAATTACAAAGTTTTTGCAAGGCAAAAGACACTGTCAAAAAGACAAAGCAGCAACCAACTAATTGGGAAATGATCTTTACCAACCCTACATCCGACAGAGGGCTAATATCCAATATATACAAAGAACGCAAGAAGTTAAACTCCAGAGAGGCAAGTAACCCTATTAAAAAATGGGGTACAGAGCTAAACAAAAAGTTCTCACCTGACGTATATCTAATGGCTGAAAAGCACCTAAAGAGATGTTCATCATCCTTAGTCATTAGGGGAATGCAAATAAAACAACCCTGAGATTCCATCTCACACCAGTCAGAATGGCTAAGATCAAAAACACGGGAGACAGCAGTTGTTGGCTAGGATGTGGAGAAAGAGGAATACTCCTCCACTGCTGGTGGAATTGCAAGCTGGTACAACCACTCTGGAAAGCAGTCTGGCGGTTCCTCAGAAAACTGGGCATGACACTCCCGGAGGATCTGGCTATACCACTCTTGGGCATATACCCAGAGGCTTTACGTGCATGCAATAAGGACACATGCTCCACTATGTTCATAGCAGCCTTATTTATAATAGCCAGAAGCTGGAAAGAACCCAGATGTCCCTCAGCGGAGGAATGGATTCAGAAGATGTGGTATATTTACACAATGGAATACTATTCTGCAATTAAAAACAATGAATTCACGAAATTCCTAGGCAAATGGTCAGAAATTGAAAATATCATCCTTTGTGAGGTTACCCAATCATAAAAGAGCACACATGGTATGCAGTCACTGATAAGGGGACATTAACCCAGAATCTCTGAATACCCTAGACACAATTCGCATATCAATAGATTTCTAAGAAGATGGAAGGAGAGACCCCTGGTCCTGGAAAGACTGGATGTAGGGGAATGCCAGGACAGAGAAGTGAGAGGGGGTTGAATGTGGAAAAGAGGGAGGGAAGGGGGCTTATGGGACTTTCAGGGAGGGAGGAAATGGGAAAGGGTAAATAATTTTGAATGTAAACAAAAAAAACTTAGAAAAAAAAGAGAAAAAGACAGCAGAAGCGTAAAGCAAATTCTGTCTGAGATTATATATTGATCTTCATATTTAGATGTCATTGTAAATATGAAGAAACTAGTATAAAAATGTAATTTTAAAACTTGAATAGATGTTTTAAAATTTCCAAAATGAACATATATCATTTATAGTTTATCTGTTCTAGATTTTCTTAAATTTTGTTGTATGTTATTAGTACAGAAACATAAATCTGTGCTCTGTGCTCTTTTATTTTTAAAGTTTACATAGTAATATGTTTAATCATGTGTTTCTGCTCAGTAAAGTTATATTTACCTGTTTTACAAAGACACATATATATTTTAATGCTTTGTTGTAAAAGTCAGAATTGAAGTTATTATTCAAGAACTTCCAGGCAGATTAAATAATTTACACATTTAAGCCTTGAAAATATATCCAGTGAACACTTATATTGAATTATCTTAGCTATTTACATAGTATTTCTACACACATATGCACATTGGAGAAGTGGAGAGTTTAAGTCTAATGGAAATCAGCGTTTTATCTTTTCCCTTTGCACTTTGAAATGATTTTATAATCACAAAGTAGGTACACAAATAATATAGAGGGAATTTTCTTTTCAGTTTCTAATGCTCATCTATTGCTTTTCAATCATCAAAGCCAGGACCCAGACATTGTAACAGTATTGTTAACTGAATCATAGAGATTGTCAGTTTAAAATTGTCACTGTTGCTGCTGCTGTTACTGCTGCTGCTGCTGCTGTTGATGTTGTTGTTATTACATGTATTTTTGTAGCCCAAACTTGATTTTCCTCCCACAGTCTCAGGGGTAACAAGTGTGTCCCACCATTTCCATCTCAATTAAACTAGTTTTTATGTGAAACTCATTGTTTTTCCACTTGGATGGAATGTGTAAGCTTTTTCATTCATAGTTTATCCTAACTATTGACACTACTATAATGGTGATATGGAAGTGACATCATTTGAATGTCACTTTATTTTGATATTAAACCTAACATTACAAATTGATAGACTGTGCTTAGAGAAATCCAGTTTTGCTTTTACTAAAGAATTTGATTCATACTATTCTGGTGCATTATTTTCTTTCTCATCTCATCTCATCTCATGATTTACTGCCTTAGTTATTCTTTCTATTGCTGTGACAAAATACTATGACCAAAAACAACTTGAGGAAGAAATAATTTATTTTATCTTACATTCTGTCGTCCATCTTCCAAGGAAAATAGAGTAAGAAATCAAGACAAGACCTTGAAGGCAGGACCTGGAAGCAAGTAACTGAGAGCTTGAACTGAAGGAGAGGCTATAGAGGAACACTGCTTACTATACATTCTTTCTCATGCTTGTTCAGATGCCTTTTTCTGCTATCCATGACCATCTTCCCAGGGGTGGTACCACCCACAGATGACTAAGCCCCATCATTAATAAAACATATACCTTATTATAGGTTTACCCACAGACTAATCTTAGGGAGACATTTTCTCAAGTGAGGTTCTCTCTATTCAAATGACTCTAGTCAGTGTTAATAAAACAAACAAACAAAAGCAAAAACCAAACAAAACAAAACCCTATTCAGTACATATAGTTTGTGACTTTTACTGAAACCTAAGTGTTATATTAGGCTCAGAAAACATAAAATAAACTATACTAAAAACTATGATTGTTGTTACTAAGACAACCTAAATTAAAATGAGATGCAGGATATAATACAACATTTGGGAAATGAAGAGGGGAGACAGATAGTAGCTTATCTCCAGCTAAGTCTCATACTTACTTATGTACACTAGGAAACAAAGCATTTTGTGAAATGGAGGAAAACAATCCGCAAGGATAAGTATTTTCTAAGAATCACTTGAATGATAAAATCAATAGCTTGACACCATGAGGATTCATTTGTGCCTCTACTGATGACTGCAGGTTTACTGAGAAGGTAGCTGCTAAGAAAGTAATACCTACAGAGTATAAGAACCTATACTTATGAGGAGTATGTGTAGGGCCAAGCAGGGAAATAACAGCAACTAGCTAAGCAGACTTGGGTATGAATAGATGCTCAACCGCATGACTAAAACCTGTTGCTGGAAGTTCAGAAGGAGAAGGGACAAAAGCAACACAGAAGGCATCACGCAACAACATGCAGGATCCTTGTGATTGTGTGATCCTTATCAATCAGGGTGGACATCCTGGATACAGTGATCCTTTACAGTTCTACAAGATGCTAAAGGAGTAACTAGACCTAAGGACACATGAAAGCCCTCAGCAGTGTTTCTTGGAAAGTCAGACTGATCTACAACTGATTAAAAAATAAAATTTTAGTGAGTAATAGGAAATGCTAAATATCATAAATGGTTTCTTGCAATACTAAAATCTTCATGATGTAGATTTTTCTAATAATGTAGAATTCTAAGCAAATATGGGGACAATTAGTGAAGTAAAACATACGAAATCTAACAATTCCTCAGCAGTGGGTAATATGTCCTAAAATTGAATGCTATGCTAAGACCCTGAGAGCCATACTTCATTGTGCCAGTATTAATGTAGAAACGAAGAGGGCAACATTTTTGTACTACAGCATCTAGGAATATAATGCATTTAATAAACTACCTCTGCAACCTGAATAGATTGTATGAATGACTAATTTTAAAGATTAACTGTTTTTCACACTCTATAGAGTAAAACTATAGTGTAGTCCCATGCAAAATGGCCATTATTGTGATATCTGATGAATATTAAATAATGTACTTTCCTCAGAAAGTGAATGCTCTTGTACAGGTTTTCAATGTAAAAGAAAAAAATAGAAAATCTGTAAAAAAAACTAAATAATTATACACTCTGTATAAATATGTTATTCTGAATAGAATGATAATTAAGTTTATTGTGTGATTATCTTTTCCTTTCCAGTGTGTAAATCCAAACCAGGGCTTTGAACAAGATAGGCTTTTGGTCTACTACAGATTAATCTCCAGCTCTACCCACTCTACTCTTGACTAAAATCTTTTACACTATGCACATATAGACGTTACTAGTCATCAGTGAGTTGTATTTTACAAAGTACAAAAATTATGGAAAGAGAGGACATGAAGAATACTGGGGAGGAGGAGGAGTGTTGAGAGTGATGGATGATAATAAATATGTTGTAATCATGGAATACTTGAAGAATAGTAAATAAATTTAAAAGAAATGGATTAACAAAATAACCCTCAGAGATCATTTTGACATATATAATAATAAAAATATTAATTATGTACATACATGTATTACAGACTAAAACATGTATATAGAGCAAAACTTAGCTCACTGAGGAATTTTGCTAGGAAAATGAGAATATATTTCATGTGATTCATTCAGAGTACCTTCTGGAGGTTTGGAAGGCAGTTGTCTAAATGTGTATTTCTGGCGTAGTAGATTTCTTAAAGCTGGGGTCAGATCTAGAAGTCATTGTAGATTATATCTGTCAGGGAGTGGCTCACTCTGCTCTTATAGTGAAGACAGAAAAAGAAAATAGAATTTGAGACTTTATCTCTTTGTAGTAAAATGCTACTGAGCTACTGTTCTATTGAGCAAAGAAAGAGTATTGCCCGGTCTAGATACAACTTGCAGAATAATCCCAAAATTTAGGAGACTGCAGATTCTCCCTATAAAGAGTAGTCTGAATAACACGAATTTCAATTAAAGATGGGAAAACACAGGTACACAACAATATATATTCATTTATAAATTAATACGTAGTGATTTCTATTTTATACAGGAGAGTTCTTTCTTCTATATTTTGAAACCTAAATTGTGTTTGATGAAAGCAAATTGTTATCAGAGTTTTTTGATACATGCAGCTCAGAAGAATTTTGTGATTTTTTTGTGCTATAAACAATATTGAAAGAGATCAAAAGTTTTAAAAGTTAAATATGATAAACTCAATTTGGAAAATAAATATACATATGTGTGTAAAAACAAACAGTATATGCACTTTGGATTGATGTATATACAAAATAATATATACAAATATATGTATACCCACATACATACAAGCACACACACACATATCTACATATATTACAAAGTGAATTATACTAATAGGCTAATGGGCATAGGATAAAAGAAGAGGGTTTTTTATGCTTTAGGGTCATCCTGAGTTGATGAGTCCTGAATACACTTTCATGGGCCCCACTTCACTGTGAGCTTAATGTGTTCACACATGTAAAGCAAGACATTTGCCATAGCTGTAGTGACTTCAGAAATCATTCATGTCAAGGGATACCATGCCATATTGTTGAGGTTTGAACTTTTGCTATACTAATACTGCCCCTGGTTGCCTAAGGGATGAGTCACAAAGTGATGTTATGTGGGCTTGCTCTTTAATTTAAAATTACTGGTTGAATAAAGATGCTGACAGCCTATAGCTGGGCAGAGGAGAGATAGTTGTTGGTTTCTGGCTGTGTGGGTCTGAGGCAGAGAAAATGAGAAGAGAAGAAGGTAATGAGAGATGAAGCTATGGGGTAGGTGAGTCATGAAAACATAGCAATGAGGACTGGTCAATTGGAGTTAAGAGCTTCTCAGACAGAACATGACAAGTTATAATTCAGGGTTATTGGCAGGAAAGTAGACATAATAGCATAGAGAATAGATATTTGCCAGTTCTAGTGCTTTAAAGGTTATGTGTGTGTGTGTGTGTGTGTGTGTGTGTGATTTTATTGTGCTATAAACAATATTGAAAGAGATCAAAAGTTTTAAAAGTTAAATATGATAAACTCAATTTGGATTTATATATATATATATATATATATATATATATATATATATATATATATAAATATGCTGTGTGTCTTTTATCTGGGAACTGAATGATCAAAGGCAAGGTTGAAATGCCTGACCATGATTAAATATGAATTACAAAAACTTGGTCTATAATACACATGCCATTTAAGGTTTAGCTAAAATTAAGGAAAAAAATGCTTGTATAAGCTTCTTTAATAATCATTGTGACTTGTACTTATGTAATTCTGATTAAAACTACAAGGGTACAGGCACTCAGAAGGTAGGTTCCTCCTTTCTTTGGCTTTGGCACAGTGTAAAACAGTATTTTAATGGCAACCTTCCTTAGAAAAACTGGTGCTGATAACTCAATATTCTGGAACTGTGGGAAACAAGGAATGCACTTGAGCTATGTGTTCTCCACATTCCCACTGTACCCAGCCTCTTTGGATATACAGACCACAGTACAATGAGGGTGAGACATTAGTAATGTTATCCTCTTTGGATATATGGAACACAGTACAGTGAGGGTATAACATTGTTGACATTATGCATCAGATAGATTTTCTTCCTAAAATCTCCAGATGACAGACTTAAATGGGTAAACTTTAATTAACTAGAGCTATGTCTACCAGGGAGCCCAGACAAGTAGTTTTGAGATATGACCTGTGGTCCAATAAAGCAGTTATTCACTGAATGCATGCCATAGCCTGGCAATACGTGTCATTTCAGAACAGACAGCATTAGCAGCATTACTTTTCTATTGTATTGCTCTCATACCCCTAATTAGGCATTTGAACTCAGTTACTCATAGTTTCAGTAAAGTCTATAGAGTAACAGAAGAATATTCTAAAATAGATGACATGAATCTTCAAAAACAGTTCATGGCAAACATTTACATGTAATTTCATTTAGGTTTATTGTGTGTGTTCATGGTATGTTTCTGTGTGTGTTGCATGTGTTGTGTAATTATTAGTGTAGATATACACATATGCATGTAGGTACAAGGTACTTGTACACATGGGTGTGGAGGCTAAGGGGTAATGTTGTATATTACTCCTCAATTATTACCACTGTTACATTTTTGAGACGTGCTCTCTCAGTAATTCTGAAGTTCCTCATGTTGGCTAGACCAACTGGCCAATGAACTTGAAGGATCTACCTGTCTCTATATGACCCTCATCAATTGGGTTAAAAGGGCTAGCCTGACATATGTTTTAATGTGGGATCCAGGGATCCAAACTCAGATCCTCAAGCTCGATCTATCTTTCTTTCTTTCTTTCTTTCTTTCTTTCTTTCTTTCTTTCTTTCTTTCTTTCTTTCTTTCTTTCTTTCTTTCTCTTTCTTTCTTTCCTTCCTTCCTTCCTTACCCCTGTTTCTCTCTCTCTCTTTCTCTCTCTCTCTCCTTCCATCTTTCTTCCTTCCTTCATTCCTTCCTTCCTTTGTCAAGTATATAATAAAATATATTTCTAGCAATATGTAAGTATGTAAAAGCTTTCTATGAGTACTGAACAGAGACTGTGGGAAAAACTTATCCTGTGATCATCACCATGCCTTGAGCACTGAGTTTCATCAACACCATGCAACCTCATTTATAGCTTATTTTTATTTATGTCCTTCACTTAGTCATTTCTTCAGTTTTTTTATGATACTCAGAGTCCCCACTACTTAAACCCTAGCAATCATTACAGACCTACATAAACTACTAGCTCATTTTAGACACTATGTGAACTAGATCTAGCAAGCTTCATGTTTTCCATTAGGTCTAAAATGTTCTGCATTGCACTTCAAATTTGATACACGTGACTTCTTCTTGTGTTATATTTAAGCCAGATCAATCAGAGATGAATCTTATTTATATTTATTTTCATTCTACCTTTGACCTTCTTTGTGACAGAGATGGTCCTTGTGTGTAAAATGAGTTAACAATACATTGGTAAATAAGAAGGTGATGCCAATGTCATGGGAGTTTTTTAATACTGGCACCATCACTATTATATCAGACATGCTTGAAATTTAACATTTAAGAAAATCATTTTAGAGAAAAATATGTAGAAAATGATGCAAGCTCTGTATGTATTAGTGGTGGGTTCAGCTATCTTTTGGACTTTGTTGTGAAGGATTTTAATTGTATTTGCAATTTTTGAGACTTCAGAGCTATCACAGATCTACCTAACATGCAGTCAACTGATATATTTCTTTGTTGACTGTTAAAAGGACTATACCATAGAATATGGCCCTAAGGAGAAATAATGCTGCCAGAGAACAGATACATTAAGAAATGGGTTTGGGAGCTCACTTAAAACAGCCATCTTGAATAAAAACATACTGGCAAAATTTTAAGTACCGTGAAGAATTTAAAATGTACAGCTGTAAATGTTAATGAATGTTTAGTAGTTCTTAGGAAACAGGTTATTGTAATACTTGATAAAGATTTGCATTCAATTCTTTCTATCCCTTGATTAAGGTGTTTTGTACTTATTTATTTAATTACTTTATGGCAGGAACTCACCATATAGCCCTAGTTGTCCTAGAAATCATTGTATCAACTGCTTTGAACTCACAGAGATCACTTTGATATCACAGGATCTCCTGCCTATCCCTCTTGAGAGCTGGGATTAAAGACATGAATGATCATATCTGGCCAAGTGCCCTATTTTATCATGCCTTTTTTTTTACATAGAGACTTAGATGTAACTTTGCTTATATTCACTGAAAGCAAATTATTAGTAAGTAGATAGCAATAATATCGAGCTATTCAAATGACAAAACATCTATAGTTTTTCCTCAACAGATATTTATACAAATTATCTGTAAGGAGTTAATATTCATTCCACTTTCAACTAGAGCTTCTTAAAACTAGTGTTTGATCATTTGTAGAAGGGAATGGTTGTGGATCTCTATACCAAACAAGCTGTCCTCTCCATCCTGTTTGGAGAACCACAGTCTTATTTCTTTGCTTTAGGGTCTTGTCATCCACACAGATGGTGATATGTTTACTTGGCTCAGACTGTCAGTTTCTAAGACAGAATCCTTGAAATTTATTGTGACCTTCAATTTATAATATCAAGGGTTTTCATAGACACTGTTTGAAGTAATGGATTTTTTTCCCTCAGAGATTACTGCGAATAAATTTCCAATAATTTTTCCAATCATAAATATCTCTGAGTAAAGCATGGGTGAGGAAAATATTTGTTTGCTTTTACTCTTTGCTTAGTGCCTTCCATAGCAATGCTATCCTCTCAGGGGTGGGAGATGGTTCAGTGGTTAAGATCACTTGACCTTCTGGAAGGGGATCTAGTGTGAATTCCTAGAACCTACATAGTGAATCAAAACTGTATGTAACTCTAATTTCTGGGCATCCTAAAACTTGTTCTGGCTTCCTTGGACATGCAGCACACACGTGATACATGCATACATGCACTCATACATGTAAAATAAAACCAAAGAATCCTTAAAATGTAACTGTTCCATAGTTAAAGCTCCAGTGAACTATGTAAGAGATACGGAAAACCAACACTGATTTCAAGCAAGTCAACAATATTGGTTGTGCATCCAGAGGTAATATGGTGTGATGGACCCAGGGAAAGCCTAACACAGGAAGAGAGGCAAGTAATCGTCTTTACCAGTTAGAAATGTCCTGTCTTGAAGAACATTGGACAGTTTCTCATCTAGCTTAACAAGCCGATGTTAACTTTCTTATTTCACTGACCATATAGAATATTCTTCTATATCTTTACTTTAAAGTTATTAACAATGTTTATTTACTTTTATTTTATGTATATCGCTGATTTTATCTGTATATATGACTGTGTACCATGTACATACAGCAACCACAGGGGCCAGAAGAGGATGTCAGACCTCCTGAATCTGGAAATACTAGCATTATAAGCTTCTGGGAATTGAATCCAGGTCCTCTGGAAGAGAAGCCAGTGCTCTTACACACTGAGACATCTCTTCAGTTCTCTGTGTTTATGTTTTAAATCAGCTCTAGATTCCTGCTGTTTTTCACACTAATGATTAAACAGATAATTAATATGTGCTTACTATTTACTTACAAATGAATCATGCTTTTAAAAATGTTTAAATTTATTTCTGAAAATACATGATAAAAAGATTTTTTTAGGCAGGCCTGATGCTGCCTGGAATGGCTGGGCAAGCTTGAGACAAACTCCAGTCCTGTTCCTTAGGAAAGATCACACCAGAGACAATCCTGCCTCAGTTACACAAGGCATAGATGGAACATAGCACTCCAGACACAAGAGGCCCCGGGTGCGGCTAAGATGTTCAAATAAGTGGTGGATAAATGGAAGAGAAGCAAAAGCTTATGGACACAAGGAAGAAAGGTGAAACCAGAGACTCGAGGGTAGTAAGGAACAATCTGATGTTAGTATCTAGCGATGTTACCAGAGACCATGGAGAGGCCCTGGCCTGGCCTGCCACAGGGGCCTTATATAACTCCATGGTTCTGCACCAAAAGCTAGGCAGATATTCCTGGATTAGGCTGCCACCTTGGGCCATGTTGATGTCTGAGGGATGTGCAGGCCATTGTAGGCATTGTGGAAAGCTGGCTTCAGTGGTCAAGAAATCTGGAGAGCTTGGATCTTATAGCTTATACCTTATACCTTGATTGGTAGCACAGTAGATCTGACTCTGGCTTCAGGGGTTGCAAAGAGGGCATGAAAAAGGGAGAACTGGCCATGTAGTGAGCCAGCTGCAGCACTGACTGATCTAGGCTGGGAAGCGATGGAGAGCTTGCACTCATGGTGTGTGGGATGGAGAACCAGAGCACTCACCACCTCAGCTACCACCACTCAGAGCTTGGAGTTGGCCCACACCAAGATCTACCTCATCTATGAACTGCTGCAACACATGAAGGAACAGGTCCTGCAGATCCAAATCTGCAAGACCTCCATGACATAGGGCAGCAATAGAATATCCAAGAGGAGGCTATTGAGGACCAAGTATTGATAGCATAACAGAAGTCAGAGGCCTTAAATTAGACCAATGAATGGCTCATTGCAATGAACATTTTTAAGTACCATGGTATAGGCAAAAGGGTACACTGTGCAACACCCTGTGACACACTACAGCTTCCACAGTGAGATGTTTTCTTTTTTTTTTTTTTGAGGGGGTCATGTTTGCAAAGGCAATGGATATGTACAATGGGATGGGGAGATGAGTGGAATTGGGATGCATAATGTAAAATTCACAAAGCATCCATAAAAAGTTAAATTAAGAAAAAGAACTCTGAAGAAAGAAATCAAAGAAGATCTCAGAAGATGGGAAGATCTCCCATGCTCATAGATTGGCAGGATTAATATAGCAAAAACAGCCATCTTGCCGAAAGCAATCTACAGATTCAATGCAATCTCCATCAAAATCCAAATCAATTCTTCATAGACCTAGAAAGAGCAATTCTCAAATTCATCTGGAAAAACAAAAACAAAAACAAAAAAAAAACCAAAAAAACCCCAAAACAACAACAACAACAAAAAAAAATCAGGATAGCAAAAACTATTCTCCACAACAAAAGATCTTCTGGGGGAATCACCATCCCTGACCTCAAGCTCTGCTACAGAGCAATAGTGATAAAAACTGTTTGGCATTGACATGGAGACAGGCAGGAAGATCAATGGAATAGAATTGAAGATAATTGGCAAAGGAACTGAAAACATCCAGTGGGAAAAAAAAGACAGCATGTTTAACAGATGGTACTAGATCAACTGGAGGTCAGCATGCAGAAAAACACAAATCGACCCATTCTTATCTCCTTGTACAAACCTCAAGTCCAAATGGATCAAGGACCTACACATAAAAACAGACACACTGAAGCTTATAGAGAAGAAATTGGGGAAGAATATTGAACACATAGGCACAGGGGAAATTTTCCTGACTAGAACACCAATGGCTCATGCTCTAAGAACAAGAATCAACAAATGAGACCTCATAAAACTGCAAAGCTTCTGTAAGGCAAAGGACACAGTCATTAGGACAAAATGGCAACCAACAAATTGGGAAAAGTTCTTTACAAATCCTACCTCCAATAGAGGGCTAATATTCAATGTATACAAAGAACTCAAGAAGTTAGACTCCAGAGAGTCAAATAACCCTATTAAAAAATGGAAAGCAGTCTGGCGGTTCCTCAGAAAACTGGGCATGACACTCCCGGAGGATCCGGCTATACCACTCCTGGGCATATACCCAGAGGCTTTACCTGCATGCAATAAGGACACATGCTCCACTATGTTCATAGCAGCCTTATTTATAATAGCCAGAAGCTGGAAAGAACCCAGATGTCCCTCAACGGAGGAATGGATTCAGAAGATGTGGTATATCTACACAATGGAATACTACTCTGCAATTAAAAACAATGAATTCACGAAATTCCTAGGCAAATGGTCAGATCTTGAAAATATCATCCTTAGTGAGGTAACCCAATCACAAAAGAACACACATGGTATGCAGTCACTGATAAGGGGATATTGACCCAGAATCTCGGAATACCCTAGACACAATCCGCATATCAATAGATTTCTAAGAAGATGGAAGGAGAGACCCCTGGTCCTGGAAAGACTGGATGTAGGGGAACGCCAGGACAGAGTAATGAGAGAGGGTTGAATGGAGAAAAGAGGGAGGGAAGGGGGCTTATGGGACTTTCGGGGAGGGAGGAAACGGGAAAGGGGAAGTGATTTGGAATGTAAATTAAAAAAATAAAATAAAATAAATAATAAAAAAAAATGGGTTACAGAGCTAAACAGGGAATTCTTAACTGAGGAAACTCGAATAGCTCTGAAGAACCTAAAGAAATGTTCAGCATCCTTAGTTATCAGGGAAATGCAAATCAAAACAACACTGAGATTCCACCTCACACAGGTCAGAATGGGTATGATCAAAACTCAGGGGACAGCAGATGCTGTAGAGGATGTGGGGAAAGGGGAACACTTCTCCATTGTTGGTGGGATTGCAAGCTGGTAAAATCACTCTGGAAATCATTTTGGTGGTTCCTCAGAAAATTAGACTTAGTACTACCAGGGACCCAGCTATACCACTCCTGGGAATATGCCCAGAAGATGCTCCAACATGTAATAAGGACACATGTTCCACTATGTTCATAACAGCCTTATTTATAATAGCCAGAAGCTGAAAAGAAGCCAGATGTCTTTCAACAGAGGGATGAATACAGAAATTGTGGTATATATACACAATGGAGTACTATTCAGCTATCACAAACAGAGAATTTATGAATTTCTTAGGTAAATGGATAGAACTAGAAAGTGTCATCCTGAGCTAGGTAACTCAGTCACAAAAGAACACACATGGTATGCACTCACTGATAAGTGGATGTTAGCCCAAAAGCTCAAAATGAACAAGTTACAATTCACAGACCACAGGAAGTTCAAGAAGAAGGAGGACTGAAGCGGGGGTGTTTTGGTTCCTCTGAAAAAGGGAACAAAATACACACAGGGGCAATAAAGGAGACAAAGTGTGGAGCAGAGACTGAAGTAAAGGCCACCCAGAGACTGCCCTACCTGTGGATTCATCCTACAAACAGTCACCAAACCCTGACACTATTATGGACTAGAAGTGCATACCAAAAAGAGCATGCCATTGTTGTCCAGAGACACTTTGGAGGGGCCCTGTCAGAACCTTACACATACAGAGGCAGATGCTAGCAGCCAACCATTGAACTGGGCTTGGGGTTCCCAATGGAGAAATCGGAGGGTGGTCCAGAGGAGCGGAAGGGGTTTATAGCCCCATGGGAAGAGCAATGATGTTGGCCACCCAGAGGCCCCAGGACTCCCAGAGACTAAATCATCAACTAAGGGGTATGCATGCTTCCAGCCAAAAATGTGGCAGAGGAATGCCTTGCTGGGAGTCAGTGGGAGGAGTGGTCCTTGATCAGGTGAAGGCTCAATAGATGCCCCAACAAAGGGAAATGGGGCGGGGGAGTGGGTCAGGTGGAGGGGCTTGTACTTGGAGGCAGGGGGTGGGAGGAGGAGTTGGAGGTTTTGGCAAGGGGGCAAACTGGGAATGGTTTTACCATTTGAAATGTAAATGAAGATTATATTCAAAAAAGGAAAGAAGTAAAAAAAAATTAATACCAGAGGACCCTGCTATACCACTCTTTGGCATATACTTAGAAGATTCTCCAGCATATAATAAGGACACATGCTCTACTATGTTCATAGTAGTCTTATTTATAATTGCCAGAAGCTGGAAAGAACCCAGATGTCCTTTAACACAGGAATGGATCCAGAAAATATAGTACATTTATACAAAGGAATACTACTCAGTTATTAAAAATAATGAATTCATGAAATTTTTATGCAAATGGATGGAACTAGAAAATATTATCCTGAGTGAGGTAACCCAATCACAAAAGAACACACATGGTATGCACTCACTGATAAGTGGATATTAGCCCAGAAGCTTGGAATACCCAAGATACAATTCACAGACCAAATGAAGCTCTAGAAGAAGGAAGAACAAAGTATGAATACTCTGGTCCTTCTTAGAAGGGGGAACAAAATACCCACAAGAGGAGCTACAGAGACAAAGTGTGGAGCAAAAACTGAGGGAAAGACCATCTGGAGACTGCCCCACCTAGGGATTTATCGCATATACAGTTACAAAACCCAGACACCATTGTGGATGCCACCAAGTGCTTGCTGACAGGAGCCTGATATAGGTGTCACCTGGGAGGCTCTGCCAGTGCATGACTAACACACAGGGGGACACTCTCAGCCAACCATTAAACTTAGCACAAGGTCCTCAAAGGAGGAGCTAGAGAAGAGACCCAAGGAGTTGAAGGGGTTTGCTGTGACATAGGAAGAACAACAATATGAACCACCCAGTACCCCCAGAGCTCCCAGGGACTAAACCACCAACAAAAGAGTACACATGGAGGGACCCATGGCTCCAGCTGCATATGCAGCAGATTCTAGCCTTGTTGGATTCAAATTTAGGAGAGGCCCTTTGTTCTGAGAAAACCCTCCAGTATAGGGGAATGCCAGGACAGGGAAATTTAGGAGAGGCCCTTGGTCCTGAGAAGGTTCCCAGTATAGGGGAATGCTAGGACAGGGAAATGAGAGTGGGTGGACTGGTAAGCAGGGGGAGGGGGGATGGGTTAGGGGATTTTCAGGGTAGGGAACCATGAAAAGCAACAACATTTGAAATATGAATAAAGAATATATCTAATAAAGACAGTAAGAAAAAGAGAAAAAGAATTTTTAGAAAATTTTTTCTTTTCTTATAGTTTGTTAAATCTTTAACTTTATCAAATGTTTTCTGGGGTAGGATTATGCAGAGAAAATGAAAAATAAACACATGGCCATATATGTTTATATGAAAATATTCTTATATAATACAGTATAATGAACTGTGAAAATCATACAAAACATACAGTAAAAAAATTAAATCATTTAAAAATAAAATAAAATTAGGAATGCTAACATCTTTGTTTCAAACCTAATTTGTACTTGAAATAATTTTATATAATTAACATTAAAGTATATGAGCATTTCAATATTTTTCATTCAAAATAAGCAGTTATAGCACAACCAGTAAAAGGTATCATATTAAAATAATTACTATAACTAAGACAAAAACTTCCTCAGCACAGACTGCCTTTGAAAAGGTGTTTCACAACAGTGTATATTGTTTAACATTATAGCTCTAGAAATGGTGAATTATTAGGTTTTGATTCCATTGACATGAAATAATGTGGAAGGATATAGTCTGATATAAACAGTGATGAAGAGGAAGAAGAGAAGAGAGAAGGATGTAGGTGAGAGGAAATACTGGGGCCTGTGGTAAAAGTGGAAACCGAGGGCAAGAAGAATAAAGATAGTGGCTTTAAAGAATGATCTAATCTTAATTATAGTCCTGGAAGTAATGGCGTCAAATCCTTTAATTGTTTTTTTTTTTTATAGCATACTCTATGTTATATTACTCAGAGAGTATTAAGTATAATAGTGCTAGGTTTTTCTGGGAATCTTGAGAACTAATACAGCTGTCTGAATCCTGCCCAGACTTCTCCTCATTTCTCTGTACCAGAAGCAGCTGCTTCTTCTGGTAAATCCCCTACAAAAGCCTGGGATCTAGGAAAATGGCATGTTCCATTTTCATTTCCCAAAGAAAGTTGATAGATCTCAAGTTTCCATCTTCCTGGGACATTGGAATAGCAACATATCCCTCAATCTGTTTAATAGGTACACCTAATCTAGGTGTGTCTTCCTCAGTTCCCTCACATTGCACATTCTTGTAAGAGAATTCCCTCCCCTACTCTTGCCTCCCAAGAATCAAAAATAGCTTTGCTTTAGCCTCTTTCTGTAACCTTTACTTTCCACTGAGATCTACGAGAAGGGACCTTGCACTCTGCTGCATGGACCTGGACTCTCATCAGAACCCCAGCCATTAACTGTGGAATTTCACAGGGGCCTGACCTTTAGGTAAATGTGCAGCTGTGGATATGTCAAACTGTCTATGGCACTGCTAAATCTTTTAATAAACTTCTTGTCCATAAGAACAATTTCGTTAGTGTCTTATCTGAATCCAAACTGAGACCTTTCTTGCCCTTGTTTCCACAAGCTTGCAGAACACATGACATTCATATGTCATAACATCAGGCTCATGTTGTTGTATAGTGTTTGTAGGTAACTAACTTTCTCAATTACCTCTAGAGGATCTACTCTAATCTGCCTGTGGTATTGTTACTTAAATCCTACTTTTTGTGGAAAAACGGTCAGAAATGTTGCAGACTAGTGTGTATTTTAGTGGGTTTTCTTTTAAACATAACTGCCTTATTCAAATATATATGTCTCCATATATGACATGTTTTATAATCTCAAATTTGAAAACTAAATCTTAGACACTTTGGCAAATCCATGAGAAAGTACTTTAAGATTGGACTATCTATCAATACACCTTCAAGGATCAGCTATAAATCCTTCATATGCAAACTATTATTACTGAAAATCCCTAAGGAAAAAGTGGATAGTATGGCTTTGCAATCAGTCAAATCACAGACATTGTTGTATGGTTTTAAGGTCTTTTATTTCAGACATCATCCTTATCCTACTCTGGAATGGGAAAGAGCTAGGAGGATTCCAACTCTGAGAGAGTAACCTTTTAGACTGCACCTCTCTCAGATATTTCTCAACCTCTTAGTTTCATAAAAACATGGACATTGAACTCAGAACTAAGGTTTATGATCTTCAACAACACCTAGACAAGCAAGTAGACCGTTGTGTAAAAACTTTATTGCTTACAGGTTTTCCTGGCTCCAGCATGAGAATAGTCATTTTTGCTAAAGTCAGCAGAGAAGTGTGAACAAGGTTTTGAAATGCCATAGCTTTCAAACTGCTTGGATCTAGATAGCAAGACTTTCCAGTGTTCAGTGGAGGTGAACATAGCACAGTGAAAATAATGTTAGTGCCTCTAACATGCTCAGTTAGAGCAGACATAGAGTGTTCTGTACTTTAGTATCATATCCATTGTTGGCTTGGAGAAACAGCAGATGATTTGCCTGGAAGGAAGTGGTCAAGATGGGTGTGTGCCCTTTAAGCTCTTACTATGCTCATACATGAAGGAGTAGGTTGTGCATGAGTTCTAATTTAAGTTTGAGAAATAGAAGTAAGTTAATTTATAAGGTTTCAAGATTTCTAGTCTTCAGTGCTTTTGCTCTTTTCACATATTTTAAAAACACACACACACAAATTCAGGCTTCAAAAACCAGAAGGACACAGGACACAAATATGCTGATACAAAGGAGTTTTAATGACTTAAGCCCATTTGGTGATAAAAATGCATGATTAGGGACTCAAGAATTATCCCAACTTGTTCATTACAAGGACAGAACTGAGGTTCTCTTCATCCTACCCCAGCCAGTGAGATTGTATTACTGCTGATCCTTCTTGCTAAAGAAAATGAGTTTTGATGTTAGAGGGCATAGTATTTTCAAGTTGATCATTTTTAAAATTAGAATTCAGTCTCTTGGTTAATGTCAACATTGGCAATCCAGACTAAAGAAATCATTACCTCTTGGATCTGAAGGCCAAAGAACAAAATATGATTTAAACTAAGATTGTGGGAAATGACCCAAGAGCCTCAAGTTTCCTCAGTTGTTCAAGCAATCCTTTTAGGCCCAATTTACCAAGGTAGGCCAGAGTGTCCTGACACTGTGCCCATAGACCAAAACATCCCTAAGCTTCTTTATACTCAAAAATGAGGCTAATTAAACTATATCCACTATTGTTTTGACTTTTGAGTTCTAAATTTTGTAGAAAGTCAATAGAAAAGACCAAAATCTACTGGCCAGCAGTACCTCAAGAAAGTTACTAGATGAAGTGAAAGGTTCTAAGAAATTTAACTCCTTAATGTTTATGAAGCTCTTTGAAAATATTTTCATTTATGTGTACAGACATTTTGCTGACATGAATATCTATGTATCACATCCATACAATGCCTCTGGAAGCCAGGGCAGGCTGTCAGATTGACTGGGACTTAGAATTATGGAAGGCTGTGAGCTGCCGTGTTGCTGCTGAAAACTGAACTTGGGTCCTTTGAAAGAGTAGACAGTGCTCCTAACCATTAAACCATCACTTCAATCCCTATAATATAGCTTTATGTGACATTTTAAAGTAACAGTTTGAAAAAGTATTTTAGCATTAATAATGTAAAATTGTGTATTAATTTGTCAGGCATCTCAATTAGAGCAGTCAACAGAGAATAACTTACAAGCATGCATATTAATAAACATTTGAAGCAAAGAAATGCAGAAACTGTAAGGACATGTTACAGAAGAAGGGACATTATTTAGGGCTTTTCTATTCTGCTTTCTGTTGCTAATTACTTTAGTCCTTCATTGCTGATTAACCCTGCCTACACCCAAAACTGGCAGGACTACTGAATGCTGTGGGTATTAAATAGAGTTACTAGTCTATCCAATTTATAGCTACAATGGAGATAGAGATGTCAGTAAGAAAACTAAGCTTTAAGAAATAAACACAAGTTATAGTAAAAAAATAAACAATGAATATATAGATCATTGGATTATAATAGAATTTATTTTATCTCTGCTATCGTTTTTATACATTGAGCTAAATAAAATTATTCTTTTTTAATTTGTCTAGTATGACCTATGCATTTATTGTTAAATATTCTAGCAATGATATCAATAGTTTCTATATTTTATACCAGTGGATGTAAAATAAATTAGGGTAAGGCATTGCTCATAAAATTAGATTATTCCAAACTCACTGTCCCAAAAGTAATTCTGATTAAACTCATTAAGTTTCAAAATAAAACTAAAAAGTTATGAACATGGGAAAGGGGTTTGTAAGAAGGAAACAGGAATAATATATCTATGAAGAAAATTAGAGAGTAAATTTTATACATTCATGAAATTGTCAAAAAGAGACTCAACATTTAAAATCACAGCTAATACAAATTACTGAGTACTGTTTTATAAAATCAGGATGTAACATAAGTAAAGTTAACACAACTAAATATATGTAACATAAAATATGCATTATATTATATAAATATATTATATGAAAATATACACATTGTAATATATTTCTTATATAATCTATATAAATATAAAATATACAAATATAATTATGTATAAATATAAATAATATAATTTAAAATAAATATAATGAATATAGTTATACAACAATATAAATAATATATGCAAAATATATAAATATATGTATTATATATAAATAAATGTATTACTAAACATACGTATTAAATGTGTATTGTAAGTAAATATATGTATAAAATAGTGGCTTAGAAATCTGGATTACATTGTGGTTAAATTACGGCTGACTATCCTGATTTATATTCTTTTGGGGACAATGTATTCTAAAATATAAAATAATTAATAACCAAATGGGAAAAGAATGTGCATATTGGTTATTTAATGAGTTCATTCATTTAATATCTAAAGTTAGTAAAATTAAACAGAAACATATTTTCTTGTTTAAAGACATCATCATTCTTCTGAGGTCATGTCCCAAGTATTTTCCTTCCAGTCATAAATTATAGTCCTCTAAAATTCAAGAAGAGGTACTACATATTCATTGTTTTAAGTTGTATTTCTCTTATCAAAAATATCATTTAAGTACAAATCATACTGTGTGAGAAAATATAGGGTTTGTGTTATGGTAGATTCCGAGCTAATAAGGATGGAGCTGAATACTAAGATAAGCAACAAATTCTATGAACAATACCAATAACATCTTGTACATGTTTGGAGAATGTAGAAAGATGTGAATAGTTAATCTAAATTAGATTCAGAATGAAACACAAAGTATAATTAGATCCTAAAAAAGATGTAAGGAGTAAGAGAATAAACAAAACTTCAGAAGGAAGAGCCAGAGTGTCAATATGCTCATGTGAAGAATATCAGTGTGATAATATAAGCAAGAATCTAGATCAAATGGATGACCGAGAATGGCTAAGATCAAAAACACAGGAGACAGCAGTTGTTGGTGAGGATGTGGAGAAAGAGGAACACTAGGCTTATCTATATAAATATTAAAAGTTAACTTTAACACGAAAATTATAGTTGTAGACTCTCAATGAACCTGTGGAGCTAGTGACAGATAATGAATGTCTAGCTAGGTAACTAGTCTTCATAGAAACACATGTAAGCATCTCTGTCGTAAACTTCTTATTCAATTTATGATTTGAATTTATGTTTGAACATTTTGTGAATTTTTTGTGAAAAAGGATACTTGGAAAATAATATGATCTATTCTTCTATAAAAGAGATACAAAAACAAGGAGCAGTAACATTATGTAGCAGGAGAGAGCAAAATGAGGAGGATGAGTTCAGAGAGCAGCAGAGCAGGGTGGAGTAGCTTAGAAATTAGGAGAGCATACAGTCTGATAGGTTTCACCCACTTTTACTTTCCCTCTGAAATAAATAAATACTAGAAACTCTTTCCTTTTTTATATGGTTTCTACTGTTTTCATTTTTATTAATAAATTCATTTGTTTACATCCCAAATGTTGTCCCCTCCCATTTCCACCCCCATAGAGTTCTCCTTTCTTTCCCTTCCCTCTTCTTCACCTCTGAGAGGGTGCCCCCCATGTATCTCCCTACCTTGGGGCATAACGTCTCTGCAGTATTAGGTGCATTTCACCCTCTGAGGGCAGAGAAGTCAGCCCTCTGTGACAAATATGCCTGGGGCCCATGAATGTTCTTTGGTTGGTGGCACAATGTCTAGGAATTCCCAGGGTCCAGGTTAGTTAACACTGCTAGTCTTTCTGTGGGGTTGCCATCTCCTCCGTCCCCTTCAGTTCCTTCAATCCTTCCCCTACCTTCCAGAGGGGTTCCTGACCTCAGTTCAATGCTTTGCTGTGAGTATCTGCATCTGTCTCATTCGGCTTCGGGGAGAGCCTCTCAGAGGACAACCAAGGTGGCCTCTTGTCTGCAAGCACATCACAGCATCAGTAATTGCGTCAGGGTTTGTTACCTGCCCATGGGATGGATCTCAAGTTGGGCAGTCACTGGATGGCCTTTACTTCACTCTCTACTTCATTGTTGTCCCTGCATTTCTTTTAGATCTAACAATTCTGTGTCAAAAATGTTGAAGGTGGGTTGGTGACCCCATCCCTCCACTGTGGGCCCTGTCTATTTGCTGGAGCTGGTCTCTTCAGGTTCCACTCTTGGGTATTTCAGCTAAGGTCATCTTCATTGAGTCCTGTGAGCCTTTTACATTTCAGGTCTCCAGGTCTTTCTAGTTCACCCCACTCCCCACCTCCACCTCTAGCAGCTGCATATTTCCATTCATTCTCCTGACCCTCTGGGCTTCTCTCCTGTCTCTCCCAATTCCTGATCCTGCCTCCTGTTTGCCTTTCCCATCTACTCTTTCACCCAGGTCTCCTCAAGAGAGAACCAGAGCTCTGGAGCTGGCCTCAGGTACTTGGTCTTCATGTGGGTCCACCAACAACTGGAGAAGGGGCTTACCTTGACTCTTAATACCTGACTATGAAACTTTGTTCCCCTAACTGGGCTGTCTTTTCTGACCTCAGTGGGAGAGGATTTCCTTAGTCCTGCAGTGAGGTGTTATGCCAGAGTGGTTTGGTACCTAGGTGGGAAGGCTCATTTATACCAGAGGAGATGGGGAGGGGAAATGGGGGAGGTGTGTGAGAAAAGGACAGACTGCAATTGGATGCAAAGTGAGTGAATAAATAAATGGGAAAAGAAGAAATAGGATCAGTGAAGTTGGCAAAGGTTATTCTTAGCTGTAGTCAAAACACTAAGTTAGGGAAACCAAGAGGATCAGGATGAAGTGTTCAAGGTGGTCATACTCAGATATATTACAACTTAGAGATCAACTTGGAATACTTCAGATACTTTCTCAAAAACAAATCAAAACAAGACTACACAGAAAATATCAGAATAAAATGAAATGTGAGAAACCAAAATGGAAAAAGTGACCCATAATTTCAGAAAATCAACTTTAACCACTTCATGATCATTGACTGTACATAATTAGATTAAGAGCACTGTTTAGAAAAACGATTAAATAATTTTGTTTACTATTAAAATTTTGTTTTGTTTTGTCTAGATATTCTTTACTAGTTGTTTTCACCAAAATAGTTTGAGTTTTTTTAATTTTTTAAAATTCTTGTTTATGTATATTTTGCAAGTCTATACAACATATGCATTCAGTGCTAAAAAATGCCAGAGAAAGGTAGCTGAATTCCTAGGACTAGAATTACAGGCAGGTGTGAGCTGCCGTGTGTGATGTTTGATGTGTGATGTGTGATGTGTGATGTGATGTGTGTGTGTGTGTGTGTGTGTGCACTATAAATTAAGCCAGTTCCTCTGAAGGAGAAGCCAGTACTCTTACCTAGTGGGCCAGATCTCCAATTTTGAGCTGTTTTTGAAGTTTTTAAATTAATCTATTAATTTATCTTCACAATCTATTGAGTTCCCCATTGTGTGTTAAATTGTTAATATTTGCATTTAACTATACTTCTTCAGATCACCATAAAACCTCTTTAAACTGGTTCTACAGAGGGGCAAAAACGAATGAAAGGTCCACAGTAGTTAAATCTATATATTTCAAGATAATTTTAATCTTAGACAAAACTCGTGAATTTAAACAAAGGAAATTTTATTTGTCTTGCAAAACTTGAAAGCAAATGTTTTTGTCAAATTCTGTCATCTCTGTACTTTATGCTATAATCTCCACAAGAAAGTGTATTGTCAGACAACCAGGAAGACTAGAGATAACATGACATTTGTATTAATTTCTTTTTTTTTATTTTTTTTATTATTTATTTTATTTTATTTTTTTAATTTACATTCCAAATCACTTCCCCTTTCCCGTTTCCTCCCTCCCCGAAAGTCCCATAAGCCCCCTTCCCTCCCTCTTTTCTCCATTCAACCCCCTCTCGTTACTCTGTCCTGGCGTTCCCCTACATCCAGTCTTTCCAGGACCAGGGGTCTCTCCTTCCATCTTCTTAGAAATCTATTGATATGCGGATTGTGTCTAGGGTATTCCGAGATTCTGGGTCAATATCCCCTTATCAGTGACTGCATACCATGTGTGTTCTTTTGTGATTGGGTTACCTCACTAAGGATGATATTTTCAAGATCTGACCATTTGCCTAGGAATTTCGTGAATTCATTGTTTTTAATTGCAGAGTAGTATTCCATTGTGTAGATATACCACATCTTCTGAATCCATTCCTCCGTTGAGGGACATCTGGGTTCTTTCCAGCTTCTGGCTATTATAAATAAGGCTGCTATGAACATAGTGGAGCATGTGTCCTTATTGCATGCAGGTAAAGCCTCTGGGTATATGCCCAGGAGTGGTATAGCCGGATCCTCCGGGAGTGTCATGCCCAGTTTTCTGAGGAACCGCCAGACTGCTTTCCAGAGTGGTTGTACCAGCCTGCAATTCCACCAGCAGTGGAGGAGTGTTCCTCTTTCTCCACATCCTCGCCAACAACTACCGCATGGTATTGGTACAGTAACAGACATGTAGATCAATGGAACAGAATTGAAGACCCAGAAATGAATCCACACTCCTATGGTCACTTGATCTTTGACAAAGGAGCTAAAACCATCCAGTGGAAAAAAGATAGCCTTTTCAACAAATGGTGCTGGCTCAGCTGGAGGGCAACATGCAGAAGAATGCAAATTGACCCATTCTTATCTCCTTGCACTAAGCTCAATTCCAAGTGGATCAAAGATCTCCACATAAAACCAGACATACTGAAACTAATAGAAGGGAAACTAGGGAAGAACCTTGAACATATGGGCACAGGGGAGAATTTCCTGAACAGAACTCCAATAGTTTATGCTCTAAGATCAAGAATAGACAAATGGGACCTCATTAAATTACAAAGTTTTTGCAAGGCAAAAGACACTGTCAAAAAGACAAAGCAGCAACCAACTAACTGGGAAATGATCTTTACCAACCTTACATCCGACAGAGGGCTAATATCCAATATATACAAAGAACTCAAGAAGTTAAACTCCAGAGAGGCAAGTAACCCTATTAAAAAATGGGGTACAGAGCTAAACAAAGAGTTCTCACCTGAAGAATATCTAATGGCTGAGAAGCACCTAAAGAGATGTTCATCATCCTTAGTCATTAGGGAAATGCAAATCAAAACAACCCTGAGATTCCATCTCACACCAGTCAGGATGGCTAAGATCAAAAACACAGGAGACAGCAGTTGTTGTATTAATTTCTCACATCTAATGCCCAGAGGTCAAACTTAAATTTTGCATAACATTCAATGGCATTCTGCTACATCAACTTTTTATACCATGTTTGGCCTAGACAGGCTTAATTCTTTCTTTACTACTATTACCTTGACATAACTGTTACCTTATGACCTTCCCACTTCTATCGATGTCAGTTTGCTTATGAGTCTTTGGGATAAAATGTAGCTTTTGTGGCCCATTTTAAGTCTCAATAGATAAAGGCATCTTCTTCCACAAGTTTGATGATCTGCATTTGAGCCCCAGAATCCATATCTTAGAAGGATAAGACCAACTCTCAAATGTTAATCATTTGACATCCATATGCACTCTTCAAAATCTATATAAATGGATTAATGAATAAATAAATAGATAAAAATATAGTCAAGTAAAACTCCTTTTGCCTACCATGGTGGCATATACCTACAACAGCACTCTGGAGGCTGTGGAATAATTGTTGCAAATGTGAGAGTATATATGGAAATTTTCTGTCTCCAAAACAAAGGGTATGCTCTTCTTTTTTTTTTTTTATTGCTCAAATTTATAATGGCAAAAACTCACAGTATTAAGGTATGTAATAAGTTGTAACCATTATTTACTTTCATATTAAAATTTTTATATATTTGGCCAATTGATTTCTATGAACTTTGGACATATAAGCATAATTCTCAGCATTTGCTTATGTCCTAATGTAAAGAACTTATGATATGCCTTTCTTACATAAGTCTTAAAATGTATTATTTTGAAGTGCCATTATCTTACTAGGCTTCAAAAGATTATTATAAACCAGTATCTGGATGCCCACGTGTCCAGTGCTAGTAAGAGTCTATTGTCTCCAGTACGTTGCATTGAACATCTGGATCAGCATATTTGGCATGCATCCATGTGTACCACAGATTGAAAAGTTGTCATCTTCTCAAGAGAAATTCAATTGATTATGAGTCCTGTCATGAAAATTTACATTTCAAGTTGATGACTTCTTTATTTCATTTCCTAAAATTAGATACAAGGAGACTAGGGGTGTTTCTTTTGTATAGGTCTTTCATTAATACTCCGAAATAGATTCCTAGACATTCTTCTAGATGTTGAGCTAAGTTGTTCTATACTCTATTTCCTCTCACTAAAACAACACTTTATGTTTTAACTGAAGCAACACACATTCAAATATATTTTCTTCCATGCCATTGAACTTATTCAAGAAAATTCAGTGCTTGAAAAGTTCACTGGCTACAAATGATATCCTTTGGAAGGAGATCCATTAGTTCAGAAAAAAAAAACTCAGAGAGAAATAAATACCCACTTCTGCAGCCAAAACAAGGACATGTTGGACTAAGTCTCAAAGAAAATTTGTCTTCTTTCCAAAGTTTACCACAGGATAAGCTCCTATTTTGGTAATAATTGCATAGTTTGATTCTTTTTTCTAAATTTGAATTCTTATCAGTCAGATAGTGTGTTTTTGAAGAAAAATCTGGCACTTTATAAGCATAATAGAAAAGGCATGGATGGTTATGAGAATACAGTCCATCCTATAATATACTACATTATTCTATGTTAAGTCACATAACATGAGCTGAAGGAGTTCTAAAGTCTTACAGCAGTGGCAATCGCTATGCCATTGTGCCTTCTACCATGCTGTTCTAGATTAGCTCTACTTTCTAGATTAAGTATTATTTATTTCTTCCTCCACATTTTACTGTAAGTTCTAAGGAAATGCAATTTTATATGAGTGAGAAACATCTGAATGATTCAGCTACTACAGGAAGATCTCCAGAAAGCGCTTGTTCTAAGAACTACTATTAGTGATCTTTCTTTACATTTTTAGAACCTAAAAGGTCTGCTGTCTGATACCATCAAAGGACAGGCCATTTTAAAATTCATAGTACAATGGTTTCAACCTGAGAGTTGTGACCACTTTGGGAACTGAATGTCCCTTTTATATGGTTCCCCTCAGACCATGTGAAAATAGATATCAACATTATTTATTATAGTAGCAAAATTATAGTTATGAAGTAGCCACAAAAATAATTTTATGGTTGGAGGTCACCAAAGCATGAGAAAATGTATTAAAGTGTTGCAGCATTTGGAAGGTTAAGAGCCATTATCATAGTGACATATTGTTTTAATGAAGAAGTTGAAGGAGGAATAATGATTATGGAGACTAAGATAGGAAGAAAGGTGGTTAACACAAACATACTCCAACAGAAAAAACAAACCAAAGCAAAAAAGATAAAAAAGCAGAAAATAGCTCTAATGATTGAGGTTATATCAGGCTTAGATGTGTGACTCAATTTGTAGCCTTAGAATCTTTTACTCCACCATTCACTTTTATTCCCACTAAAAGCCATTTTGGTGGCCAGTGAAATGACTTAGTGAGGAGGAGGAGGGGAGGGGAGGGCAGAGAAGGAGGAGGGGAGGGGCAGGGGTGGAGGAGGGGAGGGGAGGGGGAGAAGGAGAGGGGGAGGGGAGGGGGAGGGAGAGGGGGAGAGGGATCCAGAGCAGGAGCCAGAGCCAGAGCCAGAAAGAGAGAGGAGTGCCTGTGCTCAGTTAGTTTTGTTCTACAAAGTGTAGGACTCAAGCCCTGGGATTGCTCTTGTTCTATTGTATAGATCTTACCCCTGAATCTACCTAATCTATCTCACCTGCATGCATAGTGGCTAAGTAAAGCCTCACATATATGCCTAGGGACCTGCATTCTAGTTTATTCCAGGTCCCACCAGGATGACAACTCACAGAAACCATCTGAGATGGGATTCTGAAGCAGTAACTTTCCTGATCTTGGATCCTAAATAGGCTCATTTTCATAACTTCAATCGCTGTTTCTTAAGTATTAGCTTTCAAGAAGTGTGGAGACAGATTTTACTCTGGAAATCTCATGCTGTTTGTGTATGCATATATATATTTATATATAATTATGTATATACTTATAAAATGTATATATATACAGTAAAATATATGTATATTTAAAAATATTTTTCTATATATATAATATAGAGTTTTACAATTCATTAGAATAATTTTTCCCATTTGATATAAAGAAGTATAGAATATTGTATTCCCCCTCAAATAGTTTACTTGGGTTTAAATATTGTTTGGAGCTGAAAAGTAATGAAAGAAAGTCCTCCTCCTATGTACTCTATAATAACTCCTTTTTGTGATGATATGTCCCTTTCTAAACATCATTCTTCTGATCACTGTACCAGGAAGACATTAACTTTATTACTAGACACAAAGGGACATTGAGAATGAGTCACTGTAAACAAACCATGTAGCCAGGCAGTCTCTATCATTAGCTTCCCACACATTTGCCTTTTCCAAATTTACTGCCCTTAGAAGCTTGAAGTAATTTCACTTGGTCTTGTCAATTATCCACAGAATTATTTTCTTTATTACAATGACACACAAGCCCTAGTTCCAACTGTGAATTAGAAAGAAGAAAAGACTGAGAGAGGAGAGGTGGCTCTGTGATAATAGAAGCTTTATTTAGGAAGAAGCCTGAAGAGAACTGGAGGTCTACAAGCAGGGCACTGCAGTTACAGAGCAGAGAATGGAGAAATGGAAGGGAACTGAAAATGTCTCCTTCAGCCCATGCTGCCATTGTTAAGGGTAGCTGAAATAATGTGAGAAGCTAGTATTCATGAGACAACTTCCCTGGCCACTCAGTTCTAACAGACAATAGGGCAGGGGGGTAAGAACCTAAAGAAATGAGTAATTTTAATTTTGGAACTCAAAATTACTTTAGTTTTGTGAATAATCATTGCTTAACAAAAACTGGAGGCATTCTGCAAAGTAGTGTAACCTCAACTAACACTAACCACTCTTCTGTATTAATATAGAGCAAAATACTAAATGTTTGGTGTATACATTTGTATTGGATGCTAGTATATCTTGACTTGTTTGCTCAAATTTGTATATTATCAGTCTAATTACCAAATACCTAGCTGATGAGCTTAAAATTAATGAAAATCAAATATTTCCTCTGTAGTTATAATCACTTGAGATAAGGAAAACACCACTAAATCTAACACCAAGATTAATGGGAGATTTAGAGAAGTCAGAAAAACAGTAAGATGGAAGTGAAGTGGGTAGGATGAAGGGAGATGACAGGAGGGGATGGTCATTGTCAAATTACGTGATGTACTTGAAAGAAGTTTCCTTTGTGAATCCAAACACTTAGTACAGTGAATATACACCAACACACAACCAAAAATGTATTAAAATGTACTTATTAACTTAGTTTACTTCTGTTCTTACTTCTCAAAGGCTGTAAAGTTCTAGTATAGTCTCCACTGTGTTTTAGAAACTATTGAAGATTTATTTATTTATTGTGTGTTTGTCTACGTTTACATGTACCATGTGCAGGCAAGAACTTCAGAGACCAGAAAAGAGCATCAGATCCTCTGTAACTGTTTTGGCAGATGGTTTTCAGCCATCATCCAGGTTCTGGGATGCCAACTAGTCCTCATTCTTTTTCTCACTTCAGGTAACCTGAAGCTTATAACTAGGACAGCAGGTCACATTCCTTCCTACTTGTTAACAGGAATTAAAGTTTAGATTTCCTTTCTGAGGGACACTAAGTAAACATGGATAGCAGAAATCAAAGACGTCCCATAATCAGGCCTATTTAAGCAGTGGGGCCACATAAATTATTATATTTAGTGGGTAATGCTAGGTTGACCTTGCTATCCATTAAAATATTTAATAGGCACCTTTCAAGTTAATTAGTTTTAATAAGGAACAGGAAAGTGAATGTGCAATTATTTTCTTTCAATGGATGATGTGGAGAGAAGCACATTTATTTTATTAGAGTATTCTCTATTTTCTCTAAAGCCTCTGAAGATAATAACTATTTTCTGAAATTTCCTCAATGAGAATGAGCTATGTTCTCTCCATTGTTAGTGTGATGAAGATAGTTCATGAGGTGCTTAAATTATAAACTAAATGTCATCAAATATTTTAAGATATCTAATATTTATGTAAGTTAAATTTACATTATCACTCAAATTATTGAATTTCATTAGTTTCATCAGATTAATTATACACAGCTTAGTCATTTCTATTTAATTCGTAGGAAAAGCTTAAAAGATGATTTTCAAGAGATGCGGAGATGGCTGAGAGGTTAAGAGTGCATTCTTCTCTTACAGATGACCCGAATTTTATTCCCAGCATGCACTTTAGGCAGCTTTCTAGTGCCCATAACTCCAGATGCAGGGCATCTAATACCTTCCTTTGGCCTCCAAGGCCGCATGAAAATAAATACAAATAAAATAAAATAAATCTAATAATAGTTAATTTTATTATATTAACTTTATACTACATCATAAATTATTAAATATATTTGCGTAAGTAACTCGATGACACCATATTCTGGTCTAACACACCCTTTGTGCATAGTATTTTTTTTTTATTTTATTTTATTTTTTTAATTTACATTCCAGATCACTTCCCCTTTCCTGTTTCCTCCCTCCCCGAAAGTCCCATAAGCCCCCTTCCCTCCCTCTTTTCTCCATTCAACCCCCTCTCATTACTCTGTCCTGGCGTTCCCCTACATCCAATCTTTCCAGGACCAGGGGTCTCTCCTTCCATCTTTTTAGAAATCTATTGATATGCTGATTGTGTCTAGGGTATTCTGAGATTCTGGGTCAATATCCCCTTATCAGTGACTGCATACCATGTGTGATCTTTTGTGATTGGGTTACCTCACTAAGGATGATATTTTCAAGTTCTGACCATTTGCCTAGGAATTTCGTGAATTCATTGTTTTTAATTGCAGAGTAGTATTCTATTGTGTAAATATACCACATCTTCTGAATCCATTCCTCCGTTGAGGGACATCTGGGTTCTTTCCAGCTTCTGGCTATTATAAATAAGGCTGCTATGAATATAGTGGAGCATGTGTCCTTATTGCATGCAGGTAAAGTCTCTGGGTATATGCCCAGGAGTGGTATAGCCGGATCCTCCGGAAGTGTCATGCCCAGTTTTCTGAGGAGCCGCCAGACTGCTTTCCAGAGTGGTTGTACCAGCCTGCAATTCCACCAGCAGTGAAGGAGTGTTCCTCTTTCTCCACATCCTCGCCAACAACTGCTGTCTCCTGTGTTTTTGATCTTAGCCATCCTGACTGGTGTGAGATGGAATCTCAGGGTTGTTTTGATTTGCATTTCCCTAATGACTAAGGATGATGAACATCTCTTTAGGTGCTTCTCAGCCATTAGATATTCTTCAGGTGAGAACTCTTTGTGTAGCTCTGTACCCCATTTTTTAATAGGGTTACTTGCCTCTCTGGAGTTTAACTTCTTGAGTTCTTTGTATATCTTGGATATTAGCCCTCTGTCGGATGTAAGGTTGGTAAAGATCATTTCCCAGTTAGTTGGTTGCCGCTTTGTCTTTTTGAAGGTGTCTTTTGCCTTGCAAAAACTTTGTAATTTAATGAGGTCCCATTTGTCTATTCTTGATCTTAGAGTATAAGCTATTGGAGTTCTGTTCAGGAAATTCTCCCCTGTGCCCATATGTTCAAGGTTCTTCCCTAGTTTCCCTTCTATTAGTTTCAGTGTGTCTGGTTTTATGTGGAGATCTTTGATCCACTTAGAATTGAGCTTAGTGCAAGGAGATAAGGATGGGTCAATTTGCATTCTTCTGCATGTTGACCTCCAGCTGAGCCAGCACCATTTGTTGAAAAGGCTATCTTTTTTCCACTGGATGGTTTTAGCTCCTTTGTCAAAGATCAAGTGACCATAGGAGTGTGGATTCATTTCTGGGTCTTCAATTCTGTTCCATTGATCTACATGTCTGTTACTGTACCAATACCATGCAGTTTTTAACACTATTGCTCTGTAGTATAGCTTGAGGTCCGGGATACTGATTCCCCCAGAGGTTCTTTTACTCTTGAGAATAGTTTTAGCTATTCTGGGTTTTCTGTTATTCCAGATGAATTTTTGAATTGCTCTTTCTAACTCTATGAAGAATTGAGTTGGGATTTTGATGGGGATTGCATTGAATCAGTGTATTACTTTTGGTAAGATGTTCATTTTTACTATATTAATCCTGCCAATCCATGAGCATGGCAGATTTTTCCATCTTCTGAGGTCTTCTTCAATTTCTTTCTTCAGAGACTTGAAGTTCTTGTCATACAGATCTTTCACTTGTTTGGTTAGCGTCACGCCAAGATACTTAATATGGTTTGTGGCTATCGTAAAGGGTATTATTTCTCTTACTTCTTTCTCACCCTGCTTATCCTTTGAGTATAGGAAGGCTTCTGACTTGCTTGAGTTGATTTTATATCCGGCCATTTTGCTGAAGTCGTTTATCAGCTGTAGGAGTTCTCTGGTGGAGTTCTTTGGGTCGCTTATGTATACTATCATATCGTCTGCAAATAGTGATAGTTTGACTTCTTCCTTTCCAATTTGTATCCCTTTGACCTCTTTTTGTTGTCTAATTGCTCTAGCTAGAACTTCAAGTACTATATTGAAAAGATATGGAGAGAGAGGGCAGCCCTGTCTAGTCCCTGATTTTAGTGGGATTGCTTCAAGTTTCTCTCCGTTTAGATTGATGCTGGCTACTGGTTTGCTGTAAATTGCTTTTACTATGTTTAGATATGGGCCTTGAATTCCTGATCTTTCCAAGACCTTTAGCATGAAAGGATGCTGAATTTTGTCAAATGCTTTCTCAGCATCTAATGAGATGACCACGTGGTTTTTTTCTTTGAGATTGTTTATGTAGTGGATTACATTGATGGATTTCCTTATATTGAACCATCCCTGCATCCCTGGGATGAAGCCTACTTGATCGTGGTGAATGATCGTTTTGATGTGTTCTTGGATTCGGTTTGCAAGAATTTTATTGAGTATTTTTGCATCGATATTCATAAGAGAGATTGGCCTGAGATTCTCTTTCTTTGTCGGATCTTTGTGTGCTTTTGGTATTAGTGTAATTGTGGCTTCATAGAACGAGTTGGGTAGTGTTCCTTCTGTTTCTATTTTGTGGAACAGTTTGAAGAGTATTGGTGTTAGGTCTTCTTTGAAGGTCTGATAGAATTCTGCACTAAAACCATCTGGACCTGTGCTTTTTTTGGTTGGAAGACTTCCAATGACAACTTCTATTTCTTCAGGGGTTATAGGACGGTTTAGATGGTCTATTTGATCCTGATTTAATTTTGGTACTTGGTATCTGTCAAGGAAATTGTCCATTTCCTCAAGATTTTCTAGTTGTGTTGAATACAGGTTTTTGTAGTAGGATCTGATGATTTTTTGAATTTCCTCAGTTTCTGTTGTTATCTCTCCCTTTTCGTTTCTGATTTTATTAATTTGGATACTATCTCTGTGCCCTCTGGTTAGTCTGGCTAAGGGCTTATCTATCTTGTTGATTTTCTCAAAGAACCAACTCCTCGTTTTGTTGATTCTTTGTATGGTTTTATTTGTTTCTACTTGATTGATTTCAGCCCTGAGTTTGATGATTTCCTGCCTTCTACTCCTCTTTGGTGTATTTGCTTCTTTATGTTCCAGGGCTTTCAGGTGTGCCATTAAGCTGTTAGTGTATGCTGTCTCCCGTTTCTTTTTGGCGGCACTCAGGGCTATGAATTTTCCTCTTAGCACTGCTTTCATTGTGTCCCATAAGTTAGGGTATGTTGTGCCTTCATTTTCATTAACTTTCAAAAAGTCTTTGATTTCTTTCTTTATTTCCACCTTGACCAAGTTATCATTGAGTAGAGCATTGTTCAGCCTCCATGTGTACGTGGGTTTTCTTTTGTTTTTGTTGCCATTGAAGACCACCCTTATTCCATAGTGATCTGATAGGAGGCATGGGATTATTTCTATCTTCTTGTATCTGTTGAGGTCTGATTTGTGACCAATTATATGGTCAATTTTGGAGAAGGTACCATGAGGAGCTGAGAAGAAGGTGTATTCTTTAGCTCTAGGATGAAATGTTCTATATATATATCAGTTAGTTCCATTTGGTCCAAGGCTTCAATTAGATTCACTGTGTCCCTGTTTAGTTTCTGCTTTCCTGAACGATCCATTTCAGAGAGTGGGGTGTTGAAGTCACCCACTATTATTGTGTGCGGTGCGATGTGTGCTTTGAGTTTTAGTAAAGTTTCTTTTACGAATGAGGGTGCCCTTGCATTTGGAGCATAGATATTCAGGATTGAGAGTTCTTGATGGTGGATTTTTCCCTTGATCAGTATGTAGTGTCCTTCTGTGTCTTTTTTGATGACTTTAGGTTGAAAATCAATTTTATCCGATATTAGGATGGCTACTCCACCTCGTTTCTTGGGGCCATTTGCTTGTAAAATTGTTTTCCAGCCTTTTACTCTGAGGTAGTGTTTGTCTTTGACACTGAGGTGCGTTTCCTGCATGCAGCAAAATGCTGGGTCCTGTTTACGTATCCAGTCTGCTAGTCTATGTCTTTTAATTGGGGAATTGAGACCATTGATATTAAGAGAGATTAAGGCATAGTGATTATTGCCATCTGCCATTCTTGACGCTATCTTTATGTTTGAGTGGTTATCTACTTTTGGGTTTGATTCAAGAAGGTTATTATCTCATTTTTTCCAGGGTGTTGTTTCTCTCCCTGTATTGGAGGTTTCCACCTATTATCCGTTGCAGGGCTGGATTTGTGGAAAGATATTGTGAAAATTTGGTTTTATCATGGAATATCTTGGTCTCTCCATCTATGGTGATTGAGAGTTTTGCTGGGTATAGTAGTCTAGGCTGGCATTTGTGCTGTCTTAGTGTCTGCATGAACTCTGCCCAGGATCTTCTGGCTTTCATAGTCTCTGGTGAGAAGTCTGATGTGATTCGGATAGGTCTTCCTTTGTATGTTACTTGGCCCTTTTCTCTTACTGCATTTAGTATTCTTTCTTTGTTTAGAACATTTGGTGTTTTGATTATTATGTGACGGGAGGTATTTCTGTTCTGGTCCAGTCTGTTTGGAGTTCTGTAGGCTTCTTGTACGTTCATCGGCATCTCTCTCTTTAAGTTAGGGAAGTTTTCCTCCATAATTTTTTTGAAGATGTTTACTGGCCCTTTAAGTTGCAAATCTTCACTCTCATCTATACCTATAATCCTTAGGTTTGGTCTTCTCATTGTGTCCTGGATTTCCTGGATGTTTTGGGTTACGCGTTTTTTGCATTTTGCATTTTCTTTGACTGTTGAGTCGATGCTTTCTATGGAATCTTCAGCACCTGAGATTCTTTCTTCCATCTCTTGTATTCTATTTTTGATGTTTGCATCTATGACTCCTGATTTCTTCCCAAGGTTTTCTATCTCCAAAGTTGTCTCCCTTTGTGATTTCTTAGTTGTTTCTACTTCCTTTTTTAGTTCCTGGATGGATTTGCTGAGATCCTTCACTTGTTTGTTTGTATTTTCCTGTATTTCTTTAAGGTATTTTTGCATTACCTCTTTCAGGATTTCTTCCTGATGACCCACGTTCTCCTGCATTTCTCTGAGCGATTTTTGTGTTTCCTCCTCATGGGATTCCATCTGTTGATCCATCGTCTCCTGCATTTCTTTAAGCAGTTCTCGTGTTTCCTTTGTAAGGGCATCTAACCGTTGATTCATTTCTTTAAGCAATTTTTGTGTTGCCTCCTTATGGGCATCCGTCTGTTGACCCATATTCTTCTGCATTTCTTTATGCAAATTTCGTGATTCCTTTGTGAGTGCATCTACCCGTTGATTCATCTCGTTAAGCGATTTTTGTGTTGTCTCCTTGTGCGCCTCCATCTTTTGATCCATGTTCTCCCGCATTTCTCTAAGCGATTTTTGTGTTTCCTTTGTAAGGGCTTCTAACCGTTGATTCATGGTCTCCTGTAACTCTTTATGAGATTTATTTGTGTCCTTCTTGTGATCCTCTAATAGCATCATGAGAAGTGATTTTAAATCCAGATCTTGTCTTTCGGGTGTGGTGGGGTATCCAGGACTTGCTGCTGTTGGAGAGTTGGGTTCGGATGGTCCCACATTACTTTGATTACTGTTAGTAACATTCCTACGTTTGCGTTTTGCCATCTGGATTCCTCTGGTGTTAGTTGGTCCTGCTGCCACTGGCTGTTGGTTGGACCTCCTGTGAGCCTGCAAAGCTATTTCTGCCCCCCCCTGGATTACCAGGATTCCCCTGGCACCGATTTCTGGGGCCTGCCTGCTCCTGAGTGACTTTGGAGCCCTAATGTGCTTTGCCCCAAGTGATCTTATATTGGGGAGGCCTTGCACATCTAAAGGCTCAGCCTAGTGGATTCCTGGAGCAGAGGTCGCCAAAGGGAGGCTGGCAGGCTCCTGCCCTGTGCAGGGGTGTGTGATCTCTCCTGGGGGGGGGGAAGGGGGCGTCCCTCTGCCAGGCAGAAGTCCCACAGCAGATCTGGCGCGCTGGTCACTGCAGATCAGCCCAGCACCTGGGAGCAGGTTACACACAAGCTGCCTGAACCCGAAGCGATATTATGCCTGTCTGTCTCTGAGCCTGGCGGTCCCAACTACCTGGTCACTGGAGCAAAGATGGAGGAGGGCACTCTCCGTGGCGCCGCTCACCCTGTGGTCACGATGGCCCGCCGATCTGGCACCCAGACGACCACAGCGCCAACCCGCCCTCGGGCACAGACGGAAGCCCCAACAGGCCGTGTCCCAAGTGATGTTACATTGGGGGGAGAGCCTGGGTACCGGTCTCTCCAGCGCAGTCTGTGGGAACAGAGGTCGCGGAAGGAAAGCTGGCAGGCTCCCTCCCAGCGCGGGGTCCCTCCACCAGGCAGAAGGTCCCACCGCAGAGCTGGCGCGCTGGTTACTGCAGATCAGCCCAGCACCTGGGAGCAGGTTACACACAAGCTGCCTGAAACCGAAGCGATATTATGCCTGTCTGTCTCTGAGCCTGGCGGTCCCAACTACCTGGTCACTGGAGCAAAGATGGCAGAGGGCACGCTCCGTGGCGCCGCTCACCCTGTGGTCATGATGGCCCGCCGATCTGGCACCCAGACGACCACAGCGCCAACCCGCCCTCGGGCACAGATGGAAGCCCCAACAGGCCGTGTCCCAAGTGATGTTATATTGGGGGAAGAGCCTGGGTACCGGTCTCTCCAGCGCAGTCCGCGGGAACAGAGGTCGCGGAAGGGAAGCTGGCAGGCTCCCTCCCTGCGCGGGGTCCTGCACAGTATTTATTAACTTAAAATATATGTCCTTCACTTTTCTTGATTCAAAATTTTACCAAAATGGTTATAATATTTTAAATCCTCATTATAAGGATTGTATTTTGAACTGGTTTGAAGATTTATACTCTGACACTTTGAAATTTTTCATAAACTCTGACCAATCAAAAAAAAAGTTGTGAAATGAGGTTTCTAGAAAAAAGAAGGAAGCCCTGTGGCTACCATTTGACAAGACTGAGTGACTTACGAAAACTTCAGTAGCTGTGGAGCACTGGAGAGTTTGACCCAGCCGAAGGTTAAGATTCTCATCAGCTAACACCTGATACTTGTCTTAGAGATCCACTCTATTGTGATATAAACTACTTACCTAATATTTCCAAAAATCTGTCTTTAAATTGTCTTGACTTATGATTCTCTTTTTTGTTACCATAAAACCTTGTGAAATTGCTGTTACCCTGGAACACAGCACTCAGACTGACCTGAGTCAATATTCCTAGGCCATGATCACCAGATTCACTCTAGAAAAAAAAAAACACTCTCATTCTATTTGAGGAGATAAGAGGACCAAGTATGACAGAGCCAGGCTGACTCCATGACAGGCTACACTGAAAGTTTGGAAGACTACACCTGAGTTTCTGTTTCCCTGAACACATGAAGTCCAAAACAAGTAAGTTCCAGGAAAAACTACTCCTCATGGACAGTCAATCAGGAGCTGCCAGGAGCTGATCCACCACCTAGCCAGACCTAGGTATAGTTGTTAATCAGCAACAGTTCTGAAAATTCTCCAAAATTCTCCAGAGCATTAACCAATCACAAAGGTGCCCATGCCCTTGGAGATAGAACAAACTAATCAAGTGAAAGAAAGTAAATGTCACCTACTCCTACCCTAACAGGCTGCAATGCATACACCTCTGTCTATCATCCTGATGAATGGTAGACCCTTTCTTGCTGTATTTCTGCAGAATAAATGTTCTTTGCTGTTTCATACTATTTGAGTCTGGGGTATCAGTTTTCAGTGAATCATGGACCCTGAGAATCACATTTTCTTTCCATCAGCAATGAAGACTTAGATTGAATAAACTAATCATTAGCTGTGAGAGAACATGGAGGTGTTCAGAATACAAATATTGTTTTATTGGTTAGTTTTTATATTTCTTTTCAATAACTCCAATACATGACAATCTGAAACCCTTCTATGTCACATGGATTACTTTTTGATGAGGCCACTGATCACCAGCAGAGAGACTCATGGAATCTCAGATAAAATATGTGATCTTGGGCCAGGAAAGATAGTTCAGAAGGTAGAAACACTTGCTGCTTTTCTTGTCTTACTTTCTTTTTTTTTTTTTTGATTATATTCTTCATTTGTATTTCCCCTCCTACCCGAAAACCCCCAACCCATCCTCCCACTCCCTGCCTCCAAGAATATGCCCCTCCACTCCCACCTACTCTCCGCCTCCCCCCCTTGATTTCTCCACGCTGGGACATCTATTGAGCCTTCATAGGACCAAGGACCTCTCCTCCCACTGATGCCCAACAAGTCATTCCTCTGCCACACTTTTGGTTGGAATCATGGGTACCCCTTGTTTGATGGCTTAGTCCCTGCTTTTCAAGACCCTGAGATTTTAGTACTCAGAACCCATATCCAGCAGTTTACAGCCATCTATAACTCAATAACTCTATGCTTCAGGGCATCTAACACTTTCTTCTGTTCTCTATGGGCACATATATGCATATACAAACATATACACACACAAGCACGCATATACATATATATGTATATATGTATATGTATATATATTCATTCTTATTAACAGATAAATTACTTTTGAGATCCTATTTGAAAATATTAATTATATTTGTAATTTTTCTATACAGTTACTAATTCTTCAAAGTTCTTTTGCTTCTTTTTTTCTTTTCTTTCATTGGGTTGCTACAGCTTCTTGGTTAAGAATATAAGCTTATTTCAAATCCCTATCCAGCTTCTTTTGAGGAAAACCTGAAATTCACACTCTTTACAACTCCCCTCATGAGGCAGTGAGGATGCTAGAGGCTGTTGACCAGTATGATTTTAAGCATAAGCCATAGAGTCAGTAAAGAAGTCATGGTTAGTGTTAAACCTATCGTACTGCTTGTTTTCAAAAGCCATGCATAGTAATGGGGATGAATGAAATTTTCCAAAATGGAGAAAGAAAAGAGAGAGAGAGAGAGAGAGAGAGAGAGAGAGAGAGAGAGAGAGACATAGAGAGACAGAGACAATGAGAGGGAGAACCAATACTTATTTTAAAATATTATTGTTGTTGTTGTTAAATATGTATGATGGTATTTTGCTTGCATATTTATCTATGCACCATGTACATGGCTGGTGTCTGTGGAAGCCAGAAGAGGTCAGTGAGGGTCTTGCATTTCCTGGAAATGGAGTTAAAGACCATTGTGGACTGCCATGCAGGTTCTTAGAATTGAACTCAGGTTTTCTGTAAAACAACTGCTGAGCCCTCTCTCTAGCACTAACCTTTACTTTTACAATATTCACAAATTGGAATTTTCTGTGCATTATGTGCTATGGTAGATATTTTACACTAATTTTCTCAGTAATCCAACTCAAGTGTATTTTTTCTATTAGATGTAAAATAAGAAGTTACTTATGTTTTAAGTGACCCATTCAACAACATACCCAAAAGATACTAGAAGTAATCAAAAATCAGTAAAAAATATCTCTCTAAAAATATATGACATATCACTCACAGGAGAAATAGAATTCATTAACATTAATAGATGTGAGGAGTTTATACAATATCATTTGTGTAAAATTATGTTTTACAACTGAATGCTTGAAGGCAATGGAAACTAAATAGCCATTAATTGTGTCCTTGGTATGGAAAAAGACAGTTTCATAGAGTAACACCAGATACACATGAAATAAAATAAGTCAGATTTATGTTGAGTGCGTTAATCATTTGACAGCAAAAATTCCCAAAGTTTGTGAAATGCGCATTTTCATGTTTCCTGGAGCTTTCAGTATGAAATTTAAATTCTACTCAGCTAGAAAAAATTGTCTTGTGATTATCTCAAAATTATACTCAAGAATTCATCAAAACCTTAAAAGTACAGATTTGAAAGAAAAACAAGAGCTTTCTCTTTTTTCTTTTTTAGTAATTTTTTTGTTTATTTACATTTCAAATGTTGTCCCCCTTCCCAGTCCCCCCTCTATGAATCCAGTATCATCACCTCTCCCCTTTGCCTCTAAAATGTTACTCCCTCATCCACCCACCCACTCCTGCCTCACCTCTCTTGCATGCCCCTTCTCTGACTCATCAAGCTTTCATAGGACCAAGTCCCTGCCCTCCCACTGATGCCACATAAGACACACAGATGTCCCTCAGTGGACTAATGGATACAGCAAATGTAGTATATCTACACAAAGGAATACTACCCATCTTTTAAATATGAGAACTTCATGAATTTTGCAGGCAAATGGATGGAACTAGAAAATATCATATCTAGTGAGATAACCCAGACTCAAAATGACATACACGGTATGTACTCACTAATAAGTAGATAATGGCCCCAACGCTCAGAATACCCAGGATTCAGCTCTCAGAAAGTATGAAGGTTAGCAAAAAGGAAGGCCAAAGTGTGGATGCTTCAATCCCACTGAGAAGGGGAAACAAGGTTTTTCTAATCCGGCCTCCATCAAAAGGTTCATACACTGAGCCAATACAGTTCTGCTTCAGCGATTTGTGAAACTGATTTCTTGAAAAGGGAAGGAGAGGGCAGTAGTAGGAGCTACAATAGTAAGACCACTAGTGTGGGGTGTCTGGTGAAAATGGGGCAAAGTTCAAAAAATGGTTTTTACAAAACAAAACAAAAACCAAGATCCACTGTTTGTAACCACAGTGTGATTCCGTACTTCCTGTGGTTTGTAGTCCATAGTTTACAGTCCATGGGGGTTGATGTATTGGTAGCATGGTCCCCAGAATAACAAAATGAAAAGGGGTAGAACCTTTAAGAGATAGAATCTGGGACAAGTGGGATTACTGCAGGAATCATAGAGGGAAGGAACTGAGGTTGCTATTTTGGGACCCTGGTAAGTCCTCTCATAGTTGATATGCAGGAACAAACCTTACCTCTTTCTGGTCTCTTTGGCATCCTGTGCTGCCTTGTGACCGTTATGGATACAGCTCCACATCAATGGGACTTACCATTAGGTGTTCATCTGATACTAAATGCACTGAACCAATCAATTTTAAACCCTTACCTTCCAAAACTGTGAGCTATAGAAACCTCTCTATTTTCAAATTAAACTATTTAGCATCCATTATTTTGTTACTGTAATTTGAAATGAGCTAATGCAAATTAAAATAAATTATTTTTTTGGTCTACTTCAATTCTGTATTATTGTCTTCTGTTGTAAATCTGTTCATAAATGTGTCTAAAATGCATTGTCTGCTTAACATTAATGATAAGTATAGCATATATTGATATTATAGAGAATATAGAGTATATTGGCTGCATCAGAAATTCATATTAAAATAAGGGTTTATAGTATGTCCAAATAGTGCTAGTTAGAATTAAAAAAAATTAGGTATTTCAAGAAATTTTCAATAGCATTTTTAGATGTTAGTAGGAAACAAGACAAAATTACATATTCCAAAATAATGTTTTACAGCATATTAAATATGACATACATATTATGAGCTATTTGGAGATAGGTGTATAGCTATGAATATGCCACCACAGTTATGTAAATGTGCATGCCATGACATTAAAATACACAGGTAGGAGGCTGAAGAGATGGTACAGTACTTAAGGGCATTTACTGTTCTTACAGAGAATCTAGGATTCATTTCAAGCACCCATGTGGCAAATTATAACTGTCTGTAAGTCCATTTCCAGAGTATTTGAAGTTCTGTTTCGGCTTTAGTCACATACAAACATGCAGCAAAAAACTATATATACACAAAATAAAAATAAATAATTCTTTAAAAATATAGGTTGGCAGAAAATATAATATGGAAGTTCAATCATTGTATAATTATATTTAGAATTTTAGATAAATATCAATTAAATTTATAATTTAATTAATGACTTGCAACAATATGAGAAATATTTCTCTTAAAAGGCAATAAAATACTGATATTAATTATATTGAAATTTCAGGAAAAATTGTGAGTTCTGTATTTAGATTCACAAGCATCAGGAAAAGAGAGAACCACTGGGCTTGGCTTGGGCTAAAGCCCACCCCTAGTGACACACTTCCTCCAGCAGGGCCTTGCCTCCTAATGTCTTTTAGTAGTGGCATTCCAAAATGACCAAGCACTCAAATATTTGAGCCTATGGGGGCCATTCCTAGTCAAACTACCACACTGTTTTTTGGTTTTCTCTCTTAAATTCTATCAATCTACAATATAGTCTGGAAATCGCTATCCAGTGGATTAATTCTGAGCTAAGTTTTTTTTGTTGTTGTTGTTTTGTTTTGTTTTTGTTTTTCCATTTACAATCTAAAGAACCTAGAACAAGAGAACTGAACTCTGTCAACAATTTCAGTCTTCTGTTTTCCCTGTGTTTTCAGCTGCACAGTTTTGGAGATGGCTGGCTCTCAGCATCCCAGGAACCTCAAATTCTTACACTGCCCAAGACTGTCCCTTCTCAGGCTGATCTCTAATTCACTGTGGCAGTGTGAGGCTGACTGTAAACGTGTGGGGCTATGCTTGGTCTTCTTTGCACTGTTCTTTTTTTTTTTCTCTAAGTTTTTTTTTATTTACATTCCAAATCATTTCTCCTTCCCTGTTTCCTCCCTCCCCAAAAGTCCCATAAGCCCCCTCCCCTCCCTCTTTTCTCCATTCAACCCCCTCTCGTTTCTCTGTCCTGGCGTTCCCCTACACCCAGTCTTTCCAGGACCAGGGGTCTCTCCTTCCATCTTCTTGGAAATCTATTGATATGCGAATTGTGTCTGGGGTATTCCGAGATTCTGGGTTAATGTCCCCTTATCAGTGACTGCATACCATGTGTGTTCTTTTGTGATTGGGTTACCTCACTAAGGATGATATTTTCAAGTTCTGATCATTTGCCTAGGAATTTCGTGAATTCATTGTTTTTAATTGCAGAGTAGTATTCCATTGTGTAAATATACCACATCTTTTGAATCCATTCCTCCCTTGAGGGACATCTGGGTTCTTTCCAGGTTCTGGCTATTATAAATAAGGCTGCTATGAACATAGTGGAGCATGTGTCCTTATTGCATGCAGATAAAGCCTCTGGGTATATGCCCAGGAGTGGTATAGCCAGATCCTCCGGGAGTGTCATGCCCAGTTTTCTGAGGAACTGCCAGACTGCTTTCCAGAGTGGTTGTACCAGCTTGCAATTCCACCAGCAGTGGAGGAGTGTTCCTCTTTCTCCACATCCTCGCCAACAACTGCTGTCTCCTGTGTTTTTGATCTTAGCCATTCTGACTGGTGTGAGATGGAATCTCAGGGTTGTTTTGATTTGCATTTCCCTAATGACTAAGGATGATGAACATCTCTTTAGGTGCTTCTCAGCCATTAGATATTCTTCAGGTGAGAACTCTTTGTTTAGCTCTGTACCCCATTTTTTAATAGGGTTACTTGCCTCTCTGGAGTTAAACTTCTTGAGTTCTTTGTATATATTGGATATTAGCCCTCTGTTGGATGTAGGGTTGGTAAAGATCATTTCCCAGTTAGTTGGTTGCTGCTTTGTCTTTTTGACAGTGTCTTTTGCCTTGCAAAAACTTTGTAATTTAATGAGGTTCCATTTGTCTATTCTTGATCTTAGAGCATAAACTATTGGAGTTCTGTTCAGGAAATTCTCCCCTGTGCCCATATGTTCAAGGTTCTTGCCTAGTTTCCTTTCTATTAGTTTCAGTGTGTCTGGTTTTATGTGGAGGTCCTTGATCCACTTGGAATTGAGCTTAGTGCAAGGAGATAAGAATGGATCGATTTGCACTCTTTTGCATGTTGACCTCCAGTTGAACCAGCACCATTTGTTGAAAAGGGTATCTTTTTTCAAGTGGATCGATTTAGCTCCTTTGTCAAAGATCAAGTGACCATAGGAGTGTGGATTCATTTCTAGGTCTTCAATTCTGTTCCATTGATCTACATGCCTGTCACTGTACCAAAACCATGTGGTTTTTAACACTATTGCTTCTTCCTTTCCAATTTGTATCCCTTTGACCTCTTTTTGTTGTCTAATTGCTCTAGCTAGAACTTCAAGTACTATATTGAAAAGATATGGAGAGAGACAGGGCAGCCTTGTCTAGTCCCTGATTTTAGTGGGATTGCTTCAAGTTTCTCTCCATTTAGATTGATGCTGGCTACTGGTTTGCTGTAAATTGCTTTTACTATGTTTAGATATGGGCCTCGAATTCCTGATCTTTCCAAGACCTTTAACATGAAAGGATGCTGAATTTTGTCAAATGCTTTCTCCGCATCCCTGCAAAGGATAATAGGTGGAAACCGCCAATACAAGGAGAGAAACAACACCCTGGAAAAAATGAGATAGTAACCTTCTTGCATCAAACCCGAAAGTAGATAACCACTTAAACATAAAGATAGCATCAAGAATGGCAGGTGGCAATAATCACTATTCCTTAATCTCTCTTAATATCAATGGTCTCAATTCCCCAATAAAAGACATAGACTAGCAGACTGGATACGTAAACAGGACCCAGCATTTTGCTGCATGCAGGAAACGCACCTCAGTGTCAAAGACAAACACTACCTCAGATTAAAAGGCTGGAAATCAATTTTACAAGCAAATGGCCCCATCCTAATATCAGATAAAATTGATTTTCAACCTAAAGTCATCAAAAAAGACACAGAAGGACACTACATACTGATCAAGGGAAAAATCCACCACCAAGAACTCTCAATTCTGAATATCTATGCTCCAAATGCAAGGGCACCCTCATTCGTAAAAGAAACTTTACTAAAGCTCAAAGCACACATCGCACCTCACACAATAATAGTGGGTGACTTCAACACCCCGCTCTCTGAAATGGATCATTCAGGAAAGCAGAAACTAAACAGGGACACAGTGAATCTAATTGAAGCCTTGGACCAAATGGAACTAACAGATATATATAGAACATTTCATCCTAGAGCTAAGGAATATACCTTCTTCTCAGCACCTCATGGTACCTTCTCCAAAATTGACCATATAATTGATCACAACTCAGACCTTTGCACTGTTCTTATAGCTAGTTGTTCAGGTCTTTACAACTGCTAAGATCTTGTAACAGAGAAGTAGCAAGATAAACCACTTTCTTTTTTAAATTGTTTATTTTATTTATCATTATTGTCATCACTGATTTTTTTTTTCTTCAAGATAGGGTTTCTCTGTGTAGCCTTGGGTATTCTGAAATTTGCTGCATATACCAGCTGTCCTCAAACTCGCAAAGATCTACTTGCCTCTGCCTTCCGAGTTTTGGGATTAAAGGTATGTACCACCATCTCCTGGCTGCTTATTTTTAAAATTATATGTCTATGTGTATATTTGAATGTGGGTTTATACACTTAAGTACCCAAGAAGACCCCAAAAGGGCGTTGGATTTCCGTTTGCTGTTACAGGTGGTTGTGAGCCATGCCATTGCTTGCTGGGGTTAAAACCCATGTGACCTGCAAGAGCAACAAGTGATCTTCACCACTGAGCCATTACTCTAGTATACAAGATAAGTCATTTTCTTTAACAAATGTGATGGATTGGATAGTTTAAAATAAGAGAAAATTTAATTGAATGTATGTATGTAGTATGTATGTATGTATGTATGTATGTATGTATGTATGTATGTATGGTTACTTTTGGAGCCAGAGATAAGAGGCAGATGATGGCACCATTTGGGCTGAAGAGCAGCAATAAACCATGGTGGCCCCAGAGGATATGAGATGATAAGGCCCAGTGTGAGGTCAGACATTTGAGCTGAGGAAGCAGGCTGTCCACTGTGTTCCTCCTCTCAAGGATGAAGGTAATGTGGGAAAATGGAGGGCTGAGAGGAGATGCTTTTAAGTGATTCCCAGGGAGCTGTCTCTGAGTAACACTTCCAGCTACTTCCCAAAAGCTAGGTCACTACAAGGATGCTTGAACTAGTTTGTAGAGAACAGGATGGACCAAGCTGGGAGATGACTGAGGCTTGGATGCACCTTGTGATTCTCAGAGTGCAGTAAGGTGAGGCCTCTGTGACCTCACATAGTAACAGCAGAGTTCTTAGCCAGAGGATAACTCAAGCATCTAGCAAGAAGGACTGGACTTCATACTGATACATGTGTCTGCCCAGATTTGGGATGTTTCCTGGGACAGACTACCTGAAATTCATCACGTGAGTAACTCACTTGGTGCGAGGCACTTCTTCATTGGGGTCTTAAATGTGGGAGACTTAAACATGGAGAGGGACTTGAAGTGTTTCTTACTGAGGACAGCACATCCTAAGAGAGCTAGAAAGAGATCAGAGATTTCACAGTAGTGAATCTGGCCACTCAAGACAGCAGGGAGAGGAACCCCTCCCTCACCAGGAAGAGAGGCCTTGGAAAGAAGCCACAACCAGGTATCTGATCTGGGACTTGAGCTCCCAGCCTAGGATAGGAAGGAGGAGGCAGTGCTGTTGCCATGCCCACATTTGACCATCACTGATATCTTGTCCCAGGAAGGAGGTAAAGCACCCCGGGCACTGGTGTCTGATTTTCCCTGAGGACTTTTAGTCCCTGGCAGTGTCAATCTTTTCATTTGTCCTCAGAGAACTGCCACAATATGAGACAAACATCAATGTCAGTATCATGGGAAACACCATGGCAGCACCTTCCCCTCTCATTCTGTATTTAGATACATGTTTTTACTTTGTATGTGTGTTATATGTGTGCTTATATGTGTGCTCATGTCTGCAGATCCATATCCATATATGTGAAAGTGCATGAGGAGGACATGGAATGATGCCACATAGTTTTCTCTACAAATATACATATAGTTACATGAGACAGGGTAATTTATGTTCAGACTTTGAGAGGGAAAGCATGGTTGTTCCTCATGTTATATCTAGGCACATAGAGGCTGGAGAGAGGTGTGGTCAGGCCTCTGTTACCTCATATAATAGCCTACTGCCATGGTTAAAGGCTGTGGTGCTGGTGTGAGGGAACTCAGTGATGGTCTGAGATTTGGAAGGAACTGCAGGCGTGTTGGGTTGTATGTTGGGAGAAATATATACAGATGCCTGTGATAAAGTCCTGATTTAACCTCAGTGTGCTATACTGGCAGAAAGGAGAGGAAGTGTATGAAGCATAATGTGATCCTTGAAGTGACCTTTAACAGAACCTGGGCTAAAGCAATAGAAACAGTTGCAGTAAGTATCAGCAGTGTGTGTGTGTGTGTGTGTGTGTGTGTGTGTGTGTGTGTGTGTGTGCGTGCACTCACATGGGCACATTAGGGAGATGATACAACTCACCAGAGAATAAGCCCAGAGAATGATCATACTCATCTTGTACCACATGAAAAGACTCCAGGCTCCAGACTGGTGCAGGATGAAGCTCTGCTGTTGTGCCCTAAGCGAGGGACAACAGTCAATTATGGCAGCCCATAGTGTCCAGGGCAGGTAGGAGATGCTCCAGAGTCCTACTCTCTGGGGTTCTAAAGGGGCTTTGCTTCTTCACAGTAATAATCTTGTCTTTTATGTCCAGGGGTTGTATCTAGCATGACTGAAAGCAGGGACTCAACAGGAACTATCATTCCAGCACTTTGCCTAACCCTGCACACTATACATAATTACATTTAAATTGTATGTTAGTGTGCATCATCTGGGAGTGTATATATGGGAGCGCATGTGCCTTCAGGTATATAGGCATGCAGGAAAGAGCAGGAGCAAGGACCTGAATGGCAGAGACAGGGGCTCAGTGAAGTTCTTGAGGTGTTCCTTATCTAACACAACAGGAGTTCTGTTAAAGCCAAAATAGCAGTAAATACAAGGTGCCTGCTGAGTGGTATGCTATGTATAGACTCAGGGAGAAGACACTACTATACACATGGCAGGAAGAGAGACTTCTGGAAGAAACTGTCAAGTCAGTACCTGCTCTTAAGATTCAAAGTACAAGCCTATAAATGATCAACTACTTACATCACCCCCTATGTCATCCTTTCAGGGAATATATGCTACACAGGTACACAAGGAAGTGCTTTACCAGGACCTCCTCTGTGGCTTCTCTAGACACGAACCTTCCTAGAAATATCTTTTTTTTTCAACCCATGGGCCCTTCTCTGCATGGCTACAGACACAGATATCATATCCTCTCTTCATTACTTTTCATATTTATATTTATGGGTGTTAATGTATTTGTGAATGAGTCTGTGTACATGTGCATGTATAGAGGATCATGTCAGTTGTTTCAATGACATTCTCAGATGTCAATGACTACCATGATGAGGTCAGGGAGGGAAACTTCCTGAAATGCTACTTTTTTGGAGATCCTACTACAAGCTGTGTTTAATGGTGATGAAGAGACAGGTTGAAGGCCAAAATTTCAAACAATTTGATATCAGTCTAAAAGACACCTGTGTGCCGGACATCCTTTGAGCTTTCCTAAACAGAATGAGTCTTGGCCTCTGTGACCTCACATAAGGGGTTACTGACATGGTTATGGGTGTTCCCTAGTTCTGAGGCCAGCAGAATCCATTATAGGAGAAGGTGGCAGGTATCCTTTTTAGGTAAGTCAGTGCAGAGAAATCTTTGGGTAAAGACTTGATCTCACATTACTACATGTAATTAACAAGGGCTTTTTGTGAAAGGGGTGACTAAGGCACAGTTCAGTGTCTGAGGGTTTTTGGACAGAACAGATGTGACCTTGAAAAGAGTGGTAATGGCAAAGACTAGAGGGATATCTTCACAGAGCATGGCCATGTATGACACAGAAAGAAGACCCATCCCATATAGAAAAAAGAGGTCTTGTGAAGATTTGCACAACCTCCAATGCCTTAACAAATAATTTGGAGAACTAACCTCTACTGTTTCTTCTAATTTCCTGTGATATTCCATCATGGAATCTCACTCCAGAAGGAAGGAAATGAATCATGGGTCCTTGGTGAAACTCTCTTGTGGCTCTCATAACTTAGAAGCAACAATCTTTCCATATGAGTTCATAGGTCCTCTCTACCACAGGCACAGAAAGCTATGCAACAGGAAGGGTTTTTCCAGACAGCTATTTTAATCTTTCTAATGTATAATGTATAATTCGTTTCATCTGGACTGTGAGCTATATGTGTCAATGTCTGAGCATGTTTCCTAGAGGATAGGTCAATGATATTTTGAGTACATTTGAGATGCCAGAGTAGGATACTAAATATTTCTATCAACATCTGTCTCTTTTTCCACAGGAATATTGACCATAGATCAAGGCTAACAGCAAAGTAGCTTTGGACAAATATGGACTCAAAAGTGTCCACTAATTCAACCCTAAAAAGAATCAGATACTCTGACCCTAAGGATTCATGGGCCTAGATAAGTGGGCCTGAAATGAAAGAGGCCCAGCCAAAAAAAAAGTGTGTGCACTGGGCAAACTCTGATCTTGAAGGAGGCCTTGGCCAAAAGAAGTAGAGAAGTGGTGTGGAACAATCGCTGACCCTGAGGATTTTTGGGACCCAAACAAGTAGAGATATGACCCTTTGGCCCTAGAGATGCTCAGGCCCAAAACAAGTAGAAATATAGGCTTGGGCCACCCCTGACCCTGAAGATGTCCAGGCCCAAACCAAGAAGTGATGTGGGCCTGGGCCTATCCCCAACCCTTGAAGAGGCCTGGGCATAAAGAAAGAAGTGATGTGAGCCTAGGCCAATCCCTGACCCTGAAGAGGCCTGGGCCCAAGAAGAAGAAATAGGGCCTGGGCCTAACCCTGACCCTGAAGAGGCCTGGGCCCAAAAGTTAGAAGTGATGTGGGCCTGGGCCTATCCATGACCCTGAAGAGGCCTGGGCCCAAGAAGAAGAAATATGGGCCTGGGCCTAACCCTGACCCTGAAGAGGCCTGGGCCCAAAAGTTAGAAGTGGTATGGGTCTGGGCCTATCCCTGAGCATGAAGTGGCCTAGGCCCAAAGAATAAGAAATATGGGCCTGGGCCTATCCCTGACACTTAAGAGGCCTGGGCCCAAGAAGAAGAAATATGGGCCTGGGCCTAACCCTGACCCTGAAGAGGCCTGGGCCCAAAAGTTAGAAGTGATGTGGGCCTGGGCCTATCCCTGAACCTGAAGAGGCCTGGGCCCAAGAAGAAGAAATATGGGCCTGGGCCTATCCCTGACCCTGAAGAGGCCTGGGCCCCAGAAGAAGAAATATGGGCCTGGGCCTATCCCTGACCCTGAAGAGGCCTGGGTCCAGGAAGAAGAAATATGGGCCTGGGCCTATCCCTGACCCTGAAGAGGCCTGGGCCCAGGAAGAAGAAATATGGGCCTGGGCCTAACCCTGACCCTGAACAGGCCTGGGCCCAAAAGTTAGAAGTGATGTGAGCCTGGGCCTATCCCTGACCCTGAAGAGGCCTGGGCCCAAAAGTTAGAAATGATGTGGCCCTGGGCCTAACCCTGACCCTGAACAGGCCTGGGCCCAAAAGTTAGAAGTGATGTGAGCCTGGGCCTATCCCTGACTCTGAAGAGGCCTGGGCCCAAAAGTTAGAAATGATGTGGGCCTGGGCCTAACCCTGACCCTGAAGAGGCCTGGGACCAAGAAGAAGAAATATGGGCCTGGGCTTAACCCTGACCCTGAAGAGGCCTGGGCCAAAAAGTTAGAAGTGATGTGGGCCTGGGCCTAACCCTGACTCTGAAGAGGCCTGGACCCAAGAAGAAGAAATATGGGTCTGGGCCTAACCGTGACCCTGAAGAGGCCTGGGCCCAAGAAGAAGAAATATGGGCCTGGGCCTAACTCTGACCCTGAAGAGGCCTGGGCCCAAAAGTTAGAAGTGATATGGGCCTGGGCCTAACCCTGACTCTGAAGAGGCCTGGACCCAAGAAGAAGAAATATGGGTCTGGGCCTAACCCTGACCCTGAAGAGGCCCGGGCCCAAGAAGAAGAAATATGGGTCTGGGCCTAACCCTGACCCTGAAGAGGCCTGGGCCCAAAAGTTAGAAGTGATGTGGGCCTGGGCCTATCCATGACCCTGAAGAGGCCTGGGCCCAAGAAGAAGAAATATGGGCCTGGGCCTATCCCTGACCCTTAAGAGGCCTGGGCCCAAGAAGAAGAAATATGGGCCTGGGCCTAACCCTGACCCTAAACAGGCCTGGGCCCAAAAGTTAGAAGTGATGTGGGCCTGGGCCTATCCATGACCCTGAAGAGGCCTGGGCCCAAGAAGAAGAAATATGGGCCTGGGCCTAACCCTGACCCTGAAGAGGCCTGGGCCCAAAAATTAGAAGTGATATGGGCCTGGGCCTAACCCTGACTCTGAAGAGGCCTGGGCCCAAGAAGAAGAAATATGGGCCTGGGCCTATCCCTGACCCTGAAGAGGCCTGGGCCCAAGAAGAAGAAATATGGTCCTGGGCCAAACCCTGACCCTGAAGATGCCCAGGCCCAAAAAAAGAAGTGATGTGAGCCTGGGCCTATCCCTGTCCATTAAGAGGCCTAGGTCCAAAGACGAAGAAATATGGGCCTGGGCCTAACCCTAACCCTGAAGATGCCCAGATCTAAAACAAGAATAGATGTGGGCCTGCGGCTAACCCTAATTCTGAATAGGCCTTAGCCAAACAAGTAGTGATGTGGGCCTGGGCCTAATCCTAACCCTGAAGAGGCCTGGGCCAGCGCAAGAAAGAATGTGGCCTGGGCCTATCCCTAATCTTCAAGAGGCACAGGCCCACAGTTGAAGAGATGTGGACCTAGGTCCTGACCTCTAAGAAGTGTGGACCCTAAGCAAGAAGGGAATATAAGATGTAGGTCAGTCCTTCAAATAAAGAGGCCTGTACCAAGCTAAGAAAATATTATTGCTAGTCCAAACCCTGACTCTGGAGACAGACAGACCATATGATATGAAAATGTGTAAAGGCCAGACCCTGAACTTGATGAAGTTTGGGCCCAAGTGTAACACTGAAATTATCTTGGATTAACCCTTACCTAAAGAAGCCTTGGCCCAAACCAAGAAGTGTGGCCCGGTCAAGCTTATAATGAAAGAACATTGTGCTTAGTGTACCACGAAATGATCTGATTCAAGGTCTTCATTTCTATTGCTACTGCGATTATTTATGCATCGATTCATCAATGAAGATACTTCGTAACTTCATCATCAATAGTCTCTGACTCACAAAACTTCTCTACTGTACTGACTGATAAGCTGACATCTTGATTACCCAATGTGTGGATTATGCATACATACTTCATTCAATCCAAATGTAACACTGAAATTATCTGGGACTAACTCTTACCTAAAGAAGCCTTGGCCCAAACCAAGAAGTGTGACCTGGTCAAGCCTAAAATGAAATATTGTGGTTAGTGTACCATGAAGTGATCTGCTTGAAGGTCTTCATTTCTATTGCTACTGTGATTATTTATGCATCGATTCATCAATGAAGATACTTCCTAGCTTCATCATCAATAGTCTCTGACTCACAAAACTTCCTCTACTCTACTGACTGATAAGCTGACATCTTGATTACCCAATGTGTGGATTACACATCCATACTTCATTCAATCCAGGCTTTATCCTTAACACATGTGAGCAAGGATGACACCATCACTACAACCTGAACAAACCAAAGCCTCATTTGTGATCCAGACCATATCATACAAGATACTTCGACTCATTGACAACCGTTCCTGCACAGATGACTGACATCAGATCATAGATTATGAACTCTCATCAATGATAATCTGGAAGCTCCTTGTGTACCATTATTGTTTATGGGATGTGTCTGGCATTCTTGCAATAGAAGCAACACTCTCATATCAGGTGTGTTAAGATCATACCATCGCTTTCAAGTGGTCTTGGTCACACATGAACATAACAAGACAACACCTTTGAATCAAAGGTGTGGGGGCCACACTCAGAAATCCTCCGTACCCAGGTCTTCCTAGATGAGGCCCTCCAGAGATCAAGGACAAGATGACCTCAAGTGTGACCAAGGCCATACCCTCTACTCCAGGGAGGCTGGACACAGCCTAACCACAAGTGGAGCTGGTCTAATGAGTGCAATGATGGCAAAACCATACCATACAGTGATATCAGTGGGATCCTGGCAACTTCCTGACTATAGAGTACACTGGGTCCAACTTAAATTCAAGGGTGTGTGGGCCACACCCTCTCTTTTTAAGATAATGGACAATCCTCACTACAAGGAAGCTAGGACCACACCAAGGTCTTATTGTCTTACATTATTCCATACCCTAGCATTGTGTATATAGTTTTCAATAAATATAACATTCATGTGCTACCATATATTTTCCTGAAATGTGTGTATTAGCTTGTTCCCTGTATTTCTGAATGATGGTTTTCAAACCTCAATTGAACTTTTTAAAACAGGTTATGATAGTTACAAACAGCAAGTGTGGATAGCTAGCACATCTCTTTCTCACCTGCTGTCTCTATGTGCATGGCACATATCTGTATGCTCACACCTCATCCTGAAGATGAGTGCACCTCTGTCCATGGTTTGTATCTTTGCCTTTAGTTGGAGTCTCCCTAGGAAAATAAAGGGGCCAAGGAAGCAGGAGCCCTCACCTAGTGAATAGTAAAATGTGCTATGTTCCTTCAAATGGATGAATTAGAGGTCAATGTCTTGCAATGTTGGACTGGCCCCGGTGATCTTGGGAAGTTTAGGTAGCAGATTTTCTGGCATGTTCACTATCCAGCTACATACATCTCTGCATCCCATTTCCACAGTCTTTGTAAATGTACATTGTTCACAGTGCCCCAGGACCTTTGTGTGGGGTTTCAGTGAGCCTCATACTATGGCTTTTCATGGTTTGATAAATATTCCTTCCTTATAGTTGGGTATCCATGGTCACAGGGCTTTTCCTTCCCATCCAGGTCTGATTTACTCCATTCTCCATACTTCCTTTCTGTTCAGAGATATGAGAGTCCATCAGACAGTATGAAAATAATAGTTAATGATCACATATTTCACTGACTTTTCCATAGACTTCCAGGTGACATCCTAAGGAGATCTGAACTGTAGCTACCTGACTGCTCCCACTCCTGGACAGGTGCTTACAGATTCTGAATGCAGTATATTTGTGCCAGCATCAGAGGGAAGGGCATTAGCAGTTAATATCAGTGAGTTAGAAACAGGACAGACTTTCCATGGAGAGGGAGGGGAAATGATTCCTAAAAATATTTGGGTCATCTTACCCAAAACTTTTATCACATTCCTTGTTGGGTTTTCTTTTCATAATGTTTTCTGCCTATTGATGGATCGATTTGGGGATTGAAAAATGGTGAGAATCTTCAGAAGTGAGCCTTAGTGTGTGTACATGAAGGTCCTACCACTACATATGTGTTGTTTTTTTTTTTTTTTTTTTGGCATGGGCTGTAACCTAAAAAAACAGTAGTCCTGGCTAAGCCATGAAATCTAAGGAGCCTGGATGAAACCTAAGTGTGAGAACTCCAGGAAAAAGCCTGATAGGAAAGTAGCCCAGCCAGAACATGAACCCAGAACAGCCTATGACACATTCTCAACTTCAGGAGTCAGGAATCAAACCTCATCCCTGCATAATGAGAACAAACCAAGTCCCCAAAGGAGACAGGATAAGTCCTAAAACCAAAGGCCCCCAAGCTAGACCATCAAAACACCTGGCATGAGAAAGGTCCTTTTGAGTTACTGGTCATGGTGGCCCAAGTGACTCCTTAAAAATATAAATTACTGATGTTTTCTTTAATCACTTCCCAGGAATTGAAGGCAAGGCCCTATTGCTGAAAATACCAAGGATTTGGGACCTAGGACTCAGAGAATTTCAGGTAGATGTGACACTAAAACCTCCCCCATAAGAACTAGTTTTCATAATCCTGGCAGGTGCTATAGATGCTGCCAAGGGAGGGAAGCAATCAATCATGATGCCTATTAACCACCAAGTGACCAATATGATAGGGTGTCCCAAAGGGGGCAACAGTGGCACTCATATGTGGTGATAGATGGTCTATGTCATTGGACTTAAATTATGGCTTACTCAACAGGGATATCCTGCCTGTTACTGGAACCCTAATTATCCATGGTTACTGAGGTTATAGATATTATGACAGAACCCACTACTGACACTTTACTAAACCACTGTAATTCCTGACTAAATTCTCCATATCCTAATAACCATGGGGTGGGTGTCTCCTAGAAATGACATAGAAGATGCACCCATGAAACCATAATAATATGGCTGCTTAAAGAAGTCTTAACAAAGACAATACCACCCAACATGGTAGTGTGGGTGGGGGAAACCTAAAGGTGACTTATCCCAAGACAAAGAGCTATAAGTTACTAAGCACTGCTAAGAGAGAGAATTGTCCCCAGATTTGAGCCCCCTAACTGGCTTTCCCATACCTAGTGTTCAGATCTGAAAATACACATATGTAAAATCAAAGAACAGATTCAGCAAATTTCAGACATATATTTATGCATTTTCAATAGATAAGGACCAAGAGGATGTGGGAGAAGTGAAATGGTAAGAGAATTAGAAGACAGAGTACAAAAATAATGTGATTTTATTTTAATTTTAAAGATTATAAAATAAATTTTTAGGAACTATTTAATGGAAGTCTTGGACTGGATTAGATACTCAGTATTTTATTTATGTAGTGGAACAGCTTTGTGTTTGTATTTTATTTCAACAGTCCTACCTCCACCCCTAAATCTTTGTTATCACAAAGAGTCACATCAGACATTACAACATCATGTTGGCTATGTGGGTTCTGTGGTGGCAGGGGAATAGCTACCTTGAGCCTTTAAACAAGCTGGTATTCCAGGGTATAATGTTCTATACTCTCCTACTACCCCCATGCTATCCATACATTTCCCACAAGCCCCATCTCTCATATTAAAATCCATCCTTTCATCTGGAAGGAAGGCAACACAGAAGAGAAGACTACAGGCATGCTCAGCTTCATCATGGATCAGCACAACCCTTGTCTGTCTTCTGATTCAGATTTATACAAGTGTCTGAGCCTGTCAGATTCCAGGAATCCAGGAATTATCTTATAAATATGTTTTTAAGTTTCCCATTTCAATGACCTAAGGACAATAAATTTAGATATGGCATTTAACTCTTTTCTCACACCTCAAATGCACTTATAATGCTTTTGGGCTACCTACATACATATTAAAGCATTTTCACTTTTTGTGCAAATCTTGTCATTAGTTGGTTCATGTCATGAATAAAGCTTTGAGATGTATGCAATTCACTAAGGAAAAACCAATGAAATGAGGCACTTTGGCTAAATCAAGAATGCCTGTATTATTACAGGTTATGTGCCTACTAAGGCCTTGAGTGCACAAATCATAGGTGACTTCATAGTATATGGTTTTGAATATCCCACATTTCCAACTGTTCAATCAATCTTTATTTTGTTCATTTCTAATATCCGTTTTGAGTGTTGAGACCTAGTATTGCTATATGGACAGTCTTAGCCTTGAACTGACATCACTCCTCTTTTCTCTGTCCCTCAAGTGATATTAGCCACCAGTACTTGAAAACACATTTTACTTGGAGACCCCCACCCCACCAATGGCCACAACTATCCAAAGAAAATTTCCTACCAAGCAATACACAGCCATCACACACTCTGAAAATCCATAAAGGAAACAGAAACAAAGGAACAAAACATACCAAACAAAGACATATCCAGAAACCAGCACCTAGACCTATAATTATCCTAATTCCAGATCCCTAGATGCCAGTCTGAAAATACAATCCAACAGTCAACAATTCTTTTTTTTTCTAGAGTCCAGCTATCCCACCACAGTAGTCTCTGAATATTCCAACATAGATAACACACAAGAAAAAGACCTTAAATCCACTTGAAAATATAATAAAGTTCCTTAAAGAGGAAATAAATAAACCCTTTAAAGAAATCCAGGAAAACAAACAAATAGTGGAAGAAAATGAAAAAAACTGTTCAAGACCTGAAAATGGAAGTGGAATTGATGAAGAACACCCAAACTGAGGGAATTCTGGAAATGAAAAAAATTAATAATTTCAATGGGAACTACAGAATACAAGAAATGGAAGAGAGAATCTCAGGCATTGAAGGTACAGAAGAAATGGATATATCAGTCAAAGAACATTTTAAATCTAAATAAACTCCTGGCAGAGCACATCCAAGAAATCTGTGAGATTATGAAAAGACCAAACATGAAAGTAGTAGGAATAGAGGAAGAAGAATCCCAGCTCAAAGGCCCAGAAGATTCTTTTAGCAAAATCATAGGAGAAATCTTTCCTAACCTAAAGAAGGAAATGCCTAAAAAGGTACAAGAATCATACTGAATACCAAATAGACAGGATCATAAAAGAAATCCCCCTCACAACATAATAACCCGAATACTAAACATACAGAACAAAGAAAGAAATTAAAAGCTGCAAGGGAGAAATATCATGTAACATATATTGGTAGAACTATTAGAATTATACCCGACATCTCAATGGATACTCTGAAGGAATAAGGTCTTGGACAGTGTGCTACAGACTCTAAGAGACAACAGATGCCAGGCAAGACTTTTATATCCAGCAAAACTCCCAACGACTGTAGATGGAGAAAACAAGGTATTCCATAATAAAATCAAATTTAACAATATTTGTCTCCAAATCTAGCCCTACAGAGGGTGATAGAAGGCAAATCCCAAGCTAAGGAGTTCAACTACACCCATGAAAACACAGAGGATAAATAACTCCAGAGTACTAAAATCAAAGGAAGGGACACACACACACACAGACACACACACACTCACACACACACACACACTCCTCAATTCTTAACATCTATTTGCTAAGACAAGGGCGTCCAAGTTTGTAAAAGAAACACTACTACATCTTCAATCACATATTGATCCTCACACACTGATAGTGGGAGAGTTCAGTACTGCATTCTCACCAATAGACAAGTAATCCAGACAAAAACTAAACAGAGAAATGCTGGAGCTAACAGACATCATTATAAGCCAAATAGATATAAAAGATACTTATGGAACATTTCAACCAAATACAAGAGAATATATCTTCTTTTTCTGAACATTGTGGAACTTTCTCCAAAATTGACTACATATTCCAGCACAAAGCAAGTCTCAAAAGATACAAAGACATTGAAATAACTCCCTGAAACCTATTAGATTACCATGGATTGAAGTTGGATATCAACAATAAGAGAAACAACAGGAGCCTTACAAATTCATGGAAACTGAACAACTCTCTACTTAATGAAAAATGGGACAAGACAGAAATGAAATTAAAAACTTTCTAGAATTCGACTATGGAGCTTCTATAGCTGAGAAATATTTTCAGCAAAGTAGCTGGACACAAAATTAACTCATAAAAATCAGTAACCCTTCTACGTACAAATGACAGCATGCTACAGACTCTAAGAGACAATGATAGTAGCAGACTGAAACAGATTGAAAAAGAAATCAGGGAAATGACACCTTTCACAATAGCCTCCAATGATATAAAATATCTTGTGGTAACTATAACCAAGCAAGTGAAATATCTGTGTAATAAAAACTTCGACTTCGATGAAAGAAATTGAAGAAGATATCAGAATATACAAAGGTCTCCCATTCTCATAAATTGATAGGATTATCATAGCAAAAATGGCCATCCTACCACAAAGAATCTACAAATTAAATGCAGTCTCCATCAAAGTTCCAACATAATTCTTCCCAGATTTTTCACGGACAATTCTCTACTTTGTATGGAAACACAAAAAGCCCAGGATAGCTAAAACAATTCTAAACAAACAAACAAAAAAAAATTGAAGGAGGTCTCAGCGTTCCTGATCTCAAGCTATGCTACAGAACAATGGTAAAAAAAAAGTCATGATATTAGCACAAAAATAGACATTTTTATCAATGGAATTGAATTGAGGGGTCAGACATATCCCATATACCTATAGAGAGCTGATAGTCAGAAATGCACACTGAAAAAAAAAGAGTATTTTCAACAAGTGGTGCTAGTCAAATTGGATGTCTGCATGTAGAAGAATGCAAATAGACCCATATTTGTTACTCTGCAGAAAATTCAAGTCTATGTTTATCAAAGACTTCAATATAAAACCATAGACACTGAACCTGATAGAAGAGAAAGTGAGGAATGCATTGAAACAGGAGAAGAATTTCTGAAGAGAACACTGAGGCACTAAGATTAACAATAGAAAGAGGAACACTCCTCCATTGCTGGTGGGATGGCAAACTGGTACAACCACTTTGGAAATCAGTTTGGCAGCTCCTCAGAAAATTGGATATAGAACCACCTGAGGACCCACCTATACCACTCCTGGGCATATACCCAGAAGATACTCCAACACATGATAAGGACACATGCTCCACTATGTTAATAGCAGCCTTATTTATTATTATTATTATTATTATTATTATTATTATTATTATTGTTATTATTATTATTATTATTACTATTATTCCAGAAGCTGGAAAGAACCCAGATATCCTTCAACAGAAGAATGGATACAGAAAATGTGGTATATTTATACAACTCAGCTATTAAAATTGGTGAATTCACAAAATTCTTAGAAAATTGCTGGAACTGGAAAATATCATACTAAGTGAGGTAACCCCATCACAAAAGAACACACATGGTATGCACTCACTGATAAGTGGATATTAGCCCTGAAATTAGCCCAAAAGCTCTGAATACCCAAGATACAATTCACAGACCACATGAATCACAAGAAGAAGGAAGTCCAAAATGTGGGCACTTCAGTTCTTCTGAGAAGGGGAACAAAATACAGAAGTAAATATGGAGATAAAGTGTAGAGCAGAGACTGAAGGAAAGGTCATCCATAGACTGTCCCACCTGGGAATTCATGCCACATACAGTCACCGATCCCTGACACTATTGTGGATGCCAAGAAATGCTTGCTGAAAGGAGCCTCAAATGGCTGTCTCCTGAGGGGCTCTGCAAATACAGAGTCAGATTCTCGCAGCCAACCATTGGACTGAGCACTGGGTCCCCAATGGAGGAGTTAGAGAAAGAACTAAGGGAGCTGAAGGAGTTTGCAACCTCATAGGAAGAACAACAATATCAACCAGCTGGAGTCTTCAGAGCTCCCAGGAACTAAGCCATCAATCAAGGAGTACACATGGCTCCATCTGAATATGTAGCAGAGGATTGCCTTGTCAGGCATCAATGGGAGTAGAGGTCCTTGGTCCTGTGAAGGCTTGATAGATGCCCCAGAGTAGGGGAATTGAGGGCAGGGAGGTGGGAGTGAGGTGGTTAGAGGAACATGTTCATAGAAGCAGGGGGAGGGAGGATGGGATAGGGGGTTTCTAGGAAGGGGGGCAGGTAAAGGGGATAGCATTTGAAATGTAAATAAAGAAAATATCCAATAAAAACATTAAAAAATGGGACCTCATGAAACTGAAATGTTTCATTAAGACAAAGAACACCATTATTCAGACAATGTGGCAGAAACTTTTTTTTTAAACTAATTCTGCGTCTGACAAAGAGATAATTTCTGAAATATATAAAGAACTCAAGAAATGAGATATCAAACAAACAAACAAAGAACCCAAACAATTCAATTATCAAATGGGTTAGAGATCAAAACAGAGAAATCTCAAAAGAAGATCCTCAAATGACTGAGAAACACTTAAATGTTCAACATCCTTAACTATCAGGGAAATGTAAATCAAAACTACTTGAGATTCCATCTTAAACCTATTAGAATGAGTAAGATCAATAATACAGGTGACTACTCATGCTGGTGAGGATGTGGAACAAAGGGAACTATCCTCAATTTTTGGTGAGAGTAAACACTTGTACAGCCACAGTGGAATCAGTATGTTAGTTCCTCTGAAAGATGGGAATCCATCTACCTCAAGATCCGTCTATAGCATTCTTGGGTACATACCCAAGGAATGTTTCGGTCTAACATAGTGACAGTTACTCAACTATGTTCACTGCTGCACTATTCATATTATGCAGAAATTGGAAACAACCTAGATGTCCCCTAACTGAAGAATGGATAAAGAAAATGTGATGCATTTACACAGTGGAGTATTACTCATGTGATAAAAAAATGACATCATGAAATTTGCTGGCAGATCTTTGCTCCTGTGATTGAGCAGACAGGTGCAGTCTGGTACACAGGGAACACCAGAGTGTAAGATCTGTTGGGACAGGATCCGCCATGGCCCCACCTGTAACCAGGAGCTGGGAAGCCCCACAGTACTCTGTGCCAGGGAAAAGCCAGTCACCCAGGAGTTTTGAGATAGGCTTGCAGGCACACAGGATGGACAAGCACCAGCAGTGACAGCAGGATCTACTAGCACCAGAGATATCCAGATGGCAAAAGGCAAATGTAGGAACGTTACTAACAGAAATCAAGGAAATATGACACCATCTGAACTCAATTCTCCCATAACAGCAAGTCCTGGATAGCCCAACACACCAGAAAAACAAGATTTGGATTTAAAATCAGAGCTCATGTTGCTGATAGAAGACTTCAAGAAGGACATAAATAACTCCCTTAAAGAAATACAGGAGAACACAAGAAAACAGAAAGAAGCCCTTAAAGATCTACAGGAAAACACAGCAAAACAGGTGAAGGAACTAAACAAAACCATCCAGGATCTAAAAATCAAGATAGAAACAATAAAGAAATCACAAATGGAAACAACTCTGGACGTAGAAAACCTAGGAATGAAGTCAGGAGTCACGGATCCAAGCATCAGCAACAAAATACAAGAGATAGAAGAATGAATCTCAGATGCAGAAGATACCACAGAAAGCATTGACACAACAGTCAAAGAAAATGCAAAAGGCAAAACCCACTGATTCAAATCATCCAGGAAACCCAGGACAAAATGAGAAAACCAAACCTAAGGATTATAGGTATAGAAGAGAGTGAAGACTTTCAACTTAAAGGGCCAGTAAATGCCTTCAACATAATTATAGAAGGAAACTTCCCTAACCTAAAGAAAGAGATGCCCATGAATATACAAGAAGCCTACAGAACTTCAAACAGGTATGACCAGAAACGAAATTCCTCCCGTCACATAATAATTAAAATACCAAATGTACTAAACAAAGAAAGAATATTAAAAGCAGTAAGGGAAAAGGGCCAAGTAACATATAAAGTTAGACCTGTCAGAATTACACAAGACTTCTCACCAGAGACTACGAATGCCAGAAGAGCCTGGGCAGATGTCATACAGAACCTAAAGGAACACAGATGCCAACACAGACTGCTATATTAAGCAAATCTCGCAATTACCATAGATGGAGAAGCCAAGGTATTCCATGACAAAAACAAATTTATACAGTATCATTCCACAAATCTAGCCCTTCAAAGGAAATTGAACAGAAAACACCAACAAAATGAGGGAAAATACACACTAGAAAAAGCAAGAAATTAATCTTCTTTCAACAAACCCAAAACAAGGTAACCACAAAAACATAAAAATTACATCAACAATAGCAGAAAGCAACAATCACTAATATCTCTTAATATCAATGGACTCAGCTCCCCAATAAAAAGACATAGACTAATAGACTTGATACATAAACAGGACACAACATTTTCCTGCATACAGGAAACACATCTCAGTGTCAAACACAAACATTACTTCTGAGTAAAATTCTGGAAAACAGTTTTCCAAGCAATTGGTCCCAGGAAACAAGCTGGAGTAGCCATTCTAATATCCAATAAAATAGACTTTCAATCAAAAGTCATCAAAAAAGACATGGAAGGACTCTATACCCATCAAAAGAAAAATCTACCAAGAAGAATTCTCACTTCTGAACATCTATGCTGCAAATACAAGGGCACCCTCATTCATAAAAGAAACTTTACTAAAGCTTAAAGCACACATTGTACCTCATACAATAATTGTGGGTGACTTCAGCATCCCACTCTCCTCAATGAACAGATCAGGAAAACAAAAAACTAAACAGAGATACAGTGAAACAAACAGAAGTTTTGGACTAAAGGAATTTAATAGATATCTATAAAACATTTCATCCTAAATCAAAAGAATACACCTTCTTCTCATGGTACCTTCGCCAAAATTCACCATATAATTGGCCACAAAACAGACCTCAACAGATATAAGAAGATGGAACTAATCCCATGCCTCCTATCAGATCACTATGGAGTAAAGGTGGTCTTCAATAGCAACAAGAACAACAGAAAGCCCATATACAGACGGAATCTGAACAATGCTCTACTCAATGATACCTTGGTCAAGGAAGAAATAAGGAAAGAAATCAAAGACTTTATTGAATTTAATGAAAATGAAGGCATAACATACCCAAATTTGTGGGACACAATGAAAGCAGTGTTTACAGGAACACTCATAGCTCTGAGTGCCTCAAAAAAGAAGCTGGAGAGAGCATACACTAGCAGCTTAACAGCATACCTGAAAGTTTTAGATCAGAAAGAAGCTAATACACCCAAGAGAAGAAGAAGGCAGGAAATCATCAAACTCAGGACTGAAATCAATCAAGTAGAAACAAAAAGAACTATACAAAGAATCAACAAAGCCAGGAGCTGGTACGTTGAGAAAAACAAGATAGATAAACCTTAAGCCAGACTAACCAGAGGGCACAGAGACAGTATCCAAATTAACAAAATCAGAACTGAAAAGGGAGATATAAAAACAGAAACTGAGGAAATTCAAAAAATCATCACATCCTACAACAAAAGCCTATACTCAACACAAGTGTAAAATCTGGATTAAATGGACAATTTCCTAGACAGATACCAAATACCAAAGTTAAACCAGAATCAGATAGACCATCTAAACAGTCACACAACCCTTAAAGAAATAGAAGTGGTTATTGAAAGTCTCCTGACCAAAAAAAGCACAGGACCAGATGAATTCTATCAGATCTTCAAAGAAGACCTAGCACTAATACTCTTCAAATTATTCCATGAAATAGAAACAGAAGGAATACCATCTAACTCGTTTTATGAAGCCACAATTTTTGATACCAAAACCACACAAAGATCCAAGAAAGAAAGAGAACTTCAGACCAATTTCCTTTATGAATATCGATGCAAAATTACTCAATAAAATTCTTGCCAACCAAATCCAAGAACACATTAAAATGATCACTCACCATGATCAAGTAGGCTTCATCCCATGGATGCAGGGATGGTTCAATATACAGAAATCCATCAATGTAATCTACTACATAAATAAACTCAAAGAAAAAAAACACATGTTCATTTCATTAGATGCTGAAAAAGCATTTGACAAAATTCAGTTTCCTTTCATGTTAAAAGTCTTGGAAAGAACAAGAATTCAAAGCCCATACCTAAACCTAAAAGCAATATTCAGCAAACCGGTAGCCAACATCAAACTCAATGGAGAGAATCTTGAAGCAATCCCACTAAAATCAGGAACTAGACAAGGCTGCCCTCTCTCTCCATATTTACTCAATATAGTACTTGAAGTTCTAGCTAGAGCAATTAGACAACAAAAGGAGGTCAAAGGGATACAAATTGGAAAGGAAGAAGTCAAATTATCACTGTTTGCAGATGATATGATAGTACACTGAAGCAACCCAAAAAACTCCACCAGAGAATTACTACAGCTGATAAAAAACTTCAGCAAAGTGGCCAGATATAAAATTAACTCAAAGAAATCAGTAGCTTTCCTATACTCAAAGGATAAACAGGCTGAGAAAGAAATTATGGAAATGAAACCCTTCACAATATCCACAAATAATATAAAGTATCTTGGTGTGACTCTAACCAAACAAGTGAAAGATCTGTATGACAAGAACTTCATGTCTCTGAAGAAAGAAATTGAAGAAGACCTCAGAAAATGGAAAAATCCATGCTTGTGGATGGGCAAGATTAATATAGTAAAAATGACCATCTTGCCAGAAGCAATATACAGATTCAATGCAATCCCCATCAAAATCCCAACTCGATTCTTCATAGAGTTAGAAAGAACAATTTTCAAACTCACCTGTAATAACAAAAAACCCAGGATAGCTAAAACTATTCTCAAGAGTAAAAGAACTTCTAGGGGAATCAGTATCCCAGACCTCAAGCAGTACTACAGAGCAACAGTGTTTAAAAACTGCATGGTATTGGTACAGTGACAGGAAGGTAGATCAATGGAATAGAATTGGAGTCCCAGAAATGAACCCACACAACTATCTTCACTTGATCTTTGACAAAGGAACTAAAACCATCCGCTGGATAAAAGATAGCCTTTTCAACAATGGTGCTGGTTCAACTAGTGCCTAGCATGGAGAAGAATGCAAATTGATACATTCTTATCTCCTTGTACTAAGCTCAAGTCCAAGAGGCTCATGGACCTCCACATAAAATCAGATACCCTGAAACTAATAGAAAAGAAAGTGGGGAAGAGCCTTGAATACAGGGGCACTGGGGAAAATTTCCTGAACAGAACACCATAACTTATGCTCAAAGATCAAGAATTGACAAATGGTACCTCATAAAATTACAAAGTTTCTGTAAGGCAAAGGACACTGTCAATAGGACAAAACCACAATAAACAAATTGGGAAAAGATCTTTACCAACCCTACATCCAACAGAGGGCTACTATCCAATATATACAAAGAACTCAAGAAGTTAGACTCCAGAGAGCCAAATAACCCTATTAAAAATGGGGTACAGGGCTAAACAAAAAATTTTCATGTGAGGAATATTGAATGGCTGAGAAGCACTTAAAGAAATGTTCAATATCCTTAGTCATTAGGGAAATACAAATTAAAACAACCCTGAGATTTCACTTTACACCAGTCAGAATGGCTAAGATCAAAAACTCAGGAGACAGAAGGTGCTGGCGAGGATGTGGAGAAAGAGGAACACTCCTCCACTGCTGGTGGGATTGCAAGCTGGTACAACCACTCTGGAAATCAGTCTTGTGGTTCCCCAGAAAACTGAGCACGATACTACCAGAGGATCCTGTTATACCACTCCTGGGCATATTCCCAGAGGATTCTCCAGTCTGTAATAAAGACATATGCTCCACTATTTTCATAGTAGCCCTATTTATAATAGCCAGAAGCTTGAAAGAACCCAGATGTCCCTCAGTGGAGGAATGGATACAGAAAATGTGTTATTTTTGCACAATGGAATACTACTCAGCTGTTAAAAACAATGAATTCATGAAATTCTTAGGCAAATGGGTGGAGCTGGCAAATATCATCCTAAGTGAGGTAAGTCAATGACAAAATAACACACATGGTATGCACTCACTGATAAGTGGATATTAGCTCAGAACCTCGGAATTCCCAAGACACAATTCACATATCAAATGATGCCTAAGAAGAAGGAAGGATAGGCCCCTGGTCCTGGAAAGGCACAATGCAGCAATGTAGGGGAATACCAGGTCAGGGATGAGGGAGAGGGTTTATTGGGATACAGGGGGAGGGAAAAGGGCTTATGGGACTTTTGGGAAGGTGGAACCAGGAAAGGGGAAATCATTTGAAATATAAATAAAAAATATGTCTAATAAAAATATAGGTTGGGAGAAAATAGAATATGGAAATTCAATCATTGTATAATTATATTTATAATTTAAAATAAATATAAATTAAATTTATAATTTAATTAATGACTTGCAACAATATGAGAAATATTTATCTTGAAAGGCAATAAAATATTGATGTTAATTATATTGAAATTTCATACAGGAAAAGTTTAGCATGGATTTACTAAAGGATCTATATATTATGCTTGGGCCACTTTGGACCAAATTATAGGCATTCTACCAAAAGTTCCCAGGATGACAGCATATATATATATATATATATATATGAAACATTTTATAATATTTGACTTGACCTGGGAACAGGGACAAGACAGTATATAAAATTACTCTTGTTTGTCTTTATAAAATGTTCTGGGAAAAACTTATCACCTGAGGATTTAGAGTAAAGTCACTTAGCTTCATGCATGTTATAACAGGACTACATAACAATACATACATAAAACCATTCCATTTACTAAATACACTTGTCTGAAAGATACCACCAATTGTTTACACTGCACAGCCCTTCCATAATATCAATTCATAGGAGAAATACTTTTGAGCTGTGTGTGTATTCAACAGTAACATTTCTCAGTTGGAGTCTTTTGCTTGATGTAACACCAAAACCTTGAAATGAATTATGTTTGTCAAGTAGAAAAAAAAAACAGACAGATGCACAGCTATCATCATTCAAGCAGCAACAATGCGTTTATTCTGAGGTGGTAATTTTTTCCTAGTGAACTCTCATACAGCCACTCAGTAATGCGTAATCACTTATCCTTCATGCCATCCACATTGTTAGGTTCTGAATGCACAAATCACCATAACAACATGGGAAATGAAGAAATATGATCGTTCTGAGTTTGGTTGTTCAACCATCTCAGCATTTTTTTCCTGATTCAATATGGGTCCAATTGTTCCTGTGAGCAAACCTGAATAATTTTTACCATTATCTAGCAATTTCCTCTTATACAAGAGATAGCTTAGGTAAATCTCTAGAGGAACTTATGTCTCCCCAAATTTCTGAATCTACTCCCATATTGCTTTTAAAACTTATTACAAACCCTGAATTTGATGAATGCATTTCTGCTTATGCCTTATCTGTATCCTAACAACCTTGCAAAGTCTCATTGAGTTTCAAGGTGCTCTTTGCTGGGCAGTAACATTCTGGTCACGTTGGGGTGCCCTGTCTGTGTATGTTACCACTTCAGTGTATCTTATGAAGTTATCTCTCTCTGTGTGTATGTCTTTATTCTGACCTCTATATTTAATGGCATTGAAATGCCAGCTGTGTAACAGAGGTCCTTCATTTTATACTTAAATCATCTGTTTATATTATGAGCCAATTTTCAATACCAACTTTATAAATTAATGTTCTTTTAAATTTAATGGTTGATACATATATACAATTACAAAAATCCTGATCAGATCTCAATATTTCAAATATAATTCTTATTCTATTCAAATTTGATCAGTTCTAATATTTTCCCAGGAAAACACTTAGTTCTTTCTTGGATCTAGTATTAAAATTAGATAATAATAATAATAATAGCCACCACATCATTCATGAGCATTATGCTTTGTCTTTGACTAGTCTGAAATTTCAGGAAGGTATAAATATCATCACTCTTTTTCAGAGAATACTGGAAACTTGCTTATAGAGTACAAAAGTGGAATTACGATGAACACTGAGTGTATATGACATGTTTTACCCATTTCTCCCCAAATCCTTTGATTCTGCACGAGTTATTGTTATGTGCTTTCAAATAGCTCTTCATTCATTCTGAATGGGATATTTTATTTTTTTAATTTTCTTAGCTAAAGGACATCAATTTCACCAAAATCAGTTCCAATTTCTTAATCTATATTTACCAATGATCATAGTAGACTCAAAATTGCAGATCCAGACCAGAAAGATGAGGGAATGATTCTGAAAACCTTCTGTCAAAGATGTTGACCAGAGTCTGATACACATGACCCATATGTTAGGAGCTTTCTCTTAATTTCCATGTGTGCTCTGACACATGCACTACACTATACTCTAATACACATGTACATAAAATGTACAATAAAATGCAATAAAAATTTAGATGCAAGGTCCATCTATACAGGTTAAGTAGATGATATACATCCAAGGTTGAAAGTTCTTTATTAGGCCATATAAAAGCTTGTGGGAGGAAGTATTGCGCTCACATCCCTCTAGTTCAAATTCCAGTCTCTCTTTACCTTGTGACATGATGAACCAGCACAATATCTGTCATAACCAGAAGAACTAGAGAGCCAGAAATCTAGAGAAGAATGGAGGAAGAGTGAATTTGAGAAGTCAGAATAGAGATGAGTTTTTGTACACAGTAGAAATAGCCAGAAACACATGACTTGGAGAAACTGAACTGGTACTGACCTGAAAGCTTCCTCTCTGTGGAGCAGCTCACATAGTATGCAAGTGCTATAGAAAGCACATGGAGGGTCACATGGCTCCAGCTGCATATGTAACAGAAGATGGCCTTATCGGGCATCAATGTGAAGGGAGGCCCTTGGTCCTGTGAAGGATTGAGGCTCCAGTGTAGTGGAATGCTAGAGCAGTGAGTCAGGAGTGGGTGGGTGGGTTAGTGGGGAGCACCCTCATAAAAGTAGGATGGAGGGGGAATACAATAGGAGTACTGTGGAGGGGAAATCTGGAAGGGGAGATAATATTTGAAATGTAAATACCTGTCACTATACCAATACCATGTAGTTTTTAACACTATTGCTCTGTAGTACAGCTTGAGGTCTGGGATACTGATTCCCCCAGAAGTTCTTTTACTCTTGAGAGTAGTTTTAGCAATTCTGTGTTTTCTGTTATTCCAGATGAATTTTTGAATTGCTCTTTTTAACTCTATGAAGAATTGAGTTGGGATTTTGGTGGGGATTGCATTGAATCTGTATATGGCTTTTGGCAAGATGGTCATTTTGACTATATTAATCCTGCCAATCCATGAGCATGGAAGATTTTTCCATCTTTTGAAGTCTTCTTCAATTTCTTTCTTCAGAGACATGAAGTTCTTGTCATACAGATCTTTCACTTGTTTGGTTAGAGTCATGCCAAGATACTTTATATTGTTTGTGGCTATCGTGAAGGGTATCATTTCTCTTATTTCTCTCTCAGCCTGCTTATCCTTTGAGTATAGGAGGGCTACTGACTTGCTTGAGTTGATTTTATATCCGGCCACTTTGCTGAAGTTGTTTATCAGCTGTAGGAGTTCTCTGGTGGAGTTCTTTGGGTCGCTTAAGTATACTATCATATCGTCTGCAAATAGTGATAGTTTGACTTCTTCCTTTCCAATTTGTATTCTTTTGACCTCCTTTTGTTGTCTAATTGCTCTAGCTAGAACTTCAAGTACTATATTGAAAAGATATGGAGAGAGAGGGCAGCCTTGTCTAGTCCATGATTTTAGTGGGATTGCTTCAAGTTTCTCTCCATTTAGTTTGATGTTGGCTACTGGTTTTCAGTAAATTGCTTTTACTATGTTTAGATATGGGCCTCGAATTCCTGATCTTTCCAAGACATTTAACACGAAAAGATGCTGAATTTTGTCAAATGCTTTCTCCGCATCTAATGAAATGACCATGTTTTTTTTTTCTTTGATTTTTTTCTTTGATTGTTTAAGTAGTGGATTACATTGATGGACTTCCTTATAATGAACCATCCCTGCATCCCTGGGATGAAGCCTACTTGATCGTGGTGAATGATCAGTTTGATGTGTGCTTGGATTTGGTTGGCAAGAATTGAAGACCCGGAAATGAATCCACACACCTATAGTCACTTGATTTTTGACAAAGGAGCTAAAACCATCCAGTGGAAAAAAGATAGCCTTTTCAACAAATGGTGCTGGTTCAACAGGAGATCAACACGAAGAAGAAGGCAAATTGATCTATTCTTATCTCCTTGCACTAAGCTCAATTCCAAGTGGATCAAGGACCTCCACATAAAACCAGACACACTGAAACTAATAGAAAGGAAACTAGGGAAGAACCTTGAACATATGGGCACAGGGGAAAATTTCCTGAACAGAACACCAATAGCTTATGCTCTAAGATCAAGAATTGACAAATGGGACCTCATAAAATTACAAAGTTTCTGTAAGGCAAAGGACACTGTCAAAAGGACAAAGCGGCAACCAAGAAACTGGGAAAAGATCTTTACCAACCTTACATCCGACAGAGGGCTAATATCCAATATACACAAAGGACTCAAGAAGTTAGACTCCAGAGAGCCAAATAACCCTATTAAAAAATGGGGTACAGAGCTAAACAAAGAGTTCTCACCTGTAGAATATCTAATAGCTGAGAAGCACCTAAAGAAATGTTAAACATCCTTAGTCACTAGGGAAATGCAAATCAAAACAACCCTCACACCAGTCAGAATAGCTAAGATCAAAAACACAGGAGACAGCAGTTGTTGGCAAGGATGTGGAGAAAGAGGAACACTCCTCCACTGCTGGTGGGATTGCAAGCTGGTACAACCACTCTGGAAAGCAGTCTGGATGTTCCTCAGAAAACTGGGCATGACACTCTCAGAGGATCCTGTTATATCAATCCTGGGCATATACCCAGAGGCTCTCCGGCATGCAATAAGGACACATGCTCCACTATGTTCATAGCAGCCTTATTTATATTAGCCAGAAGCTGTAAGAACCCAGATGTCCCTCAACAGAAGAACGGATTCCGAAGATGTGGTATATTTACACAATGGAATACTACTCTGCAATTAAAAACAATGAATTCACAAAATTCTTAGGCAAATGGTCAGAACTGGAAAATATCATCTTTAGTGAGGTAACCCAATCACAAAATAACACACATGGTATACAGTCACTGATAAGGGGATATTAACCCAGAATCTCGGAATACCCAAGACACAGTTCACGTATCAATAGATTTCCAAGAAGTTGGAAGGAGAGACCCCTGGTCCTGGAAATACTGGATATAGGGGAATACTAGGACAGAGAAGAGATAGGGGTTTGAATGGGGAACAGATTGAGGGAAGGGGACTCATGGGACTTTCAGGGAGGTAGGAAACAGGAAAGGGGAAATCATTTGGAATGTAAATAAAAAAATATAGAAAATAATAAAAAATTATTTAAAAAAAGAAATGTAAACAAATAAAATAACCAATTGAAAAATAAAGTGCCAATTGGAAAAAAATAATCAATAGCCCCACTTAAGTACCAAACCTGTAAACTGGAACAATGGAAAATGTGTAGCAAAACATTTCCAACAGTGCAATAGTGACACTTACATCCCAGGGTAACCAACAGTTATCTTATTATACTCAAGGCTTGATAAATAGAAATTAACTAATACCTGATACCATAAATTTAGCCAATATCAGATTTTGCAGTGGTTGCAAGGCCTACAGCAGAAATAACTAATGTCATTTTGGCTTCCAACTATATTCTTTTTTTCTATTGTTTTTTATTTTCTAAGTTTTTTTTATTTATATTCAAAATCATTTCCCCTTTCCCATTTCCTCCCTCCCCTAAAGTCCCATAAGCCCCCTTCCCCTTCCCCTTCCTCTTTTCCACATTCAACCCCCTCTCGCACGTGTGTTCTTTTGTGATTGGGTTACCTCACTAAGGATGATATTTTCAAGTTCTGACCATTTGCGTAAGAATTTCGTGAGTTCATTGTTTTTAATTGCAGAGAGGGCACAGAGACAGTATCCAAATTAACAAAATCAGAAATGAAAAGGGAGAGATAACAACAGAAACTTAGAAAATTCAAGAAATCATCAGATCCTACTACAAAAGCCTGTATTCAACACAACTAGAAAATCTGGAGGTAATGGACAATTTCCTAGACAGATACCAAATACCAAAATTAAATCAGGATCAAATAGATCGTCTAAACCATCCTATAACCCCTGACGAAATAGAAGTGGTCAGTGGAAGTCTTCCAACCAAAAAAAAAATAGCACAGGTCCAGATGGTTTTAGTGCAGAATTCTATCAGACCTTCAAAGAAGACCTAACACCAATACTCTTCAAACTATTCCACAAAATAAAAACAGAAGGAACACTACCCAACTGTATTCTTAACACCTTTATAACCACAGGTAAGGTTAGCTCTCATCCCTTATCAAAGAACCTTCTTTTACAGTGGGTAAAGGCTACTACAGAGAGCTATAAGTTGTCAAAAAGCAGAGAATAAGTGACTTGTAATTTTACAGTTTATATATCTACAACACACTCCTTACACATAATGCTCAGGGAACATCATAGATGAGGGAGCAGAAAGATCATAAGAGCAAGAAAACAAGAGCACCTACAGCTAGATAATGTATCTAAAAAGAACAGGGATGCAGCACCCATGACATCTCCACAATATGACCACCTGAATAATCCTACATGGTGACAATTCTAGTTGATCTGCCAGTCTTGATAGGGAGAATTTCACAAGACCCTCACCCTAGATAAATAATAAGCAGTCAATGAATTCTTAGGAGGATAGAATTTTATTTTTCCAAGGACAAGAACCCTGATATGTTATTCAATCGTGAGCAGTAATCCCTAAAGACATGCATGTATGAGCAACACTGATTGTATGAGCAACACAACAACTTAGTAGTGTGTGTGTATGTGTGTGCATATGTGTTTATGAATGTGTGTGAATATAGCATAACAATATGTAACAATATTAATTATGGAAGAAGACATGAATCCACGGCAGAATGATAGGGAAAGAGAAGTTGAATAGAAAAGAATGAAACATGAAAACAATATAAATATATCTTACTCACTTTTTACTTTATAAAGCTCATCACAAATTTATTTACATAAACAACCAGTTGGCTTCAGGAAAACATGGGTGTCATCGATCCAAATGAGTTCCAAATGGTAGATGCAGATGCTGTGTTATCCACTCAGAGAAAACAGTCCAAATTCTGCTTTGAGCTGCACAGGTACCACCATTGCTATTATTTTCTTATGAAATCCAAATGGTCTAAGATCCATTATGTGATTTCTGATAAGATTTCCTTTTAACTAAATTCTCTTTGGTCTGTGTATTAGTCCTATGTTCAAATAGACTGACTCAGGATTTAGATCTGTATCTTCAACAACTTCTGAGCAATGGTGAAACTTTTCATCAGCTCAATGATAACTGCTTCTTTTGTAAACATTCAACCAAATGAGAAAAATTGCTGTTCAAGAAAGATTTTTTTATCTGGAACATTATAGAACTTAGAAGCATGTTCTTGAATCCCAACCCACCAGTTTATGTCTTTCAAAATCTACCAAGCTATCTGGCCTCACACAGCATTCGGAAATGATATCATGTATTCCTTTGTTTCCTCAGCTCTGTTGAAAATGGAACCCAAATGGTAGATAACTATGATCTCAGAATATACTAATCTATATGTAAATATCACACCAATTTTTCTATTCTGAGCACTAATCAAAAGCCATTTCATCTAGCTTTTGCAAATGTTCTTCATCATAATCTGAATTCCAAAACTTAAAAATAGTATATATCACATAAACATTATTCACTGAGGGTAACTATGGATTTTATTTTTGTACATTCAAACTTGTATTAGCCCACAGAGTCGTAATACCTGACTCATTAGAGTAAACACCAGAGAAGATGTGTTAAATTTGTTAATTGATTCATTGCTTAAACATTAATTGAAATAAGCGATGAATAATAAAATTTCAGAGGCATGGAGTTATGGTTCTGTGAGAGAGCACTAGCCATAAATAGATGAGGCCTTGAGGTTCAATCCCCAGTCACTATTGCCTGCCCAGTACACACACACACACACACACACACACACACACACACACACACAAACGCACACACAAACCACAAATAATCCCATACAGACATAAGGAAATGTTACATACTACATCTGTTTGATGGCCCAGGGAGTATAGGCACTTGTCATCTCAACCTGGAGATCTGAGTTCAATCCATGAAACACATTTGGAGGTATAAAGAGAAAATCAGCTCCTGAAAGTTGTCCTCTCCCCACTACAAGCTCACTGCTGTGACATTTACCATCTTCCTAGGAGTCAGAGTGTGGTACTTTGACCTCCACATGCATGTTGTTGTGGCAAGCAACACCCCCATCACATAGTGGTAATAGATACATAATGATAATAAATACAATATAATAACATTTACAATATAATTTCAGATAATGAGAGGCCTATGGTGAGGAACAGCATGGAGATTCTGAGACAAGTATTGTATAGAACATTTTGGAAATAATCAGAACTTGAGGGCTTCTCCATATCTGTCACCGTGGCATGTTACACTCTTCATCTAACATAAATTCCTATGATCACTCCACTGTTAGATGATAGCTATTTTCTGCTTATCTGTATGACTAAATGGTTAAACTGAGACTAAAAGGACTTAAGTATCTAAAGAGAGAGAGGGGTGGGGGTGTCAAAGGTCAACACACTATTAGAAGTAACTTCCCAGTTTCTCCTGATGGCTTCCTGTGGATTATTGGAATTTAGTTTGAGGAATGTTCTTGAGAAGTACAAATTACACAAAATTCTTCATTGAATTTCCTTAATAATGCCATAATTGCTCAGTGACACATCTATCCTCAGTGACATACCTATCTTTTTGTGAGGATGATAGGATGAGGCAGGAAATCAATTGAGTCCATGTCATAATTTCAATTAGTCCAACATTATCATTGAAAGTAATGGTACTGACATAATGTGGTGCTTTAAAACTTTTCAACCAGGAATTTTACATGGTCACAGATAAGTATTGTTATTTTAAGCTGCTTTTACTATAAAATGTGGTAACTTTTATTCTCCCAGACAGAATAAAAGTAGGAACAATAAGTATTGATTCATGAATTCTGTAATAGTATTGGTAAAATAAAATAAGTTAAAAAGTCATGAATAACAAATTCTAAGTAAAAATATTACTACAAAAAGTACAATTTAAAAATGCCCATAGAATGAAACACTTGGGGGTTATTTACTATAACTATTTATTTATAGTTTATAAAGTTCGATATCTATCTATCTATCTATCTATCTATCTACATATATATGTATACATATCTATCTATGTATGTATCTACATATATATACATATGCAAATATACATGCATATATATATATATATATATATATATATATATATATATATATATAGAGAGAGAGAGAGAGAGAGAGAGAGAGATTTTAGCTTTTAATTCAAATATTTTGCTCAGAACCAAAACTTCCACCTTAAACACCTTAATCTATTAATTTCCAAGAATCTTGTTAAATACTTAATAAGTACTATCTAATATACTTTCCTCATAGAAAATGAATTATACTTCTTATATAAAATGCTAAAACCCAAATTGTAGCATACTCCTGAGTTAGTGAATGACATTATCCAGCCTTGAACCATTTTACATCAATGCAATTGCTCTTTACAAACTGTACTAAGTATCTATGTCTTAGTGCAACACATTAAAGGCCTCATAGTGAGAGTGACCAGTTAGCATCCTTATAGTCACTTGAGTTTCACAGGTCACAGACTCCCAGCATCGTCAGCATTATTAGAAGTAAAAGAAACAAAAACTGCAGAAATTCTTACACCTATCAACTCAGTTCCTCCATGGGTTAGTGCCAAAGGTCAGAAGTCTCTGCTAAGGTGATTGATGTTTTCTAAATATGGAACACTATAGCAACACAATTCCATTCTACAATGTAAGCATTATTCTCTTCCATTGTTGTTCTTCAACTAGAGAGCACTCTGAAGTTCATTCTTCAATAAAAATTAACTTCATATACAAAAGTGCTGACTGACAGTTGTTAATGAGAGCTCATCAGAGAAATGATGGAACACAGACTAATATTTGTAAAATTTTGCAGGGGTAGGGATGTAACCCTGCTGCTAAATTGTTTTTCTGGCATGAAGGAAGCCCTGAGTTCTACCTCTGGTGTTCCTTCAATCCAAGCATGATGCTTCAGCACTGGGATGTTGAAATAGTATGATGAGACCACCAACAGTTCAGATATATAGCTAATCAGGGACAGTGTGTACTACAACAGGTCCTGTCTCTGAGGTAGTGATGAATAATGAAAAATATCTACTAAAGATTTTTTTTTCTTTTTTAAAGGAATGACTCAAGATTTTAAAACAGGTTTTGTTCACTCTTAACACTTGGTATTTGGTGAATCATATTGTTTAAATACTCTTATTACTTTACAAACTGTTAAATATTTAAAAGTTAAACATCCTAATGCTATATATTGTTTCTACCAATTCCAAAGGAAAAAAAGAGCAAGATTTATGAATAGCTCTGCTGTTAGTTAACTACACTGGAGAAAATTTTTAGGATGTAGTAATAATGGGCTGAACAATTCAAGTACAAAATAATAAAGATGGAGAATTTCATACTCCAACATGACCAAACCCCTAGACTTTTTTCTGCTTAGGTGCTTTATGAATTTCTGAGGTATTAGTACTTAATGTATACTTTTAAATGTAATAATGAGCTGAAGGTCTAGGTCACTGTTATACCTAGTGATGGTACTTTGCAGGATAATTAAGGAAGCCTGGTGTTTACATTTTCTTTTCATAACCACTTTTGTCACTCTGTGAATTAATGTGGGAGTACTAAGTCTATTATAACTACACAGAGCTGGTTCAAAACAGTGTGAGAGCTTTCGTCTCCAATAGTGTGTTTTTGTGGCAAAAGGTTAATTTTGTTATATTCATTTCATTAGAGCTCAAAGAAGGTAGTTTCACTCAGATGTTGGAACACAGGAATGGGGGCTGTCAAATGCAAATTCCACTCAAATTAAATGCCTACTTAAAATGAATTGTGCTTGTGTTTCAAAAGCATTACATTTAGCTGATGGCATGCACACTTGTCAGAAAGTAATACTGATTTATAGGACTTGCACAGCCAGCCAATATTGGGGAAAATGGGAGAACCAGAGGGACTCAAAGGATGCTAGGTCTTTTCATGAAGACAAAATACAATATAAGTCATGTAAATACATAGAAATAGACTTAATGAGATCATGGAGCTATTCAATCACATCAGTGGGAAAAATGGTGAATTCCAGCTACGGAGCTACAGGGCATTATTCTATCTAATGCTATGATTCTTTATCTCCCCCTGCCCCTCCTCCCTCTCCTCCTTCCATCCTTCCCCCACCCGTCCCACCAGGCTATATTGTTGTTTCTATCTTTGTTACTTTTTATTTATTTATTTATCGTGGTGATAAAATACTCTGACAAAAGCAACTTAAGGGAGAAAAGGTTTAGTTTGCCTACCACAAGTTACAGCTCATAATGGTGAGGAAACAACAGCAGCAGGAGTTTGACCACATTACATCCACATTTAGGAAGTAGGCCATGATGAATGATAAATGCTTGTCTTCAACTTGCTTTCCCTTTCTTATGCAATCTAGGTTTCTGTCTAAAGGACAGGTGTCACTCACGGTGTGTAGGACTCACTACCTCAATTACCCTTTCAAGATCTTCCCCCACCTCCATTTTCAGAGACAAGATTCTGGATCTCCTCATATTGACAATAGCTGTGAACCATCAAGGTCTATGATATCTTTATGTACTTCACCTTCATCTCAGGAAAGATGGATAAGAGAAACCACAAAAAGAGTAAGATTCCAGACCAGCTTAGGCTGCTCAAAATAAACAAATAAATAATCAAACAGCAAAACAAACATAAAGTAATGGGAAATTCTAAAAGAAAGAAAATAGAAAATATGCAGATATACAAAAAAAGAGCAAGGTAAAATAAATAGTGAAAAGCAAGTTAAAAATGTAAAAGCATAGAGAAAAACAGGAGAGAATCAGAAGAAAATAAAGAAAAAATTACATACTTCATGTGCCATTTGCCAAATTTTTGTAACTTCTCATTTTGCTTGTAACAAACAATAATGCAATAGTTATCATAGGAAACATCTTGCAGGTAGATATTTACCATTTATAGTATGTGAGAGGCAAATAATCTTTCTTTCACTGTTTAGTTGTTTTCTTGGTTAATTTTAATAATGAGATACACTGATATTGATTGAAATAAAACTATAAAATGTAAACAATATGCAACACCCTGGGTTCAGGATGCAAGGAAATCAACACAGGTCCTCTACAGCAGCAGCAAATACTCTAAATACTCTTAACCACTGAGAAATAGCTCCATGACGTGAGTTTGTTTTTTCTTTTTTTTAAGTTAAAATCATTATCTATTCAATAGCAATTACTTAACTCAAATTGGTCTTAAACAGAGATTGACAATGCAGAAAATGTATAGTTATATTGTAAGTTATATATTAACCCTATTGTAAGACTAATGCCTAGTAATTAGGCAAATGACACTCAGCCAAAGTCACCTTTTAAAATTCCAATCAAGTAAAGGGGCCATGGCTGTCAAATCATGTAAACATGGTTGACTCTTAATCACAGTCTTAATTACAGTTTTTCTGTTATCCAGTTTCTGGCTATAAACACTCTGTGAGAATTATGGAATGTGATTCCTTGGTAGGACCTTCTCTTCAGGAATTCCTTATTTCACTGAAGAAATTTTCTAGAGCTGCTTGATAGGAATACTGTTCTATATTTACTACTCTCAGGTTCTACAGTGCATGCTATAGTCCTGCCAAAAATTTCAGGACATTCCAACATTCACATCCGAGATGTTCATTTCTCATGGAGGCAAGACTCTCCATAACACAGAAAGATGTTGTTAACCAGCCCCTTTCACTACCTGCCATGGAATATAAGTACACTCGCTTGACATTCTTGGACAATTTAAGAGAAAACTTGTTAGAACAAACACAAATATGCCATACCCCACCTTCTTTTTTGTTTGTTTGTTTGTTTTTTGGTTTTGTTTGTTTTTGAAAATAGATTCTTCCCTCAAACAATACATACCAACTACAGTTTCCCCTCCTTCTACTCCTTCCAGCTGCCCCCTACCTCCTCTCTCCTCCAGATCAACTGTAGAGCCAGTAGGTTAAGCCATGAGATAGAACTAGTAAAGTTGAGTGAGCCATGACCCTGGGAGTCTCAGAGATTTGAGATCAGCAGGTGACCAGCCACTGCTTCTTATTTATTCATTTCTATATCTGCTCTGAGCAGGTAGGTAACCACAACACCTTACTGAGACTATGGCAATGTGTCATGTAGCATAAGCATGAGGTATACAGATAGACCCTAAACAATCAGCCAATTTTCTTTCTTTGACATTTCTTCCTGAAAAGGATATTTAATCTCTGGTTCACCCTGAATAAAGTGTATGCATTCACATCCACAATTAAATAAAACAGTATTAACCAGCAAGGATCATCTCTTCATTAAGGATCACTGCTGGGAAGGGCTTTATCTTAAAGAGATGTGCCTAAACCTCCTGGGGTAGGTCTACTCCTCCATCCCCTCTGTACTTTTGACATTCATTCAGAATCAGACAAGGTCCATCCTCCAGGGTTCTGCCTTTCCCCTCTCAACCTGGCCTACAGATACCCAGAGGAAAATGTGGACGCCCACCCCAACCCCAGTTCCTTACTCAATCTCTAAGCTTTATACCAAAGGCACTAGTGTAAGCAGAGAGGAGACAAGAAACCACTGTGGACTCCCTGCTTTGGACTTTGTCTTGGCTACTCCTGAAGGATCTGCAAGCTGTCCCAACAGTGTGGCAGGACATGGTACAACAATCTACAACCCATCCCCTACTCTGTTTCCTATTCAATAAAGATCAGGCCTCCAAGAGACAGTAGTCAAACAGGACAAAACAAGATACAATAAGACAAGGCAAAAGACCTTAAATGGAGGCTGGACAAGGCAACTGGATAGAAGAAAAATTTGCCAATGTTCAAAAGGGGACACATAATTAATCCATTATGCTTATTATGGTCATACCTGTGCATACCCTGCCTTATTCTGAAAGCAGAAAATCTAGTTACGATACAGAAGTATGTGGTTGAAAAGTTATGTATGTACAGAGGTAATGAGGAAAATTATTAGAGGAAAGTCAACAAGGTGGAGATGATTTTTGTTTCATGTCTAAAATTGTGTCTTATCTTGCTTTCACTTAAAAAGATGTATTTGTTATTTTCATTTGGTGTGTAATTTCCTAATATTTTATTTTTTAATTTGTAAAATGGTATGTATGTGTGTATAGCTATGAGAGTATATATGAACATGTAAGTGTGGCGTCAGTTTCCAGTGACAGCAAGAAGATGTCAGACTTCTTCAAGCTGTATTTACACTTGGGTCCTCTACTCTTAACCACTGAGTGAGCTCTCCAACCCCTTCACTTCTTTACATAAATACAAATTTCAGGACATAGAAGGTTGCCTGAATGGGATAGATTGTGGAAATGATGTTTGAACTCTAGGCGCAGAGTAGATCAAATACTAAACTTAGTCAGATGCAGGATCATCTGTATTAATATAGATAGAATTTGTATTTTCTGTGCCTCAGAGTTTGACAAGAGTTTATTCTGATCCTTCAACAGAAATTATACACTTATGAGACAGTTGGAAGAATACTTTTTCCCAAGTGATTCATTACTAATTATGGACCAGCTGCCTGATGTAGGAGTTGGAAGTTTCTTTATATTGTGACAACTTAATCCATCTATTTTTTTCAAGTTGATAATTATCAAATACAACTGTTAGTGTACATTAAATTAACAGTTGACTTTGAATAGCACAGTATAATAATAAGGATAAAGATGATTTAAACACTGCCAGAATTTTCTCTGACTTTATTATTTTTCCTTTCACTATTCTATGCGAATTATCCCAAGACAAGTGCATGTGATGACAGTCAGATATCAGATAGACAGGACTTAAACAAGGACAAAGAATCAGAAATGCACATTGATTTTTTAAATTTTAATTCATACACAGAGGTAGAACTGTCTTTTGTTCTCTGAACCTTTTGACATTTGCAGCGACACATTCCACATTTTATTCTGTCATCTGTAATATTGGAAATGAAACGCTATGCCTGATCAGAAGCATCAAGCATGAAGCCAAGCAGAAGATACATAAGTATCTCATGGTCCATTGCCTGCAGAGATTGATGCAGTGGCATCTAACAAAACACAGAGAGGTCTGATGCACAGTGCCATCCCACAGTCTCAGCCATATACACACATGCATGAAGAAATGACCTTTTCTTCTGGTGGTTAGTCACTGCCTGACTAAGCTTTGAGGTTTCCAAAGAGCCCTTGACAAAAGTAGATCTTAACATGTCTCTACCCTGTAACTGATGTGGAATCATTTCCTACAATTTTATTAGTAGAAATAATCATAGAGAACTAACAAACAAAAAACAAGGATCTACGCTCATATGAAAATTTGTATGTAGTCCAGAATACCACTGTATTTTCAATGTACTTCGTTAAAGTATTTTATTAATTTCTGCGTGCCATTTTGTTCTAAATAATTTTCAAAACATATTTTTATTAATTCATATCCTAAATGGGTATGAGTGTATATAATTAAGCTATAGGTCATATTTTCATCCCAAATGCTTTATATAACAGGAATGACTAAAAAATAAAATAAGATCTAATACAATCTTTAAAAAAACAAATAAAAATGCAGTTTAGCAGAGGAAGCCAGTCTGTTTTTTAATTGGTCCAATTGATTTTTTATTTTTATTTTAATAAAAAGTTGAGATATTAAAATCTTATTTCATATATATGAGTGTTTTGCCTATGTGATGTATGTCTGTGTGTACTATGTGTATGCAGTGCCTATGGAGGCCAAAAGAAGACCATTCTGCCCAACCAATGCCATCTCATGCCACCCCATGGAACTAGAATTCCAATCTACTCTGAGCTGCTACATGGGTGTTCAAAATCCAATCCAAGTCCTGTGCAAGAGGATAATTAATGGGAGTGGGTTATCTCTTTGCCTCATGGAAGGCGTTGTTTATTGGGATCAATAAATTGTCTTGTGAGGTGGCAAGCACCTTTGCATACTGGGTCATTTTGCCAGCCCTGTCCATGTTGGCTCTTAATCATTTATGCATGTGTGTCTCTTCCCTGACTCTCTTCTTGCAATCTTTGCTAAAATAATAACGTTTTGTAGAGTATGGTGAGCCACAGCACATATTATTCTGATAATGAAAGTGAAATATGTTCTCTTGCTTAAAATCTGTGGAAACAATACAGATGAGAAAAATAATATTTTAATGACACAGCTAATTGCACAAACTACACTAGGTTTTAGGGGTTAGATTTCACACAAAGTACCTGCATACTTGGCAGTCACTACACACATTTTCCTGGGAATAGGAGACGTATAAAAGAATATGTCTTTGAAAATAGACAAGAGCAATCAGGACAGGAAGTCTGATCTTTTGGTAGCATAGTCATAGACAGGACTAGTTTTCCATTTTTAAATGTTTCCTTAAAAAAACAGAAAGCATTTTCTCACCCTGTGAGTGTGCATTTGTGCATGTGGGAGTATATGTGTGCATGTGTAGGCATGTGCCTATGCTTGTACGTGTTTGTGTATGTATGTGTGTATGTCAGTGTGTGTGTGTGTGCATACGTGAGTGCGTGCATGTACATGTGTTATTTATATACCATGGCACCCAAGTGGAAATGAGAGAGCAGGGCAGGTTTTGCTGAGCTAGTACCCTGCTTCCACCTTGTTAAGGCAAGTTCCCTCCATGCCGCATACTCAGGATTACTAGCTCATTTTACTGTAGTGAGGTTGGGATTACTCATGCTTCCCACCACCATAATCAGATTTTTATGTGTTTTCTTGTTGGGGGCTGACAGGCCAACTGCCAGCTACATAGACAGGCTGCCCCTCCCCTCGAGTGAAACTCCTGACCTTCCTGACAGAACATCAAGACCAAGATAAAAATCTGTGACCTTCCCGGGGAAAAACCACAGAATGTCCCAGGCACCCGACCCAGGGCTTGGCCCATAGCACACTTCCCCCTAGCTCCCCCTCCCAACTCCCTCATTCCTACTGCTTAAAACTTGCTGCCTGTGTGACAATAAATGAGACCTTGACAACGGAACCTTGCTTGGTCTCCTTCTTTTCTCCCCCCCACCCCCATTGACCCTCAGGTAGCGCCTCTTTGGGACCCTGAATAACTAGACCTGCTGGACGGGTCATATTCTGGGGGTTAAAACCATATTCTTATGCTTATATGGCAAGTGCTTTATCCAGTGAACTAATCTTGTCAGTCTTATTTGTATTCCGTTACAGAATTTCTGTGGCTACAATAGAAGGAATTACAACTACTGAATTTCCCTAATTTGTGTACAAATATTATCACTTCTAATTAAATCACATTATTGAGAACAGGTTTAGCATATGATGTAATTTGGTAGTTCTAGGTGACCTATCACCATTAATGACATTAACATACTTCACCATCATTGTAGAAGACAGACCACTCTCACCATTATCTACATGTCTCCATCTGTAACTTGGACTGATTTCTAAGAAGTTGTTATCTATTGATAACATTTCTTTGGATCACTTGCAATGACCAATACCTTATGTGGGTAGCAGCAATATGTGTGAGTTTTTTGGGTAAGAGCTTTAAAATACTCTCATGGTTTTCTTCTTTTTCATTCTTCCAGGCTACATGGGATCTTAGGATTCTAGGCTAAGTGGATTCAGAAGAAGAAGGGAACCCGACCCTCCATCATTCTGAGGAAGGCCACCTGTTAACCACCAACATCTGCTTTGCACACTTTATAATGTGAGAAAAAGATTTTCATTGTGCAAGCTCCTGTGTCTTAAGTATTTATTTGTGATATTATCATGTGCTATACTGATATAATACAACTGCCTCCTATATAAGTGTTGGTTGATTCAAGGAATGTATACAGTTCTTTTTTTCCTTCTTTTTCCTAAGACACATTAAGTTTAGCTATTGGACCTCTTTTGAAATTCCTTTTATTTGACTTTGCCTTTTAAGGCTTCATTGGACATAACCCCATTCTTATGTTTCCTTTCAGTTCTTGAGTTCTGTGTTTCATATCCCTTGCCAAATTATTCTGTTTCAAAGTTCACATTGTTTCCAAACCCTCAGATCTTTTCTTCTCTGTGTGACAAAGACTATTTCCAGTCTACTAGGAGAAGCATGATGTAGTGTTGAAAATCTTCACCTGCAGGCAGGTGGCATTTCATGGCTATGGTAAAACTATTTTGGTATGAGTAGAAAAAATGTGGAAAGGCTGTGACTCAACAGATTATATATTACTTTTCTCTTTTGAAAACTTCCTCTGTGAAGTCAGGACGGAGATTGCAGCCTATATGGACATTGTTTCCTCCTTCTACAAATTAGATCTTCCTTAGAGGCCTTCAGTTGCAATATTTAGCTGGATTTTACTTTATCCTGTGGTGATAAGAATTGTTTACTCCATCAATAAAAGAAGGGAAAGGATTTTTTTCCCATGGGTCCACACTACATAGAGAATGGAGCCTATTTCAAGAAGAAGGCATGAAGAGAGTCAGCCATGCAAATGTAGGGTGTAGGTATTGGTTTTATTTCCTCAGAAGAAGGGATGAGATGAGGGTCATACTCATGCTTTACAAATACTTGGATTTGGGCTATGCCCAGAGCATGTCTATCTAACTATCCTTATACCTAGTCCTGGAATCTTCTAACATTCCTATGTTCTAATCTTCTACACTTGTAGATCTTGAAGGTTTCATCTACCAGCCTCTCTCTGCTAACATAGGTCTAGAATATTTCAGTCTCTGAGACATAGTGGTGAATAAAATCACCCTTTCTAGATTTTTCTGAACTTTGGCAAACTATTTAAATCAGCGGTTCTGGCTCAAATTCCTCTCCAAGCTGACTGTTGGAAATTGGCTTCTCTCAGCTTCTAACTGAATTGTTCTGCTTGGAAAAAACTCCACAAGCTAAACTGCATTGACTACATAAACAGAACTACTGAACTGCTCCAAACTGAACTTAGCTCAACTGCACTCAACTGAACTGCTCCAAACTCAACTCACTCCTCTCCCTCCACTACACTTAAGTAGCATCTCTTTCCTGTTTGTTTTGTGAAAGTTGGGCATATACTATCTCTGACTTATTCTGTCAAATCTTTCTCTGATTCATCAATCCGTCTACCCTTCAATTAGATGTCATTGCTTGGAATTAAACATATGTACTAAAGGCATGTCTGTAGGCTAGCCAGAGAGATTAAAGATGTGTGTTCTAGCCAGCAGGATTAAAAGTAAGTGGCCCATCTGTATTTTGGCTGGATCACACAGACCTAGAAGGTCTTTGGATGTGATCACTTGCCAGAGCAGGCATGTTGCTGGATTAAAATTCCTCTGCAATAGGGGACACAACCAGGAAGAGGGGAGCTGACTACAAGAGACAGTGACCTTAGTCTTTTTAAATGGACTGCCAGGGTAGCAAGAGCCTATGACATAAGGCTAGAGAAATGGAAACAGAAGCAGTTGTGGAAAGGGATTTAAAGTCCAGATGTTGTAAGTACATTCTGACCTCAGCCTGATATCCTGGAGGACAGAAGGATGAGGGGGCCTTCCCATTATGCCAATGACTTACAAATCAATAACATGGGACAGGAAAACATTCTGTTTTCCCTACATGTAGAAAATCAGTAAGATTTTCAGGACTATGGGGTGTGCATCTCATATAAATATTCCTTAGGACAAATACCAGAATTTTGGGAGCAGTGCTTTTATCCTTTATTATTATACTTCTTATACTCTTTTTTCTTTTGGATCAATCAATTAACTCTTTTTGTTTGTTTGTTTTATGTCTTTTCCTTAATTATTTTCATATTCAATCTAGGGCTATTTGAAAATTTACTTATTTTTTATTCATTCAGAAGTCTTTAAAGATTAACATGTGCATTCCTTCTTTAATACATACTTAATGAATTAGCAGCATTTAAGTTTAATTAGACATATATTGCAGCATAGATATACTTGTAATAAATAAGCATAGGTATTTTATATATGAGGAGTGTATAAAACATTCCTGTTTAAAATCGTTTTTAAAAGAAGTTTGTTCTCAAGATTAGAATCCAAGTCAGATTTCTGGTGCCTTATATCTTACACAGGTGAACCTTTGATGACCATGCAGGCTTGTATTTTTTTGTGTGTCTAGTGAGATCTTCCTAGATCCTCTTATTCTTGAAAGCATCATTTATGTGGAAGGGATTCTCTCCCGGTGCAATAGAAAGAAGTCTGAGGCTGGTGGCTGTCAGTCTGGACCCTTAGTGGGCAGTCTGGGCTGTGCTGAGCTATACGTGGTATGTTGTCCTGTAGGTGGTCTGCTTAGCAGGCCATTTTCTGGCTCTCACTATTGATTGACAGCTAAAATGGCAGTCCTGTCACACAGTGCATTGGCTTTGATTGTGCAAAGATAACTGAACTTATTAAGTTGTTTTAGATTTTCCCAGAAGATCCTGAGCCACTAAGCAAAAAGAAGCAAAATGTAGATTAATAGTTTGCTGAGATATAAAAAGCCCCTGTGTGCAGCTAATACCCTAGTCTGAGATGTTGCTCTATGATAGGAAACAGCCAAGGAATTGCTCTTTGTGCTCCAGCACCATAAGCACTTTTCTATACTTATGTCTATCTTATCAGGTAACAACTACAGCACAATCTCCAATTTCTTTGCACAGTGCTCAGTCTCTTAAAAAATGTGTGTATCCTCAAAAAATACTTACACTAGACTTCCATTTACGTATCTCTCCTTCATATCTTTCTACATAGTTACACAGGAGCAGTGTGAGCCTTGAAGTACTGACATGCTGAGGGGAAAGAAGGCATGTCCCAAGAAAGTACTGACAACTGCAGATTCTTTTTACTCCTATCTATCTATCTATCTATCTATCTATCTATCTATCTATCTATCTATCTATCTATCTGAAGGAGAAGTCACTTTGATTCGCACACCAGTGCAGGAGGACCTGGAGCCATTACCACTGAAGGAAATATTCTCAGTACACTTGACCTGCTCATGTGTGGTCACCAACAACAGAAGGCTACTGAGCTCTTGCTTTATGTTCTGTATGACTGAGAAATTAAAATCTTAATCTTATCTCTAATTTAAAATTAAATAACAACACAGATTTCTTACTAAGAGGAGAGTCAGTGCAGCAGTAAGGTTTTTTTTATTTGTTTGTTTTGTTTTGTTTTTTTGGTTAATTGCTTATTGTTTGAGATAGAGTATCACTAGGTAACTGTAGATGACCTACAACTCAATATGTAAACCAGACTGGCCTCAAATAGATATTTTCATGTCTGGAATTAAAGGTGTATATGAGTATATCTACCTTCAAGGAACCCTTTTCAAACACCAAATGTACTTGATTGATAACCTATAGCTAACTTGTATGACTCAAAGCTCTTGAAAATTTGAAAGAGGCTCTCTGGGATTAGCTTCTTACAGTCTGAATCTACAATAATTTAGTGTGATAAAAGGGTGACATAGTCATGGTTTCTGCAGATCAATAGCTCAGGTGATTTGCTCTGTGTGGTCATAGATACTGGCATGGTTGCTACACAGGTGAGAAATTATTTTTTTGTCTTATATTTAACAGTTTTATATATAATTAATTATATGGGAGTCATTAATGTTAATTAAAATGCAAGACAAGTGGAAAATTGTTCTTTACATTTTGTTCTCATATGGTAATTTTAGGAAAGTGAGCATTTTTCCATATTGATTTTAATTCCAGAGTATAATTCTGCTTGGACTGAAATATGCTACTTGAGCATATGAGCAACATATACTATCACCACTAAAATATGAATGAATCAAACAATTTGAATTTTACAGAGTGAATAAGATATTTGTTAACCTGGTAGTTGGCTTCAAATATGCTCCCTATTAGTTTATTGGAAATAGTTACTTCTTGCCTTGAAATTATTTTTGGTGTAAGATTGCTCCCCTTCCCTGTTACTCCCTGAGCCTTGGGCACATGGGGCATTGAAAAATATGTCTCATTATGAGTTTCCTATTCTCAGTGCTTTTTCCATTTTATGCATTTCTGTATCAATCCTTGTGTAGTACAGAAAGAAGCAACAGAAAGCAAGGTTGACAGCAGTGTATGTCTGAGAGATAAAAATATTTAGAAAGCAGTTTGATGACATAACCATATAATGCATCCTGTCATTTATTCCTCAAAATCTATCTAAAATGCACCCCTTTATCTTCTTCTATGAGATCAGCACTCTCTTGCAAGGCTCTGAACTATGCTGGTAGATGGGTTTATGCTTCTTTTGGCCCTCTTCTGTTCATTCTAACAAAGCAACAAGGTAGGTGAAAGTCATCTGTATGAATACAAACTGAACCCTTTAGCTCAACCTTAGGTGGCATTTCAGTGTACAGGCAAGACATCCTGGGTCACTGTAGTCCTGTCTCTTCTCCTATAAGGACTCAGCCCACTAAGAACTCTTTCTAAAAGGTTTCCTCCCCCACCATGTATCATGTCTGAATCAATTCCTACAGAGAACTTACTCTTCTTCCTATGATCCCTTTCCCCCAACTTGATTCTTCATTGCCTTTGCTGTCTGTCTGCTTCCCTGTGTTAGAACTTAGAGCATTAAAGAGTTAAAGTATTTGGACCAGAGAAGAGGCCTATTATGCACAGAATTATTTTCTGCAACCTAGACTAGAGTCTAGCAGAAACCAAAGACACAACAATTCATGAATACCTCTTCCTCTATGTATGGTAATTTCAGGGGCCACCATCCCTCATGTTTACACTGCTTCTTTACAGCTTCTTCCCATGTGCAACTGAATTTTGTTCCCAATTTAAGGAAAAGTTTGAGTCAATATAAATTTATTGGCATTTCTTTATAAGACACAAGGCAAATCAGATAAGCAAGTACTTTTTCTATCTACAAAAGGTTCAGAAGCACGAAAAGCCTGTGTGTTTCATTATCATGTACTGTTACATATCAGCATTGTGTGTTAAACAGAAACTTAAGTAATTCAGCCTCTGTAGTTAATCAACTAATTATGCAATGATTTCTTCTTAGGGCCTGACTCTAAGGATAAACATCAGTGACAAATCCATGAGATCCTACTGGAGCGAAGACTCAGTGCTTAAGGCTGCTCTTCTAGAAGACCTGGGTTCAGAACTTACATGAGGACTCAAAACCATCTCTAACTTCAATTCTAAGGGACTCAAATTCTGGTCTCCAAAGACCCCAGGCATGCACATTATACACAGACATACATGCAGGAGGGCACTCATACATATAAAATAAAAAATAATGATATATAGATATAGATATAAATATAGATATATAGTTAAATAGTTAGATACAGGTGTAGATATAGATGATATAGATTTGATATAGACATATATGATACAGATGGAGATGATATAGATATAGATAAAGATATAGATATGGATATATAGATATAGACATAGAAAATGATTTAGATAGCCACAGCTACAAGAAACATTCAGCCTCACAGATTTCTTCTAAGTATAGTTTAAATTGAATCCAAGAATAAATGCAAAATATATCTTATTTGAGATCTTTCTTTTTGCAGAATATCTCTATAAAATATTAAGAAAGATTTCAAAATGTACCATGTAGTCAAAAACCCTCTCCCATCACAGCCAAGACCTGAAACTGAACTCTCTTCAGGAATCCAGCCTCCAGGGGGTCATAGAAGAAAGCAGCTGACTTTGACCCCAGACACCTAGTGATTACAAAAAGGGACAACAGACTCTGAAGTCTCTAAAGAACAGCTTATCTATGGAGAACAGCTAACTTCCCCACCCTGCCCCCAACAACCCTTCTTTCCTTTTCCCTAGTCTCAGCTACAACACTCCCCACTCCTCTAACTTATAGCATGTAATCTGTATTCTCTTGAATTGTGGTCATTGAGTTACTGTGTCCTGTGTCCTGATAAGGTGTGAACAGAAATAGCAACATTGTCTTTCTGCTATCAAATAAAGCCTACTTCAGATGTTAGAGGTTTTCTGATTTCTTATCTTTCATTTCTTCCTATAAACTTTGTTCTCTCCTATCCTTACATATGGTCCATGGGAAGTAGAACTGATTTAATGGATTACTCTTCTGTGTATTCATATTTTTTTAACCTGTAAGTACTTATATAGAGAAACTTACAGCTTCTATCAGCTTATAAGCTCCTTTAATTTAATAGAACTATTTTTAAAATAAAATAACTTAAGCTACTAAGGCACTATTAGAGCAGTGTTTTGTCAACAGGAAACTATTAAGGATAGACCAAACACTCCCAGTGAATGGGTATATTAGGTTCTTGTCTCATTGGTGTTTAAAAATCCCTGGTTAAAGCAACTTAAGGAAGGAACAATTTGCTTTGGTTAACAGTTTGAGGATATGACCTCTCATAACAATATAACGTAATAGGAATACAAAGTCAGTGGGTAACACTATATCTAGGTATCAGAGTTAGGTATCAGAGAGCAATGAATGCCAGTAAGCATTTCTTTTTACTCAAGCCTGGACCACAGTTTATAGAATAGTGCTAGCCAAAATTAGGGTAGATATTCCCATCTTGATTAATCCAATCTACAAATTCCCTCAGAGAGATGACTCTCCTGGGTCATTCTAAACATGATCAAATTATTAATCAATTTGAGCCCTCACACCTGGTTTTGAAAATAATATTTTTGCTAGAACACAGCTGTCTACATTCCATTGTATGGCTATTGCACAAGGCGGATTCCATACTATGATGGCAGAATGCAGTATAGAGAACGCTTATGAGTCTAATTATTTGACTGGCTGTTCAAGCATACCATATTTATAAAAGTTTTGTGCTTTCTGGTATACATAAAACAGGTGACTCTACAAATACTTGTTCATGAACCAAATATTTGTTCTCTATCTCAGCCAAGTTCAGTTTTAGTGTTCTTTTTCAATAGGAGGCAGATGCATAGTTTCTTTCATACCATGAAGTCATTTTCGTTGTTGGCATATGCTCATAGCTACAGCTAATGAGTTGTACTGAGTTTGCTATTTAAAAAGTTGCACACAGCTCAGCTCACACCTTTGTTTTAGACTTTTACTGTCTTCTGTGAAGACATCTGGGAATTTAAATTTAAACAAAGCCATTTTAAAGACAACCCCAAAGAAATCTTAATTGCAGACTATTCTTCTGCAGAAATGGATACTTCATTTAGTTAAGTGACAATGATTAAAAAAAATCCTCACATTTTCCTATAATTCTGTAGTAAGTCTCATTGTTTCACAAGTGTTCACTAAAGTTTAGTTTTTTGATTAAAAAGAGGGTTTAAAATAAAAACCAGAACAAGTTGCTGTAATTCTAGAATAGTAAGCCAAATCAGTGGAAAGTTTCCAGTTCTCATTTGAGTTTCAAATGAGACCTTAATAAATCAGGAAGAAGCTTGTGGATTTTCTCCCTTACTGCCACCATTGCCAGTGTTTGGTGTGAGAGGGTGACTGCTTGCTCAGAGCCCACATGCCTTGAGTTTTCTAATCCTCCAACTGGCAAACACTCAACATAAAATACACTGAGATTAAAAAAATAAAAAAATAAAAAGCCAGTGCTTTCCACATGTGAAGAAGAGGTTTCAGGTTGCTTCTTGGCAAATTAGAGTCCTACTGTGTCAGGCTATTGGGAGTTCATAAACCATTCAGCAGCCAAGACAGTTCTGCTCTCAGAGCAATGCTTCAATTATATGGTGGCACCTAAGAATGACATGAAACACTTTGTAAGGATATGAATATTAAACAGAAATTCATTTTTTTCAGTGATTTGACATTCCTTGAAATACATCTATTTGTCTGTTTGTTTATTTTTGCATATTTATTTATATATTTATTTGTTTATTTGTGCTTATCCTGTTTTGAATCTGGCCTAAGCTATACATTGTGCTAGTAGCCACTCCGAATCAAATATATTACTGGTTAATACATTGTATTTTGTTCTCTTACATAAGTAAGCTAAAAGAGAACAGAGTAGCAATCTATTAAAGGAGTTACAGAGAAAAGAAAAAGGTACTTGAAATTTACTCTACGGTACTTGAAGCAGAATACAAAAACACATCTTGAGAATTACAAAGTTAAATGAACAACACATTTATCATATTTTTCTTCCCTCTATTAAAGATTTTCTAAGACTAAATTTATCGCCTTAACCAAGAGTAGATATATGCCATTGCAGATTTTAAAAATACTTTTTGATAAGGGAATGTAACAGGGAATGCGTGATTCAGTAATTTAGAGAGTTTTCAAATAGAAGTATAGAAATAGATGTATTTTAGATGAAATACTTTTTTGTTGTTGTTGTTCTTATTTTGGAGAAACTTTCATGGATTCTCTTTTGGTCAATCTCTGGTATTTGTCCTGCCCCAGCTGCTTTCAGGACCCTTTGATCAATACTCATAGACACACTGAATGTGTTTCTCAGGGTCTAAATGAACCCAATGCTCTATGCTCATCTTCTTTTAATTTTATCATATACCTGCTATCTTGCAAAATAGTCAACACATGTTGATCTGGGGAAGTTCAATAGCTCCAGAAGTGAAGGCAAATCTAAAATGAGGTATTCTATTGTTTTAAAGAAGTCTTCAATTAAAAATTCCATAGTGTTAGCATGCATTTCCCAGACATCTCTTGTTTTTGAGCTAACCTTCATGGTTCAGCTAACCTTCATGGTTCCTGGATGAACTGCCTGGACACGACATAATTAGTGACCTTTAAAACCGGAAGCTCATATCCTCTTAAGTATCTCTTGTTCAGTCATAACTGAGTTTGTGGATTCAAATGTGAACTCAGGTTGATAGGCACATCTTTACAACTGGATTTTCACAATATAAAGAGGATGCAGTAAGGGAAATTGTTCACCACACATGAGTTGCACAGTTACTCAATCTTTATTTGTTAAAGTAATATTTTATTTGCTAACCATCTATTCTTCGGAAATGACATAGAAAGATTTACTAGACATATAAAAAATGCAATGACCCTGTCTTTATTAAACGCACAAGAAAGGATGGTCAAGCTCCTATTAATACTTAAGTTTTGTTGAATAAATAATTTAACATTTAATGATGAGAGATAAAATACTTAGACTTATACAAGTAGGCCATGTAAATAACCACCCCAAGGTAATTCCAGGTAAAGCTTGATCAAATCAAGGGTTAAGTTTTTTTGCTTGCCTAAGTCTCTGGGAGACCTCAGATAACTCATTAGTCACTTCAGTTCAGTAGTGCATTCAGAAACTGTAGTCCTAGGCATGACTGTGTTCTCAGAATTCAAACTTAGTGCTTGGGGAGGGGCAATGACTCATTTTTCATTTTAAGATGCTGAGATCATGCAGCAAATTCCTAAAATCCCATGAGCACCCAAAAGAGTGTGTCTGTGACTAGCATTTCTCTTTTCTGGGGATCCTGTTGGACTCAGCATTGTGAGCATCCTCTAGCTAAAAAATATCAGTCAGTCATTCCACCATGAAAAAATTGTTTGCTGTCTCCATTCTTATTACATTTTCTAGAGAAAAAAGTCCAGGCTCTATCTTATGGTACAGTGGAATGTGACATGGGACAGAAGTTACAGACTGAAGATCTCATTCGGATGGAGGGTATGAAAAGAATTGTACCCATACAGAGAAAACTGGAAGCTCTCAGTTATAAATACCTCATCCCTGAATCTTCTCTTTAGTGTGTAAATATGTGACTATGTCTGTGAGTGTGTATGCTCCTGTCCAAGCATATTTGAATGTGTTTATGTGTATGTGTATGTGTATGAGTGATCATATGTGTGTGTGTGAAGGCCTATGGTGTTTTTAATTAGGCATCATCCTTGCGGTTTCTGACACATGGACTCTTATTGCCTAAACTCCTCAAATAAGTCAGATAAGGTTGCCAAAGAGCCATGATGTTCTACTTAGCATCAACTCCCTAGTTCTAGGAGTAAAATCACACACTACTGATAGGAATGTTTCATGTGGGTCCTGGGGATTAAACACAGGTCCTTGTGTTTTGTGGTGAGCCACACCACCAGCCCATCTTTACTTCTGATTCTACCTTTGTCCCTCAAACATAAGTCACAGATTTTGTTTCAGAGGGAAACTCATCAACCTGACAGATATTATGCATGTCCCTGTAGCTATGCTGCTTGTCATGCTCACCATGGGAACATAGGACACCTGAAAAAGAGTTGAGATTCCTTGGGATTAAGTGGTGGCTGTGCTCCTGGCTGTGAACTGATTGTGGTTCCCCCACCATTGCCAACAGGGGAATGACAAAGTAAATGGGATCACTTTATATCAAGCGGATACTGAATACTAGTTTTGATCTTGTGGGCTGTAGAAAAATGTGCATCACTGATCCCTCAAGGATTAATTTCTCGTGATAAATGTAATTGTCTAAAATAACAGTGGCAAAACTAATCATTATAAACTCTAAAGTACAGAGAATAGAGTGGGTGGGCACTGACTGTTTTAAAAGGAGAAAAGCAATCTAAAGGAGTGGCAAAGGGTACCGTTTAGCAGAATGTGAATGCTATTCTCTAAAAGCCCAGGATGATCCTGTCTCAGCAGGAAGAATGTTGCAGTCAAGGGACTCTTTACACTAAATGTGCTGGTGATGAAATCACTAAATGCATCATTCTCCAAATGTAGAAAATTATCCTAGGATTGGCTGAAATTTAAATATTAAGCTCTGGGGCATTCAGTGAGTTTGAAAGGAAAATGGTGTATTTTCCTACAGGTAAAGGTTTGCCTCTTTACTTGTCTCAGGCAATAAAGAACAATTATTCTTTTCATTAAATTTTCATCTGTGAGTTTCATATTGTTGAGGTTCTTCTGAATAAACTGCTGTTGCCATAATTGCTGTAGCTTTTTATAAAATAGTTTTAGAATCTGTAATGGAAAGTTATTATTTTTTCTGAATTTTGCATTTTATTTCAAAGGACCAAAATGACCCCTCTGAAAAGGGCCACAGGTCATTGGTTGATCAGTACTGGCATTATACAGACACATATAGGGAAGTCAAGCCTGCTAAAGATGGTTTCTGTGTTGCTGACTTCCTGCTTTCTCAGAGCCTGTTGCCAATGACCCATACATAGCCGCTGAAACTGAGAAGATAGGACTATGCCCAGAACACATGACATAAAAGCAGGCTTAGGACGTGCAAAGAGAAGGTCAGCAGTTTGGACCATAGTTGGATTATTTTCTAAGAGGATGGTCATTGAAATAAATAAGAGTCGAAAGCACACAGATGCAGTAAGAGTTGAGTGAAACCAGCAAGACTTGTTGGACCAGAGGAGAAACACTGGAATTGCTAAGAAACTCATTCCTGAAACAACTGTTACTGTGTCAGGAAAGTTGAGCATCCTGGGAATGACAGCTTGTATTCCTAGACCTCTCTGGTCATCCCTGCCTAATCTTATTTGGACAAGTTGAGTTTTACATTTTGAACTTCTAGGTCGATCCTTCTACATGCTTTTTCTTTCCCACAATTATGAAAACCCAGTTTTACACTCAGTCTGGAATCAAGGTTGTTTGTATTACTTTCTTTCCTAATATTCTTCCATATTGCTATCTGAACTTGTGGTTGAATATCTAACTTTGTGTAGAATCACCACAATGATAAGTCTTCCTCAGTACATATCACCAAACCCCAGGTCTTGGTTTAAAGTGCTTCAGGCATCAGAAAAAAGACACAAACTATACTGAAAAAGCAATCTTATTACTGTAGAGTTAAACTAGGAAAAATAATGAGAAGTTTTTCTAAATTTAAGCCTGAATTAAGAAGTCTAATTAGGAGTAGAAGTTTTATTTCAATCATTCGTTCAATTAATTTTAATTGGTCACCTACTAAGTCCCAGACAGCAAAATAAATACTAAGGGTATGTATAGCAGATGAAAAATAGCTAAGGAGGTAAATAATTAAAATTAAAATAAAATGTGTTATATAGACAAAAATTCAAATATAATTTTAAAAATTTGATTCACCATTTTTTCTGTAGTTTTATAATTTCCTCATGATGCTTTAGAATACAATAACATCATCAAACATTTATTTTTGCTCATTTTCTTTATACATCTGGATATTTTTTACTCATATTTCTGGAGAAATTCCTTGATATTCTGCTTCTATAGCTATGCCACACAACTCAGGTTATCAAGCCCCTGAGCACAATACTGTGGGCCCACATCAGAGACATGCTAACTACTTGTTTCTGGATCTACATCAACCCTTTTTTGACAGTGTCATCAAGACATAACCAAATGAACAGACAACTGTGAGTACATCCACGCAGTAAAATTGTGTCTTCCATTTGGGTTTGATTTAGGTAGCCATGATAAAGGAGAACCTGTGTGTGTTCTAATAGTTCTTTATGTTCCCATACAAATACATATATGAAATGCCATGTGCTCAGGTCATAGACAAATCCATCATTATTTCCTATTAATTTTTCTAGTTCCTTGTTTCTCCTTCCTTTCCTCCTCCTCTTCCTTTCTATACTTTTTACTTTCCCTTTCTGTCCCCCTCTCTTCTTCCTCTCTCTCTTTTATTTTTCCTGATTTTTCTTTCTTGCACATCTCAGTCTCTTCCTGTCTTCCTGAAGTACAGTATTGTTATTGACTCTCCTCTCTATTTATTTAATTACAATTCCTTGTCTTATTTTCATGACCTGGAAAATTGCAAGTGTGTTCTTCATGCATTTATTTGCTATATTACATGCTTGAGATGGAGTTTCCAGACCTACATGCCTTTGCAATATGGGGTTCTCTTTCTGAGTGCAGTGGACCTTTACACAGACTGGGTTACCAGATAAAATTGTCTCTACTTCTTAAATAGATCCATATTTTATCCCTTGTTTCCTAATGTACAAGTAGTTAAATTTACATAAGTTCAAGTCTCCCACACAGTAATGCCCTGGTTTAAATGTTCTTGTAAATTCATTTACCCAGTGCTCTTCTTTATTTTTATGGAAGTCATGATAGTTTATGAAAATGTTCAATGACAGTATCATTTTAATCTCTGAAAATGATAGATGTTGTATTTCTTTGGTGTGTGTGTGTGTGTTTATGCATGTATAGAGTACATTTATATTTGCAAGTATGTGAGTACACTGTGTGCACAGGTGTTTAATTATGTGAAGGAAAATAGTTAACACTGAACATATGCCTTGACTAATTTCCAAATTCCATATTGATGTATGCTCTCATAGTTACACCCAGATATTGGCCATTTGGCTAATCTAGCTAGCCACCTTGCTTTGAGGATCCTCTATCTCTATCCTTCCATGTGCTGGGATTATGGGCAGAAAGTCATGCTCACATGGCATTACATGTGTACTGGGCTCCTCAACTCTGATTTCCACATTTGTGGAATGAGCCCTTTATAAGCTGACCCTTCTCACCAGTCCCAAGTTTATTTCTTTCTTTTTTAAAGAGGTATTACTACACAGTCATCGCTACCTTCCAATGAAAGAACTACAAAATGTCCTAAGAAGGAAGCATAGTGGATTTAATTAGCATGCACAATATTGTCTAGTTTCTTATTCTATGTTTTTGAAGGGGGTCTTTTAAAGTTGCCCCCCTTTCCTGTTTGGACAAGAAAGGGAGATAATTACAGATTATAGTGTAGGATCACGTGAAGGACAAGTTAAAACAGAAGATGGAAGGTAATGTTTCTTTCCTCCAAGGCAGACCTGTAGTACATCCTTTGATTATGTTTTTTAATCAACTAAAATTGTAACTGAATAAGAGTAGACAAGATACTTGCAAAGATGAGAGAAAAGTTGCTTTCTTTCAGGTGCTTTGTAGATTGTTTTACAAGCCTATCATAATTCCTTGACCAGGCATGAAGTAGATCCCTAGGAAGGGTAATAGAGAAAATATTTGTGGAATTTCATAACTGATTTGCCTTTACCTACATTTTTGAATATTCAGTTTGTGTATAATGCAACAAAAAACAAGTGAGAGAAATTAAAACAAAAGCTTTATTCTTAAAATCAATCCAATGCAGTACAAGTTTACCCAATCTAGAACCGAAATGATTCCTTTTGTCTCATTTTCAAAATGATTTGTGTTAGGATTGGGTATAGGAATTAATCTAGAAGAGGAATACCATCCACGATGGGAAAGAACCATATTTATAGACAAGAGATCTAGCCACACGAATTACTTATGGGACATAACCCTTGACTTTGCTCACTAAGATGCCTAAAAATCTTCATTACTAAATGCCATGTTACTTTCAGAAACTGTTGAAAAAAACTTCATTAAACTTAACTCTCTCATTCTGCTCTTCAAAATGTGAGTTTCCAGTGGAAAAATTTAAATATTTGCAGTGGAACAATCATTGCATTCCATATAATACTTTCAATCACAATTAATGAAAAAATAGTACAGCTAAAAATAAAAATCACCACGCTTTAATTTCTTATAGACTTAATCCAAAATGGATACCTCTATATTTAAGACAATTTTTAATTTGCTTTTTTTCATTGGATATTTTCTAATCTACAGATTCAATGTAATCCCCACAAAAATTCCAAATCAATTCTTCATAGAGTTAGAAAGAACACCTTGCAAATTCATTTGGAATAAAAAAAAAAAACCCAGGATAGCAAAAATTATTCTCAACAATAAAAGAACTTCTGGGGAAATCACCATCCCTGACCTCAAGCTGTATTACAGTGCAGTAGTGATAAAAACCTGTAAGGTTTTAGTACAGAGACAAACAGGAAGATCAATGAAATAGAATTGAAGACCCAGAAATAAGTCCACATACCTATGGTTATTTGATATTTGACAAAGGAGCTAAAACCATCCAGTGGAAAAAAGACAGCATTTTAAACAAATGGTGTTAGTTCAACTGGTGGTCAGCATGTAGAAAAATATACACTGACCCATTCTTATCTCCTTGTACAAAGCTCAAGTCCAAGTGGATCAAGGACCTCCACATAAACCCAGACACTGAAACTTATAGAGGAGAAAGTATGGAAAAGCCTCGAACACATGGGCACAGGGGAAAATTTCTTGAACAAAACACCAATGGCTTATGCTCTAAGATCAAGAATTGACAAATGGGACCTCATAAAATTGCAAAATTTCTGTAAGGCAAAGGATACTGTCAATAGGACAAAATGGCAACCAACAGATTGGGAAAAGATCTTTACCAATCCTATATCCAATAGAGGGCTAATATCCAATATATACAAAGAACTCAAGAAGTTAGACTCCAGATAATCAAATAGCCCTATTAAAAATGGGGTACAGGAGCTAAATAAAGAAATTTCAACTGAGGAATACCGAATGGCCTAGAAGCAGCTAAAAGAATGCTCAACATCCTTAGTCATCAGGGAAGCACAATTCAAAACAACCCTGAGATTCCACCTCATACCAGTCAGAAAGGCTAAGATCAAAAACCCAGTTGACAGCAAATGCTGGTGGTCAGCATGTAGAAAATGCTCCAACAATGTGGAGAAAGAGGAACACTCCTCCACTGCTGATGGGATTGCAAGCTGGTACAACCACTCTGGAAATCAGTTTGGCAGTTCTTCAGAAAATTGCACATAGTACTACCTGATGATTCAGCTATACCACTCCTGTGCATATACCCAGAAGATATTCCAACATGTATTTTGTTTTTATTTTTAAACAATATAATCATTCTATTCCTATGCCTTAAGAAGACACACTATAGTCATTATTATGCAAGTAATTCAGAGTAATAACCTTCTGATTTGAAAATGAGGCATTTTAAATATTGTTTCTCTTTCTTCTCCATTAGCAGCACAGTGAGTGACTGAAGCTTTCTTAAGGCTTCTTGTGCTGGTTACATACATATCTATGCCAAGAAAACTGTAAACAACTTTTGGAGACAAAAATATTACAAGCATAAGGATAATTATTTTCATATCTTTTTGATGCAGCTGAGTTTTAGTAGAAGCAGATATATGTTTCAATAACTGAAAAATCAGTAAGTTCAATGTTTCTGTGATTAAAGCATCATACTGGATCTGCAAGTTATATCGTAAACTGAAATACGTCATCATAAATAAAAATTGCATAAGTAATATTTTATAAATTAAAGGAAAATATGAAAAATATTAATGAAATTTGATACCTGGGGAATTTTTTTTTCTGATCAATGAATGCATAAAATAAAGTTTTGGCCAACTGATATTAAAAAGTTATCATGAAAATAAAACAAAATTATATACAAACAATAAAAATTAAAGTCACAAAATTAGGTGAAAGAATAAGAGTCCAGTATCTTTATCAATTATACACAAAATTACATTCCACAACAGTTGGAAACTTGCTGATAAGCTCTTGGTAGATCATGTCGTTTTTGTCTAAAATTAGAAATTCTATGTAAAGAAATATACATTATATTTCTTTCTTTCTAGAGAAAAGATTTTTTTCTGTGTTCAGCCACTTGCAAACATATGCAAAGGCTATTCTCATCTTTCCCACTTTCCAGGTTTAATGAGGCATGAGAGCTCTGTTTCTGTCATAGTGATCACGTTAACTCTACCATAGCTGAGCATATATTCTCAAATACAAAATGTGCCCACTGTGTGCCTATTCAATCTTATACGCCAATTTTAGTGGAAAAGTAGCATTTACCTTTAATGACATTTTATTAGACATCAGAAGAAAGTGTTATTTGCTAGATTATAACTTAATGTAATTTCATTTCACAGGCACTGAAATAAAAGAAATAATATTTCAAAGCACGGCTTTGAGCACAGGGCCCTTTCCTACCCATATAGTGACTAGAAAAAATGAAATAAAAGTTGACTTTATCTGGAAAATTTATACCTCTAGTTGTAATGCATTATCTTAACAGTAACAGGTGATTTATGCAGTTATGAGTAAAGACTGGACACAATATATAAGCATGCCCACTGCTCTTTAATTTACATTTTGATAGTTACATCATATAAAACAACCCATAAAATGATTCCCTTACTATTTACTATTAATAATAAACTCTTTTCTTCTCAATAACATAGCAATGCAATTTTAAATATTAGAAATGCAAAGCTTCAAATAATTTAAAAGCAAGTTTAAAATTACTTCAGCTTTCAAAATCTCTGAGTAAGTTTTCATTTAACTTTGGGCCTAAACAAATGGTTGGTCACCTTGGTCCAGATGTTGATCCTCCATTAGCATTTGGAGGCTTCACATTTCTTACTTATTGTAGTTTCTTTACCACTTTTCTTTGTGTCTTCATTTAATTTTTATAATGTCAATTTTCTGGTACATGGTGATTTTAATAAAAGTCCTAGTGTCGTACATTCATTCGCCTTGTCTTGCTTCAAGTGCTGAATGAAGCTCAGGAAATACAATTAGGAACATGAACCCTCTCTGTTAAACTAGTCTATTGTCCCTTTGTGAGGCATGAGTGATATTGGTTACAATTAAAAAAATATATTTAAAGGGATTCTAATTTGTGATCACATGTTCAAAAGGCATTATTGGTTCTCAGTACAAATTGTGTAATTTGTAATCTTCATTACAAATCTATTCACAATTTATTATCACCTACTTTCCAGAAAAGAAAAAAACCTAATGGCTAGCTATTATTGAATGAATACCAAATGGCAGGATTTTATGCAGAACTTTATGTGTATTGCAGTGCTTTATCTATTTCACAATCCTCTGAGATAGTATTCCTATTATCTTCCCATTAAGTCTGAGGCAATTAGCTTAAACTACCCCCAGTTACTCAGCTAGAGACAGGGATATAGGTAATTGCAAAGTCCATGCATTGCTTGCTATGATATGATGAGTCTAACTCTTAGATTAATACTTGATTTCTCTGATTTACATCACCAGAACAATTAATTTTCTTACTAGAATGCTTATTCTCATTATTGCCTGAAACTGATTGCTCATACCTAAAGCAACACTGTCAGTGGGTCTTATTCTACATAATAGTCTTACTTGACACCTAATTAGAAAGCAGAAGAGTTCACATCTGTTTATATCCACCAGGAAATAGAATAGGTATAATTTCAAGTCCCAGTGGAAAGCACAACCAAGACCGACTCTCCTCTCATGATACTGTCACTTGCAAATAGTCTTGTATGTTTACATTTCCTTTGAAAATCCAGAGTGAGGACAAATGCTTGTAAGTTCATTGCTGTGAAGCCTCTTCTTCAGCAAAAGAATTGCACCAGATACGCAAGAGATTGATCCATAGAATAGCTTAACTTAAGTAAATTTTCTATATAAATACATTTAGGATCCTTGGAATGAGGGATTATTATTCACCCATCATGATTTATTCATTGATCTTTTTCAAGAAAGCCAGACCATATTATATATCCCCTCAGATAATATAATTATCTAGAATACGTGAAATGCATTAAGTTTCGTAAATGCTTATGTTGTAACACATTAGGTAATGTATCCTTTGCTGCAAACCCAAGAATTATCAAGACCTTGTTGCTTTTGTGTACAGATAAGTCATGTTTGATTGCTAATGTGCTACTAGTGACTTGTTGACAGTACAAAGTCCTACTAACTCCCTTACCAATTGTATTGTAAATCCATCAATCAGCCAATAGATTAATCATCAGACATTATAAAAATTCTTCATTAAGCCAGGAATCTCTTTATCTTTTTAATTTTACCATGCCTTAAATGTGAGACTTACACAGGAGAAATGTTTGAAGACCAGCTTGCTGTGCATAAGTCCCTTAATATCAAGACAAGAACATTTATCAATAAAGCTCAGCTATACATTGTACATAAGAGACTCAATTCACATGTAAAATGAGTCTGTAAATGAAATCCTGGCAAAACATCTATGCAAATCAGAAATATCGAGAGCATGCATAGAAATACTTTGAACAAAAGCAATAAAATTATGCTAATTCAAGAAGGGTAAAAAGACACAATGACAGATACTCTGGCCAGGAATGTATATAACCTGACTAAAGATATCACCTTTCTTTTCTTTCCTCTTAACCATACCCCTGTCTTTCTCCAAGTTCTAGAGGTGACCATCTGCTTTGATCTCCCTTCTCCCTCATCTCCAACTGATATTTCACACATACTTTTCTAACCCACCTTCCCACTACTGATTCCAGTATTTGATCTTCCAACACCAGCAGGCATCCATAGGAACAAAACAGTCAAGCCTTCAGAAGGGGCAAGTAGGACAGCGAGCAGATTTGAAAGCTATAGATCTTCACTGTCCTTGTTCTCCTCCATAACCAATTCCACAGTATCACCCATAGCTCTACAGCTCTATAGTCTCTCCTCACTTTCTGCTCTAACTTTCAAGCTACTAAGAAGAAACTGGTGGAACAGTCTGCTTCTCTTCATTCTGTGGACTACCCTCTACGGTATCTTCCTAGTCAATCCCATTCTTAAGTGTCAAATCACAATACCTGGAGTTGCATTTTACCCAGAGCCCCCAATTAACATACCCATCAGGATACCAGAAGAATTTCTTACCAAGGAACTCATAGCCACCATATTCTCTTAAGAACCAGAAAAGGCAACAGAAGCCTGTGAACCAAAGACCCCCCCCAAAAAAAAGGTCTGGCTGTCAATACTTCAAATTACAATCTTTCCAAACCAAATGTTCAGATATAAGCATAATGATACAATCAATAACAGCAACAGAAATGTCTCCACTAGAGCTAGCAATACTACCATGGTAGGCCCTAAGTGTTCAATCACATAGCTAAAGACAAAGAAAACGGCCTTGAAACAGTCTTTATGAATATGATAGAGGTCATTAAGGAAAAAATGAACAAACCCCTTAAAGAAACACAAATAAGGAAGGAAATGAAATAAACAGTTTAAGAACTGAAAGTGTAAATAGAATCAATAAAGAAAACTCAAACTGAGGGAAATGAAGAAATGAAAAATGTCAGAACAAAGCTCACCAACTGAATACAGGAGATGGAAGAGGGAATCTCGGGCATTGAAGACTGGAAAGAAAAAATGGACACTCACATCAAACAAAAGGGTAAATCTAAAAATATAATGACAAAAGACATGCAGAAAATCTAGACACCATGAAAAGACCAAATCTAAGAATAAGGAATAGAAGAAGGAGAAGAAACAGAAACACAGATCAAAGGCAAAAAAATTTTTTTTCAACAAATTCACCGAAGAAAAATTTTCTAACACAAAGAAGCAGATTCCTAATAAAGTAGAAGAAGCATACAAAAACAGACTGAAACAAAAAAGAAATTATCCTCAGCACATAATTATCAAAATATTAAACACACAGAATGGAGAAAGAATATTAAAAGTTGCAAGGGAAGAGAACAATTAACATATAAATGTAAAAGTATTAGAATTACACATGAATTCTCAATGAAACTTCAAAAGCCAGAAGGATCTGAAGAGATGTGTTGTAGACTCTAAGAACCCACAATGCCAGCCAAGACTACCATACTCAGCAAAAGCTAAAATCACAATAGATGGAGAAAATAAGGCATTCCTTATTAAAACAAAATTTAGTTAACATCTATCCACAAATCTAGCCTTAGAGAAGGTGCTAAAAGGAAACTCAAACTGAGAGAGGTTAACCAAATCCAAGAAAACAAATGGAATAAATAATATCAGCATATCAAAGGAGAGAAAACACACACACACACACACACACACACACACACACACACACACACACACACACCCCACCACCACCACCAGAATAACAACAACAACAACTACATCAACACCAAAACAACAAGAACCAACAAACAAAATTCATTGATGTTTCTCAACACAGACTAACAGAATGGATGTCAAAACAGGATCTATACTTGAGGTGCATTCAAAATGTAGACCTTCATATCAAGGAAAGACATCACCTTAGACTAAAAGGATGGAATAAAATATTCTATCAAATGTACCCAAGTAGCAAGTTGGTGAAATCATTTAAATATGTAACAAACTTCAAGCCAAAATTAATCATAAAAGAATGGGAAAAATTGATGCATACTCATCAAAGGAAAAGTTTACCATGAGGACTATTGCAATTGCACATTGCAATTCTTAACATCTATGTACCAAACAAAAGCACAGTCAAGTTTATGAAAAGACATGCTATTACAGCTTAAATTTCATTTTGATTCTCACACACTGATAGTGGGAAATTTCAATGCCACACTCTCACCAATAGACATTATTTGGATTAAAACTAAAGAGAGAACTGTTGTAGCCAACTGACATTATAAACCACATGAATATAACAAATACCTAGAGAACATTTCAAGTAAACACAAAATATCATTTCTTTTTCTCAGCACCTCATGGAACTTTATCTAAAATTGAACATGTACTTGGCAACAAAGCAAGTCTTATCAGATACAATAAAACTGGAATAACATCCTGCATCCTATCTAACTATCATGGGATAAAACTATCAACAACAGAAACAATGAAAATCATACAAACTCATGAAAACTGAACAACTCACTACTGAATTAAAAATAGGACAAAACAGAAATTAAGAAATAAACTAAAGACATTATAGAATAGAATGAAAATAAATACACAACATTCACAAACCTGCACAATGAAGGCACTTCAAATATCAACTATCAGTTCAAAGCACTATGTGCCTACAAAAATGTATAAATTGAGATATCTTATAAAGGTAACATTATAGCATATCTAAAAGCTGTAGAATAAAAAGAAGAAATCACATCTAAAAGGAGTATATGATAAGAATTAAACTCAAGACTGAAATCAATAGTAGAGGAAAAATGACCATCATAGCAAATGGAATTTAGAGATACAATGCAATCCTCACCAATGTTAAAATACAACTCACAGAACTTCATAGAAGACAATTTTAATTTCATATGAGTGCACACACACACACACACACACACACACACGATAACTAATAAAATTCTGAATAATAAAAGGACTGGTGGTAGAATCATAATTCCCAATTTCATGCTATACTAGAGAAATATAGTAATACAAACAGCATGGTATTGGCAAAAATCCTGACAATCAGCTTGTTCAGTAGAATCAAAATGAAGACTCTGACTTAAATTCCCATACCTACAGACTCCTGATTTTTTATAAAGAAACCAATAATACTTCCAGTTCACAACTCTATCAGGCAGACTGGGCAATCTGGTCACCACTCATCCACAGAGAACCTAACTCCCAGGATGTTTGTCATAACCAGGCTCACAGGTGAGAGCTACCCCTTCCCCTACAAACACCCCCACACCTGCCCCCACACACCCCACACTTGCCCCAATACCTGGTTTAACTGTGAACCCCACAGGGCCCAGCAGACGTATGATTTATCTCACCTGCCAGAGATTCATGAACCTTCTGCTCCACAACTCTGCCACTGGCAGATTGGACACTTTAGTGCCCTGATCTCAACCCACACCCAGAAAAAAGCCTGATTCTCAGGAGATTTACCATAATCAGAGTCACAGGAGATCTGCCTTAGCCAGGGTCACCAGAGGTCAACTCTAACTAGGGACACAGGAGGCCTCCCTAACAAGAGACAGCACTTTTTGGCTCTCAGAAGGCTGCTCTAAACCAGCTCACAGAGCTCTACCTTCCTACAAGCAGGAGAATATGCTCCACTCAGAGATAGCAAGGCCAGTTAACACCAGAGATAACCAATTGGTTAGAGGCAAGTGCAAGAATATGAACAACAGAAACTAATGCCACTTGGCACTATCAGATCCCAGTTCTTCGACCACAGCAAGCTCTGGATGCCATAACACAACTGAAAAGTAAAATTCTGACCTAAAATGGCATTTCATGAAGATGATAGAGGACTTTAAAGAAGACATAAATAACTCCCTTAAAGAAATGCAGGAAAGCACAATCAAACAGGTGAAGAAATTGAACAAAACCATCCAATATTTAAATATGGAAATAAATACAAAAAGAAATCACAAATGGAGAGAAACCTGGAGGTGGAAAACCTAGAAAAGATATCAAGAATAAAAGAGATGGAAGAGAGAATCTTAGGCACAGAAGATACCACAGAAGATATTGACAACAGTCAAAGAAAATACAAAGTGCATAAAGCTCCTAACCCAAAATTGCCAGGAAATTCAGGATACAATAAAAAGATCAAACTGCAGAATAATAGTAACAGAAGAGAGTGAAGAATCTTAGCTCAAAGGGACAGAAATATCTTTAACAAAATCATATAAAAAAGTTCAATAACCTAAAGAAGGAGATAGCAATAAATATACAAGAAACCTATAGAACAACAAATAAATTGGAACAGAAAAAAATTTTTCCACCTCATAATAATCAAAAAACTAAGTATGCAGAATAAAGAAAGAATATTAAAAGTTATAAGGAGAAAAGGCAAATTAACTTAGAAAGGTAGACCTATCTGAATTACACCTGACTGCCTAGCAGAGACACTAAAGGATAGAAGATCTTGGATAGATGTCATGCAGACCCTAAAAGAACACAAATGCCAGCCAAGGCTACTATACTCAGCAAAACTCAATCAGCATAGATGGTGAGACCAATATAATCTATAATAAAACAAAAGTGAATATCTTTTCACAAATCCAGCCCTACAAAGGACAATAGACAGAAAATTCCAATACAAGGAGGAGAATTACACCTAAGAAAACCCAAGAAATTAATCATCTCACAACAAATCCAAAAGAAGAGAACAACAGAATTAAAAACATCAGTTTTAATGTATTTTTTCTATATATATATTTCTTGAGTTTTATGAGAAATATTTTTTTGTAGATCTTCAATTTTTCAGAAAATGTTTATAAATCCACTTTTAATCAACTTAGGAATATTTTTATGCCTACCATTTTATCTGTGTAATTTTTCCATGAAATAGTCAATCTTAATGTGTTTTTCTATATATTTCTTAAATTTTATCAGAGATATTTTCCATGTATATTTACTCGATGGAATACCACTCAGCAATTAAAAACAATGAATTCATGAAATTCTTAGGCAAATGGGGAACAGGGGGAGGGAAGAGGGCTTATGGGACTTTCGGTGAGGGGGGAACCGGGAAAGGGGAAAATATTTTGAATGTAAATAAAGAATATAGAAAATAAAAAAAATAAAATAAAAAAATAAAAAAGTAGAGAACAACAGAAACATAATACCACCTCTAACAACAAAAATAAATGGAATCAGCAATCATTGAATTTTAATAATATTAATATCAATGGACTCAATTCACCAATAAAAACACATAGAATAACAGACTGGATACATATATAGGAACCAACATTTTGCTGCATACAAGAAACACACCTAAGTGACAAGGGCAGACACTACTCCAGAGTAAAGGACTGGAAAAAAATTTCCAAGCAAATGGTCCCAGGAAATAAACTGGAGTAGCCATCCTAATATCTAATAAAATAGACCTTCCAAAAAGGCTTATCAAGAGATGTGGAAGGACACTTCATACTCATCAAAGGAAGAATCTACCAAGGTGAACTATCAATTCTGAACATCTACGCCTCAAATGCAAGGGCTCCCACATTTGTAAAGAAATACTATTAAATCTCTTTTTTTTTTTTTGGTTTTTCGAGACAGGGTTTCTCTGTGTAGCCCTGGCTATCCTGGAACTCACTCTGTAGACCAGGCTGGCCTCGAACTCAGAAATCCACCTGCCTCTGCCTCCCAAGTGCTGGGATTAAAGGTGTGCGCCACCACTGCCTGGCTAAATTTTAAAATATACATTGAACCTCACTCAATCACAGTGGGAGATTTCATCACCCCACTTTCACCATTGGACTGATCATGGAAATAGCAACTAAAGAGAGAAACAATGAAACTAACAGAAATTATGAACCAAAAGGATTTAATAGATATCTACACAATATTTCACCCTAAAACAAAATAATAGTTCTTCTCAGAACATCATGGTACCTTCTCCAAAACTGACCATATAATTGGACACAAAACAAGTCTCATCCAATACAAGAAGTTTGAAACAATCCCATGCATCCTATCAGATCACCACAGACTAAGGCTGGTCTTCAATACAACAAAAACAACAGAAAGCCCAAATACACATGGAAACTGAATAAATCTACTCAATGATAACTTGGTTACAGAAGAAATACAGAAAGAATAAATTTAAAGACTTTCTAGAATGTAACGAAAATGAAGGCATAGCATATCTAAACTTATGGGACACAATGAAAGAAGTACTAAGAGGAAAACTCATAGCACTAAGTGCCTTCATAAACAAAATGGAGAGATACTACATTAGCAACTTAACAACACATCTGAAAGCTCTAGAACAAAAAAGAAGCAAACACACTCAAGAGGAGTAAATGGCAGGACATAATCAAATCAGGACTGAAATCAACCAATTATAAACAAAGAGAACTATAAAGAACCAACAAAACTAAGAGCTGGTTCTTTGAGAAAGTCAACAAGATCGATTAAACTATTAACCAAAATAACTAAAGGGAGCAAAGACATCCAAATTAACAAAAACAGAAATGAAAAGAGAGACATAACAACAGAAATGGAGAAAATTTTAAAAAATCATCAATGATAATCAAGAAAAAAATCCATATAACATCAGAATTTAAGTGAAATACATTTAAGCAGAAATACATTTCTAGAAAAATGAAATCAAATAAGTGATTATGGATGTATGGTTCCATGGCCAGATTGAGAATATCAGATAGAAAGAGAGAAATACTAGGAAGATAATAGAGGAAGTATGCGAGAGATAGCTAAAATTAAGCACCTTTTGGAGGATAGTATAGAATCCTAGCCTGGAGTGGATATCTCCTAAATATATACATATATTGAGGAGATCTAAGTGAATATCTCCAAAACAACGGGGAGACAAAGACTCAATTGACCACTTCTTCCAACCAAATGAAGCTTCCATTACTGGAATTAGGTTACAAATAATTAAGATGTTGACCATGGCAACTACAAATCTGCCAAGGTTATTGCCACAGCTATAGGTGGCTTTCTAAATTCTTAGGGTAAGGCCCTATTGCTGACTACAGCAGCCACACAATGAATAGAACATGAGAAGTTTGAGCTGGTGCCTACATAAAGTCTTCAACCTTACTATCACCTTCTTCAATATAGGCAGGTTTTCTTCATGCTACCAATGGAGAAAAGTAAACATCAACCCACTATGATCTATGATCTATGATCTATGATAATGTCTTGTCTGCAATGGTAGCATAAAGCACTTGGGAGAAATCAATCAATATCTTACATGACTGAAGATGAAACCCATATCCTATACTGCTTGAATGAACTGGAATAGATAGAAACTTGAGACTAGATAGGCCAATGACTTGGGTAAGACAAAATAAAGTGACTCCCACTGATTTTCTATACTCATAGATTAGTGCCTTGCTCAGTCATCAAAAGAGAAGTGTACTCCTTTGGTAGATAGGAACAACTACAAAGATCCATAGCCAGACATTATACACAGAATGAAAGACCTTGTAATGTTTAACGGTAAATTGGATATGTACAACAAATCCCACCCTTCAGATCTCAAGAAGCCCTATATGATAGGATGCAGGTAGAATATAAGAAGCAGATGGGATGAAAGACACCAAGAAAACAAGGCCCTTTAAATCATGATCCATGCATATATGAACTCAGAGAGACTTATGCAACAGAAGAGATCCTAAAACTAAAATGAGTAGACATGTGCCCCCTAACTCGGTAGTAGTCTCCGGTTGATAACCACTTGCAAATACAATTTTAGTTTCATCCAAGGGAGTCTCATTGGGGAAATCAACTACTCTTTTTTTTAAATATTTTTTTCATTTTTATTGGTTATTTTATTTATTTACATTTCAAATGTTATCCCCATTCCAAGATACCTCTCTGCAAGCCCCCTATCCTCTCCTCTCCCCCGCCTCTATGAGGGTGCTTCCCCACCTGCTCACCCACTCCGGCCTCAGTGGCCTAGTGTTCCCCTATCCTGGGTCATTAAGCCTCAATAGGACCAAGGGTCTCCTCTCCCAGTGATGTCAGATAAGGCAATCTTCTGATACATATCCAGCTGGAGCCATGTGTACCCCCTGTGTATTCTTTGGTTGGTGGTTCAGTCTCTGGGAACTTTGGGCGGTCTGATTAATTAATATTGTTCTTCCTTTGAGGTTTCAAACCCCTTCAGCTCCTACAGTCCTTATGCTAATTTCCCAATTGAGGTCCCCGCGCTTAGTCCCATGTTTGGCTGTGTACATCCTCATCTGTATTTGTCCAGCTCTGGTAAAGCCTCTCAGGGGACGCTACACTGGGCTTCTGTCAGTAAGCACTACTTGGCATGAGCAATAGTGTCTGGGTTTGGTGTCAGCAGATGGGATGGATCCCTAGGTGGAGCAGTCCTCTACTCTTAAAGGTAGGCTTCATGCCCAGCAGTCGATGGTCCACAGAAAACTAACTCAAATAGTAACTTTGGAGGTTCCTTTTTTCATAATGTAGTGCTAGGGCTTTTCCTTATTTTTTAAATTTTATTTTGTTGTTTTTATTTCCATTTTATTTTTTTTAATTTTTTTATTTTATTTTCTATATTCTTTATTTACATTCCAAATGATTTCCCCTTTCCCAGTTCCCCTCTCCCTGAAAGTCCTATAAGCCCTCTTCGCTCCCCCTGTTTCCCATTTACCTAAGAATTTCATGAATTCATTGTTTTTAATTGCTGAGTAGTATTTCATTGTGTAAATATACATGGAAAATATCTCTGATAAAATTGAAGAAATATATAGAAAAACATGTTAAGATTGACTATTTCATGGAAAAATTATACAGATAAAATGGTAGGCATAAAAATATTCCTAAGTTGATTAAAAGTGGAATTATAAACAATTTCTGATAAAATTGAAAAGCTATAAGGAAAATATTTCTGATAAAACTCAATAAATATATATAAAAACATGTTAAAACTATTTCATGAAAAATTATACAGATGAGATAGTAGGCATAAAAATATTCTTAAATTGATTGAAAGTAGAAATAAAAACATTTTCTGATAAAATTGAAGATTTACATGGAAAATATCTCTGATAAATTGAAGAAATTTATACAGATAAATTGGTAGCAATTAAAATATTCCTATTTATCTCCATTTTATTTTATGTTTTTCTTTCTTCTCTCTTTTTATACTATAGGTACTTTGGTATTCCTGAGTATGTGAATGAGTGGGTCTCTGCTTCTTGAGCTGTCTCTTGGGCTCCTCTTCCTTCTCCTCCTCCTCCTCCTCCTCCTCCTCCTCCTCCTCCTCCTTCTCCTGCTGATCCTGCTGTTGCAACTATATTTTGTCCAATTCTGTTGTGTTAAATTTTTAGTTCTAATTTAATTTATTATTATCCCTTAAAGGCCTGTTTGTTTATTAATAAGAGACAGACAGGAGTGGTTCTGAATGGGATGAGAGGTGGGAGGAACTTGAGGGTTAGATAGAGGGAAACTGTAATCAGAATGTGAGAAAAATCATTTTTAATAAAATGGAAAAATAAAGTCTTAAAAAGACATAATGACAGACATTTCAAAATGATAATAATTTTAAAAAATCAATGGAATAAAACTCTTCTAAATATACATGTGACCACAATGGAATCTCTAAATATATAAAGGGAATTTTAATGAATCAGAATGGAGGGTAATTTTCTTGTAATTGTAGTAGAACTTAAATATAGTATTTTAAGAAATAGGCAAATCCATCCTCATAGGAAATCAATTTGGAAACATTGACTTACTAACTCTCTAGATCAATTGGAACCAACTGACATACAAAAGAGTCATTCACAACCAAAGAACACAATTCTTGTTCAATATGCATTATGTAATTTTCAGATTAGATCTCATGTTAGGCAATAGAACAAGTATTAACAATAAAAAATTAGTGAAATCTTATCAAATGATTTTCCTTCTTTAAATATATACAAAGAGAGTTATCACTACCAGTAGAAAGTTTTGGTAAGTTGAAGTATGTGGAAATTACACAGGATGCTCTTAAATAACTGGTAGACAGTAAGAAATATTACATAATATATATGGACCAAATGATGTAAGATACCATAAATGCAGCTCTATGCTAGAAGATTATGGCAGTGAAGCACATGCAAAAACAACAAAACAACAACAAAACCCTTAGATTTTTAAACTAACATACCACACATCAAAGAAATTTTAATAGAAAGAAATACTATCACGGCAGAAATAAATGAACTAGAACAGAAACATATAGGAAATATAGATTATCAAATTAATAACCTGTCTGAAAAATTAACAAAAATAATTAACTTTTGACATCAGTAAGTAAAATGACTCCAATAAATGAAGTCATAAATTAATAAGTCAATACTATAATGGATACAAGGGAACTACCAACATCCTAAGAAACTACAAGAATGATTGTGTATCATCACATTTAATAATCCAAAGAAGTGGATAAACTCAATAACAAATGCACCTAATTAAGACAGAATCATGAAACAAAATAAAGTCTTATCTGGCCAATTATTTATTGAAGAAATTGAGCCATTAATTAAATGCATGTTATACAAAAAAGCCAAGGGCCTAATGGTTTCAATGCTGAACTCTTTCAAATATTTTAAGTACTAAGTCAATTTCTTCTAATTCTTCCCAACTCTTACAAATGAGAATATTTTCAAAATCATTTATGAGACCATCGTTATGCTAATTCTAAATTCAGAAGTTAAAAAAGAGTCCATATTCATGATGAACACAGATGTAAAACTTTTCACTTAACAAAACAAATTCAATAGCACATTAAAAACATCATTCATGATTAAGTGGGATTCATCCTGTGATGCAAAGATAGTTTAAACATATATAAATCAATGAATATGATATTTCAAATTGGTCCTGGAAAGACTGGATATAGGGGAATGCCAGGACAGAGAAGCGAGAGGGGGTTGAATGGGGAAAAGAGGGAGGGAAGTGGACTTATGGGACTTTTGGGGAGGGAGGAAACGGGAAAGGGGAAATGATTTGGAATGTAAATAAAAAAACTTAGAAAATAAAAAAAAACAAAATATTTTAAAGTATGTGATTATTAAAACTGATATAGGAAAAAGTTTAACAAAATTCAATATAACAAAATTTCACAAAATATTTTGTGTAAGGGGACTAAGACTCGACATAATGGACACCATAAAGGTCCTAGATGGCAAATTCACAATCAGCACCATCACTAGCAGTTATACCTGAAAACTTCTGCATTTATACATAATAAATAAAATTTCTTTATCCATAAGAAATAAAAATGGCATCCAAATAGGAAAGGAAGTAGTCAAATGATCCCTACCTATATATAATACTAGCTTATATGAAGAAAGCTCCAAGTATTTCACCTTAAAAACTACTAGAGTGAATAAATATGAATTCAGTAAATTACAGGATATAATAGCAAGTGTTGTATACATATGTCCTCTGAATTGAAGCATACCCTTCTAGAGGGAAGAGAGGCTCCTTAGATTCAGAAAGTAAACAAACACAAGTCTTAGGATCTAAATGAAACTTAAAAGTTTCATAAAGATCCAGGAAATTCCAAGACTCATACATCACCATTGCAAGATTAACGTAAGCATTAACTATTGCTGAAAAATGATACTTCCCAACTAACAAGTAATGATGGAAGCCCCAGGGGTATAGCCCTCTTGAGTTGCTATACGTGTTTGTATGAGATTTTCTACTACACAGATGCTTTCCATTCATCCTTACTACCATAAGAAAATCTTCAACCATTCTTGGTGCCTTAACTGGGGTGAGCATACATTTGTATACCTCTCCTAAAAAATCCACACAGTATAAGAATTGAAAACATAGATTTGTAAGGAAGGAGACAAATTTGAAGTCAGGGATTTAAAAAAATCTAATTTCTTCCTTTCCAATTTGTAATCCTTTGACCTCCTTTTGTTGTCTAATTGCTCTAGCTAGAACTTCAAGTACTATATTGAAAAGATATGGAGAGAGAGGGCAGCCTTGTCTAGTCCCTGATTTTAGTGAGATTGCTTCAAGTTTCTCTCCATTTAGATTGATGTTGGCTTCCGGTGTGCTGTAAATTGCTTTTACTTGTTTAGATATGGGCCTCAAATTCCTGATCTTTCCAAGACCTTTAACATGAAAGGATCCTGAATTTTGTCAAATGCTTTCTCCGCATCTAATGAAATGACCATGTGTTTTTTTTTTCTTTGAGATTGTTTATGTAGTGGATTACATTGATGGACTTCCTTATATTGAACCATCCCTGCATCCCTGGGATGAAGCCTACTTGATCGTGGTGAATGATCATTTTGATGTGTTCTTGGATTCAGTTGTCAAGAATTTTATTGAGTCAAACATCTCTATTTGCAGACGATATGATGGTATACTTAAGCAACCCAAAGAACTCCACCAGAGAACTCCTACAGCTGATAAACAACTTCAGAAAAGTCACCAGATATAACATCAACTCAAGCAAATCAGTAGCCTTCCTATACTCAAAGGATAAGCAGGCTGAGAAAGAAATAAGAGAAATGATACCCTTCACAATAGCCATAAACAATATAAAGTATCTTGGTGTGACTCTAACCAAACAAGTGAAAGATCTGTATGACAAGAACTTCAAGTCTCTGAAGAAAGAAATTGAAGAAGACCTCAGAAGATGGAAAAATCTTCCATGCTCATGGATTGGCAGGATTAATATAGTAAAAATGACCATTTGCCAGAAGCAATATACAGATTCCATGCAATCCCATCAAAATCCCCAAGCAATTCTTCATAGAGTTAGAAAGAGCAATTCAAAAATTCATCTGGAATAACAGAAAACCCAGGATAGCTAAAACTATTCTCAAGAGTAAAAGAACTTCTGGGGGAATCAGTATCCTGGACCTAAAGCTGTACTACAGAGCAATAGTGTTAAAAACTGCATGGTATTGGTACAGTGACAGGCATGTAGATCAATGGAAAAGAATTGAAGACCTAGAAATTAATCCACACTCCTTTGGTCACTTGATCTTTGACTTTTGATCCAGTGGAAAAAAGATAGCCTTTTCAACAAATGGGGCTGGTTCAACTGGAGGTCAACGTGTAGAAGAATGCAAATCAATCCATTCTTATCTCCTTGCACTAAGCTCAATTCCAAGTGGATCAAGGACCTCCACATAAAACCAGACACACTGAAACTAATAGAAAGGAAACTAGGGAAGAACCTTGAACATATGGGCACAGGGGAGAATTTCCTGAATAGAACTCCAATAGCTTATGCTCTAAGATCAAGAATAGACAAATGGGACCTCATAAAATTGCAAAGTTTCTGTAAGGCAAAAGACACTATCAAAAGGACAAAGTGGCAACCAACTAACTGGGAAATGATCTTTACCAACCCTACATCCGACAGAGGGCTAATATCCAATATATACAAAGAACTCAAGATGTTAGACTCCAGAGAGTCAAGTAACCCTACTAAAATGGGGTACCAAACTAAACAAAGAGGTCTCACCTGAAGAATATCTAATGGCTGAGAAGCACCTAAAGAGCTATTCATCATCCTTAGTCATTAAAGAAATGCAAATCAAAACAACCTTGAGATTCCATCTCACACCAGTCAGAATGGCTAAGATCACAAAAACAGGAGACAGCAGTTGTTGGCGAGGATGTGGAGAAAGAGGAACACTCCTCCACTGCTGATGGAATTGCAAGCTGGTACAACCACTCTGGAAAGCAGTCTGGCGGTTCCTCAAAAAACTGGGCATGACACTCCTGGAGGATCCGACTATACCACTCCTGGGCATATACCCAGAGGCTTCCCCTGCATACAATAAGGACACATGCTCCACTATGTTCATAGTAGCCTTATTTATAATAACCAGAAGCTGGAAAGAACCCAGATATTCCTCAACGGAGGAATGGATTCAGAAGATGTGGATATTTACACAATGGAATACTACTCTGCAATTAAAAGCAATGAACTCACGAAATTCCTAGACAAATGGTCAGAACTTGAAAATATCATCCTTAGTGAGGTAACCCAATCACAAAAGAACACACTTGGTATGCAGTCACTGATAAGGGGATATTAACTCAGAATCTCAGAATACCCTAGACACAATTCGCATATCAATAGATTTCCAAGAAGATGGAAGGAGAGACCCTGGTCCTGGAGAGACTGGATGTAGGGGAATGCCAGGGCAGAGAAGTGAGAGGGGATTGAATGGGAAAAAGAGGGAGGGAAGGGGGCTTATGGGACTTTCAGGGAGGGAGGAAACGTGAAAGGGGAAATCATTTGGAATGTAAATAAAAAAAACTTAGAAAATAAATTTAAAAAATCTAATTTATAATAACTACAAAAATTTGAGGATAAATTTACCCACCATGTGTATTTATTCCACAATGAAAATTATGTGTTACATTAGAGCTTTTATGTTTAACTTTCCTTCCTGTGGAACCAAAACTTCAGTTTCTTACTACCTCAGCTATAACCCTATTGCTACAGCCAATAGCACTGATTTGCCTATTAAATTTCTTCTTACTGTCTTGGGTCACTGCAGTGCATGCAAACTAAATATTCTAATCATAATTTGGATCATACCACTCCTTAGAGAGAAATAGGAAAATTACCAAATATATAGCAAAATTCCCACTATAATTTAGGAAGTTATTGAAGTCTCTCTTCTGGTTTTACAGTTATGCTGACCTCTTATTGATCATACCATACAAAATCCTATGATCTCTTGATGCAATATACGTCAATTTATCACTTCAGTGATTGCCATTCTTCTCAGATGTGATGGTGACTCTGGACCCAGTAGCTACAGATTCTTGGCAATACATTTTCCCAGCTTAGAGAACCTGCATAGGAAGATTACTAATTGGAGCTTAAAATGATTAATTATTGACAATGCCATGAGACAAGGGATTATCTATTTTTGTGGTATAAATTTCTGTCATTGGCTTTATCACTTCTTTCTTTTCTTAATCTTTTTTTTTAAATATAAACTTTAACCAGAGGTTCAAATGGTGGCTGTTAAATTAAGGTGATAAAAGATAAAAAGACACTTAACAGCACAGTTATTTTTATGATTTATGTTTATATCCATATGGAGTATATCTTATTATGTGAAACTTGCTAAACGTTTTCAGATTTAAAATCTTCCAAATAGTTTGTAATCCAGAAACATTGTAAATTGTATATATATATATACATACATAAAGTTACCATTCAACACATACATACATACATACATACATACATACATACATACATACAACACATGATTCACAATTTCCTTGAATATCAGTTTCTGAGGATCTGATGCCTTCTTTTTCTCTGGATGTATAGCATACATATGGTGTGCATAAACTCATACAGGTGCACACTCTCATACAGTACCCATTGTAGGCATTTAAAGTTTTAATAATCCTTTTAAAAGAGTGATTGATAGTTTGACTTCTTCCTTTCCAATTTGTATCCCTTTGACCTCTTTTTGTTGTCTAATTGCTCTAGCTAGAACTTCAAGTACTATATTGAAAAGATATGGAGAGAGAGGGCAGCCTTGACTAGTCCCTGATTTTAGTGGGATTGCTTCAAGTTTCTCTCCATTTAGATTGATGCTGGCTACCGGTTTGCTGTAAATTGCTTTTACTATGTTTAGATATGGGCCTTGAATTCCTGATCTTTCCAAGACCTTTAGCATGAAAGGATGCTGAATTTTGTCAAATGCTTTCTCAGCATCTAATGAGATGACCATGTGGTTTTTTTCGTTGAGATTGTTTATGTAGTGGATTACATTGATGGATTTCCTTATATTGAACCATCCCTGCATCCCTGGGATGAAGCCTACTTGATCGTGGTGAATGATCGTTTTGATGTGTTCTTGATACAAATTGGAAAGGAAGAAGTCAAACTATCACTATTTGCAGACGATATGATAGTATACATAAGCGACCCAAAGAACTCCACCAGAGAACTCCTGCAGCTGATAAACGACTTCAGCAAAGTGGCCGGATATAATATCAACTCAAGCAAGTCAGAAGCCTTCCTATACTCAAAGGATAAGCAGGCTGAGAAAGAAGTAAGAGAAATAATACCCTTCACGATAGCCACAAACCATATTAAGTATCTTGGCGTGACTCTAACCAAACAAGTGAAAGATCTGTATGACAAGAACTTCAAGTCTCTGAAGAAAGAAATTGAAGAAGACCTCAGAAGATGGAAAAATCTGCCATGCTCATGGATTGGCAGGATTAATATAGTAAAAATGAGCATCTTACCAAAAGTAATACACAGATTCAATGCAATCCCCATCAAAATCCCAACTCAATTCTTCATAGAGTTAGAAAGAGCAATTCAAAAATTCATCTGGAATAACAGAAAACCCAGAATAGCTAAAACTATTCTCAAGAGTAAAAGAACCTCTAGGGGAATCAGTATCCCGGACCTCAAGCTGTACTACAGAGCAATAGTGGTAAAAACTGCATGGTATTGGTACAGTAACAGACATGTAGATCAATGGAACAGAATTGAAGACCCAGAAGTGAATCCACACTCCTATGGTCACTTGATCTTTGACAAAGGAGCTAAAACCATCCAGTGGAAAAAAGATAGCCTTTTCAATAAATGGTGCTGGCTCAGCTGGAGGTCAACATGCAGAAGAATGCAAATTGACCCATCCTTATCTCCTTGCACTAAGCTCAATTCTAAGTGGATCAAAGATCTCCACATAAAACCAGACACACTGAAACTAATAGAAGGGAAACTAGGGAAGAACCTTGAACATATAGGCACAGGGGAGAATTTCCTGAACAGAACTCCAATAGCTTATGCTCTAAGATCAAGAATAGACAAATGGGACCTCATTAAATTACAAAGTTTTTGCAAGGCAAAAGACACTGTCAAAAAGACAAAGCGGCAACCAACTAACTGGGAAAGGATCTTTACCAACCTTACATCTGACAGAGGGCTAATATCCAAGATATACAAAGAACTCAAGAAGTTAAACTCCAGAGAGGCAGGTAACCCTATTAAAAAATGGGGTACAGAGCTACACAAAGAGTTCTCACCTGAAGAATATCTAATGGCTGAGAAGCACCTAAAGAGATGTTCATCATCCTTAGTCATTAGGGAAATGCAAATCAAAACAACCCTGAGATTCCATCTCACACCAGTCAGGATGGCTAAGATCAAAAACACAGGAGACAGCAGTTGTTGGCGAGGATGTGGAGAAAGAGGAACACTCCTCCACTGCTGGTGGAATTGCAGGCTGGTACAACCACTCTGGAAAGCAGTCTGGCGGTTCCTCAGAAAACTGGGCATGACACTCCCGGAGGATCCGGCTATACCACTCCTGGGCATATACCCAGAGACTTTACCTGCATGCAATAAGGACACATGCTCCACTATGTTCATAGCAGCCTTATTTATAATAGCCAGAAGCTGGAAAGAACCCAGATGTCCCTCAACGGAGGAATGGATTCAGAAGATGTGGTATATCTACACAATGGAATACTACTCTGCAATTAAAAACAATGAATTCACGAAATTCCTAGGCAAATGGTCAGAACTTGAAAATATCATCCTTAGAGAGGTAACCCAATCACAAAAGAACACACTTGGTATGCAGTCACTGATAAGGGGATATTAACCCAGAATCTCGGAATACCCTAGACACAATCCGCATATCAATAAATTTCTAAAAAGATGGAAGGAGAGACCCCTGGTCCTGGAAAGACTGGATGTAGGGGAACGCCAGGACAGAGTAACGAGAGGGGGTTGAATGGGGAAAAGAGGGAGGGAAGGGGGCTTATGGGACTTTCGGGGAGGGAGGAAACGGGAAAGGGGAAGTGATTTGGAATGTAAATTCAAAAAATAAAAGAAAAAAAGAGTGATTGATCATGATTTAAATTAGTTGAAGGAATTTTAAAAGTAGCTTTGATCCTCTTTATTTTCTTCTTTTTTCAACTTATATTCATATACATGCTTTAATATGTCCTTTGTCAAAATAAGATGCATGCATGCTTTTAATGACTTCCACAAATATTATTCTTAAAGCTTTTAATTACAAAAGAGGCAAACTCTAACTTTACAGTGGTGATTGGTCCTGCTGATCTGTTCTGAAGTTAGTGGCTGAATTTCATTCTGGGTAGGATAACCTTACCTCTGAAATTGGTTTAATAACAGATACCATGGTGCTGCAAGCATCAGTGCTATAAGTCAATATCCAAAGTAATTGGAAAAAAAATCCCAAAATTGAGAGAGGAGGCAAAGGGTAATTTCAAATATGTTAAAGTAAAATGTTAATGCATTTTGGCTTTCTTTGTTCTTTCAGGAGTTTGGAGTATTTGAGTGTTTTCCCCCCTTAGCAGCTAGTTAGATGTGAAAAATACCATACAAAGTCCTTGTTCAAAAGGAAACAATTTACCTACTAGGTCTGGTGGAACTGTGGAACTGGCACAGTGTTGGTATGCTCAGCTTTTTTCTTTGTAGTCATATTAACAATCCAAGAGGTTATAAATCAAGTATCATGAAGAAAAGAAGTATCAAGGTGTCTAAAAAGATTGCTGTTTTCCCAGGGCTTCTGAGATTCTTCTAAGGGCAGACCTCTTTCTTTGCTGCTGAATAGAGAGTCATTTCCAACCATTTCTTTCAGTGGAAGAGAAAAAAGTGAAGAAAGAATGAACTTTCAAATGCCTCTTTTGTTATTTATGTATTGTTCACAGATAGGTGGGAGAAAATTTGGAATTTGCGGTAGATACATTTCCTATATTGAATTCTGCATCTGCTAGTTATAATGGTGAACAAATGGACAAGGAATGGATCCCCCAAGTGGAAAATGAGCCACACAGAAGAATTCAAACTGAATTCCTAGTTTGAAATTCTGAACTATACTTTAGCAAGTAACAGAACTGCAGACTAGAGTTTGCTGAAAACCACAGATCATATTCTGTGCAGAAGACAGAAAAAATGATTTTTTCCCACTCATTTGAAGCTGAGTTTACAGTTGATGGCTTTTGTCTTTGGGACAATCACCTATATTTGAAATTTTTCTGTTTTCCTGAATTATTTACTATAAATATTTACAGATGTAGATACAGTTCAAAAGTATATTTTCTAGTAACTGTGGAGGTTCCATCTGCCCTGTGTATGAGACCGCCCTGGAGTAACAGGATTCTGTCACCAGGTCTACTGGTAGTGAGGATGAGTGTATGGATTTATCTTTAGTTATCATTTCAAACAGCAGCATTGTCAGTTTTCTGGGGTCTCTACTGTCTAACACTCAAGTTTATGTAAAATACGCTTTATACGTATTTTTGAATGGTGAATGCAGCAATAAATTGAACATAGAAAATAAAACTGAATATGTTTCTGACTTGAGAAATTCATGATCGAATGAGGAAACAAACAAAAAGCCAAACCCCACAAGATTAGCACTTTAGATTTGAAAGCATGGTTTGGAAGATGAATCGGAAAAATAATTTTACGTGGAAGATAAAAGAAAAATAAAACAATCCTTGAAGCAAGTACAATTTAACCTTTCAAGGAATAGGCACGATTAATAAGAAATGAGATGAGAGCAGAGAGCTGGCATGAAGTGATTTGTTTCTGCTTTCATTATGAAAGCACAATGCAGTTTGCTAAGGATGTAGTTTATGTGTTATGGTGTGGCATTCTGGACAGGAAAGTCTTTTAACTACACACAGTTACTATGATATCATCAACATCATACCTTTTGCACATAGGTTTTAGCTCCATATTTGTGCCACAGCCATGTTTTCTAAGCGGAAGGTTCAATAGCATTTCCCTGACTTCAAATAAATTGCATCCCCTTAATAGAAATAAGAAAACCAAGAGGCAACTCCTGAGAGAAAAGTCTTCAAAATATCCATCCTTTAGATGGTACAGATCTAAGCAACCAACTCTCACTATTCTCATCTCTTCTATAAAAAATGTTTTTGGCATATCACTAACCAATATTTTCAACTGAACTTAATGTAGCTTTATCTTATTTCATATAAGATACACTCACAATTTTGCATTTGGTTTGCCAGACCTTTATCTTTTGTCTTGATGTTTCTAAAAGACTTCTGTCCTTAATGTTAGGGTAATGATTGGTAGTCCTGGAAGCTCATGGTCACCATATAGTAGACTTTTGTTTAACTTAAGGCTATGTGAACCCCATGTCATAGCCTCCCTCTATGTCTAGTATTAGGAAGTACCTGACATTTAATAGTTATTACTTAATAGTCCTCTCTTCCCAGCATTTAACTTGAATATAATTATATCTTAAATATAAACAATATTGATATTTTGAAATATTAAATAAGTCTTAAATACAACACTGTGCTTTATATTCTCTTTAGACTGGTAAGCATGAATGTATTTCTCTGTTCAAAATTTAGAAAATGTAGAAAATTTAAGTGATGAGGAATAACATTTACAACAACCTATTACTCTGAATTGCCACTTCCTAAATTTTCACTTATAAAAATATTACCTCAACAGTATATATACAATAATGTGTATAATTGTATGCCATGGTATTTATGAGAATAGTAAAAATAACCATGTAATATTTCAACAACAGGGTTTCCTACAGAAGCTGTAACACTCTGCAGAAATATTAGAAATTATGTGAATAGCAGTGAGTGAGCAGAAACTACCCACAATTGTAAATTTCTACTAATAAGCCAAAAAGAGAAAACAAGAGGAATTTAGTCAACAGAACAGGCTGTGGAAAGCACAAAGACTTGTAATAGGTTTAGAAGATCAGAAAAAGCTTTAGGTATGAAAGGGCCACTTTGAGTCAGAGGAATGGGTGATAAAGGGCAAAAACTGATGTCTGTTTACTCTGTTGAGCCCTGCTAAAGAGCAGGAAATGAAGGCAATAGGAACCTTTGAAGGTCAGTATAGGTGAGGATGGGACCAGTGAAAATGGTTGAAATTCTCTACAAGTGTTAACCGCTTGTTCCCTGTACCATTCTGCTGCACAGGAGTCACCCCAGTCCCACATAATAGCTGAAGACTGCCATTATACAGATAATGGAAGAAAAGCCACGCTGGAACAGAGGCAGACACCTTTGCATTCATATGAACATACACTGCACTGTTCTAAAAGAAGTAGCATATTCTAAAGGCAAACTGGTGTCTCCATTACTTGGTTTAGAATATTGAAATGATGCATCAGAAGGAATTGAGATTTTCCCATGAATATCATGTTTGAAACAAGAAAAGACTTGTAGTCTGGGGCCAGCTTTTTGGTAGGAACTGTCCTACCAAAAAGAGACTTCATACAGTGGCTTGTGAGGAAGAATGTAGGACTTACAATAATGGAATGGCAATGGGAAACATTGTACCTTGACCTAGACTGCTCAGTTATGCATACATTCTGCATGTTATTTAAACCTTATTCCTAAAGATAGGCTTGGAGGGTCAGTGGACATCTTTGTCACTATTTCCAATGCAGGTCTCATGTTTCTGATTTTCACTATCACTTGTTTCTTTAATTGGTCTATCAAGGATGGGTGTTAGAACCCAGACTGTTAGGGTTGTTGGGGTCCAGGTTCAACCCTCATAGCTCCAGTAAAAATATCTCTAAAAACAAAGTGGTGGTTTTTAACAGCCAGTTGAGGAGCTGAATTGAGAAACAGGACTTCAAGATGTAGATCACCTGAAGATGATGATCTGTCTCTTAAAATCCATAGTGTGCTATCTTAATAATGAAAGTGTGTGTGCTTCCATGCTGTCCATGAACAATAATTTACTTTAGTACGAATAAGACAAAATGCTATATTTAAATTAAATTCTGTTAGATACTGCTTCAGGGGGGAAACAACTTTTGTGGGGAAGATACCACAATTCATGTTAATTTTCAGAAATTAGGATGTCTTATAGCTGTATTTATTCAATCACAGCATGATTATACGCCTATTTGACAAAGGATGTCTAGCAGAATAAATCTTTTTTTTCACAAATATAGTCTGCAACACCAAGAACAAAAAACAATTTTCTACAGTATATTTGAACAAGTGTAAAACTTTTCCTGTCTCAAGGTTATTATCCATACATTCTTGGTGCTATCAAAGTACATATCTAAGTCTCAAAAGTGAACCCTGCCCTTTTCTATAGGCAGAGTTAGAAATTACAGTTCTGATGATAAAGAGAGTGTAACAATTTGCTTAAGTTGTGCAGCAAGTGACTTACAAGCTTGCCCTTGATCTCTTAAGTAGTGAGTGAGGATGAACCTCATGCTCTAGGGTCAACAGTTGCTTTGTGCCAAAAGTTTCAAGAAGTTATTGTTCATGGGAATGTGACCTCTGGGCTTCAAGAATAATTTTCAAGGCTAAATTAAAGTTATTTATGATTTATGTTACTTCTATATTTATTAACCAGTAGATGTTCAAACATGAATTACACTACTTTGATAAGGTTTCCTTGAACAATATAAGAAACTAGTGTACACTGCCAGAGTGTACACTATGCAGACAGTGCTTTGTTTTAGAAAGAGTTCATTCAAAGCTATGTTCAGAGGGAGGTGAAATTTCCTTCATATGTTTTGTATTTTCTAAATCATAACAGAAGCAGTTTAAACATTTTGGATTTTAAAAGGCTATTTGGCTGCAGAAAATTAGCTATGAAAATGCACTGAGCAGAAACTATTAAGAAGCCCATCAACTTTATAGAAGAGCTCAGTTCACTTCACAACTGTTGCCACAAGAAACATAGCTCTCACCTCAAAGGGAGTAAGAGTTTGATTTAGAGCAAACAACATGGGTGAGTACTACTCAAGAACACGAAATTATGCTACCCCAGACTTTAAACTGGAAACAGTTTTATGGAGTTTTATAGGAGCAGAAAGTCATACATTTAGGCTATTTAAAAATATGCATACTTACATCCGACAGAGGGCTAATATCCAATATATACAAAGAACTCAAGAAGTTAAACTCCAGAGAGGCAAGTAACCCTATTAAAAAATGGGGTACAGAGCTAAACAAAGTGTTCTCACCTGAAGAATATCTAATGGCTGAGAAGCACCTAAAGAGATGTTCATCATCCTTAGTCATTAGGGAAATGCAAATCAAAACAACCCTGAGATTCCATCTCACACCAGTCAGGATGGCTAAGATCAAAAACACAGGAGACAGCAGTTGTTGGCGAGGATGTGGAGAAAGAGGAACACTCCTCCACTGCTGGTGGAATTGCAAGCTGGTACAACCACTCTGGAAAGCAGTCTGGCGGTTCCTCAGAAAACTGGGCATGACACTCCCGGAGGATCCTGCTATACCACTCCTGGGCATATACCCAGAGACTTTACCTGCATGCAATAAGGACACATGCTCCACTATGTTCATAGCAGCCTTATTTATAATAGCCAGAAGCTGGAAAGAACCCAGATGTCCCTCAACGGAGGAATGGATTCAGCAGATGTGGTATATCTACACAATGGAATACTACTCTGCAATTAAAAACAATGAATTCACGAAATTCCTAGGCAAATGGTCAGATCTTGAAAATATCATCCTTAGTGAGGTAACCCAATCACAAAAGAACACACATGGTATGCAGTCACTGATAAGGGGATATTGACCCAGAATCTTGGAATACCCTAGACACAATCCGCATATCAATAGATTTCTAAGAAGATGGAAGGAGAGACCCCTGGTCCTGGAAAGACTGGATGTAGGGGAACGCCAGGACAGAGTAACGAGAGAGGGTTGAATGGAGAAAAGAGGGAGGGAAGGGGGCTTATGGGACTTTCGGGGAGGGAGGAAACGGGAAAGGGGAAATGATTTGGAATGTAAATTAAAAAAAATATGCATACATACATTAGTAGTTTTTGCTTGTTTGTTTTCGTTAGAGAAGCAGGATAGAGCCAGGCAGAGGTTGCTCGAATGCTTTCTGATAGAATTCTTAGAGCTTTGATTGGTGGAGGATAGGGTTTTGTTAATAAATACCAAAGGTCCTTTATCTGTTTATCAGGATATTAGTTCTGACCCAACATGGGCTCTTCTTGCAAGGAGAATGGTCTAATAGCCTGAAAAAAAATTTTTAATTATGCTCTCATACCTGAAACATCTCAAACTCTTCATAATCATTGAAGTTTTGGTCAGATCATCAGTCTTATCACACACAGCTTAGTTCCAGAGATTTTTATTTACACACCTATATACACGTTGAGTGTTAGTCTATGATGTGTAGGATATAGTGGTATGTATGCACTAGTCTTCCAACTCTGAAGCCCCATGGATTGGAATGAAAATCATAAAAATACAGTTTCAGAGAAGAAATCAGAATTACAAATGAATAAAGAGGAGTAAACCTTGATACAAAACACAAAGACAGGTATGTATGGCCTAGAGAAACTTATTAGTAGAAGGGGATGAAACTCCATTTAAGAGAACTTATACTTTGTCTGAAGATAGACACAGACCGGTTTCAGAAACTTATTATCTTGCAACAAAGGATTGTTTGAGTTTAACACAAAGGCTAACTTAGCCACTATAGTGATACCTCATGTCAATAAAAGAAAATACCTGTTATATTTTCCGTAAACTATGTTTGCATACACCACAGATTAATATGCAACTTGAAGTGACCTAATAAGTAAATATCTCATGGTTATTTATTTTCCATTATGTTCTGGGTGACTATTAAGCTGCCAACTAAATTGTTGTTACCCAAAACCAAACAGAGAGCTAGCAAGGCAGAGATTTCGGGGTTAATTTTATTTATAGTTTCAAGGGATTGGCATAGTACATATTATTGAACACTTTCAAATGTACTGATGAGACTGTGGGTCTTCTGACTTGAACTAGATAAAAATCAACAAGCAGGTGTTTCTTATCCAAGAGGATTAGGGTGAAGGAAACATAAGCTCAATAATCAACCTATAGCCATTTGGACTATCAACTTAATCTAGATACAAATATTTCTGTGCATAAACTTCCTGGTCAATTAGTATACTGACTTTTCAAAGGTTTAGATAAATACTTCTATTATAGTGATTCCTAATTTGCTTCCTATTGACCATCACAAACAGCAATTAATGGTCATCTTACAGCTCATACTCCATCACCTAGGAATGTTAGGACAAGAACTCGAGTGGAACCTGAAGAAAGGGCCTGAAGTAGAGCTAAAAGAGGACACTGCTTACTGGGTTGTACCTTGTGACTTGATCAGCTTACTTTCTCACATACTACAGACTCATCTTCCTAAGGGTAGCACCAGTCACATTGAGCAGGACACTACCATAGCAGTGATTCATCAAGAAAATGCACAACAGGCTTGCCTACAGGCAAATCTAATAAAAGGATTCTCTTGGTTGAGATTCCCTTTTCCTAGATGACCCTAGATTTTCTCAATTTGACAAAAATCCTAAGCAGAACAAATATTCTGTCTTATATATTGAGTATATTGAATGGATTATATGTTCAAGGGAGAGTCAGAGCACCCAAATTACTGAAAGTTAGCATTTGGTGAAGCTCAAATTTCTACACATGGCATATCTGAAAGAAGTTATTTGGCATAGAAAGACCGCAATGCCTTCCTCATTTGCCAACAGACATCCTTTAGATGTTACTGTGGAAGCCTCTCTTTTAACCACTGTTCTCATGACACAAGAAATGTTGGGGAGAAAGGCTCCACACTTTCTTTTCTTACTGGATCTTACCCTTTATATTTACTTTCTATGAATTTTCCTATCAGAACCAATGTCCACAACAGTATACCATCTACTTTAAGGTTTCTGTTGTGTTTATTACCTTGTTCATAATGATTTTTACTATGTATTTTGTATGTGTGGACATGTGTTTAGGACATGATGTTATTATATACCCAGAGTTAATTTTCCTGCCCAATATACCCAGCCATAAACTTCTCCTTATTAGCATATGATATAGCTTTTTTCCTTCTACTGTCCTGAGATTTGTGAAAGTCTTTCTTACCAGAAAAATGTTTGTCCCATTGATTGAACACAACAAATGTCTTTAATCTCAAGATGTAGTAAACTGTAATTCATTATATTCTCTGTCTTTGATCTTCTATAAACACAAAAATCTTCCTTCTCTATAGTAGAGCGTGCACATCAGTGAGTTACATGATCCTTCTCAGGACACATCACTGGAATCCAGTGTATACTATTGCCCTAACAGAGATCTCAGGAGTGGTTCTTGCCATAATAATGATGGCATGTTACAACGGAATGTGTTTGTCTTTTCAAATACATGTGTCCTCCATTTGATTTATGTACTTTCCTACAACATGTTGTGATGATGAGAAAAACTTTGGCACTTGGTATGCAATGTCTCAGCTTTATCACAATAAGGCTGACATTTGAGTCTTACTTGTCTCTGTTTTCATTGCCTTATCCCTTGGAAACAGAGCAAATGTTGTTCTCTTTGCCACTCAGGGGCTCTTCATAGCCTCACCCAAACTCTCCATTCCATCAGTTACAGTTTCTCTTTGCACTTCACAGCTGAGACATTTTCAGACTGTAATATTGACCCTCTCCTCAGAAGGAAAACAGAAAACAGATGTTCACTTCCATGCATCCCCCTTCCTACAAAAGAATGTTGTAATCATTCCCCATTGTTCTTTCTGCTACATGTTCTTCTTCTCAAGTACTTATTACCCAACATGTCTTCTGACCTAAGCTGTCTCCTTCTGGAAAGGCAGCAGTACATTGAACAACCACACAAAGTAAATGAAAAAAGTCTACTCCTGGGAGCAGGTGACATCCGTGCTACAAATTCTTGAGACACAGATCCAGCCGTTGGACATTGTCTAGTTCCTTCTCTGCTTAAAAGTAACTTGTACATTCTACTCAGATGAGAAATAACAATAATACATAATAAAATTAGATTAACCTACACATAATGAAAAAAAGCAGAAAGATGGGGAGGTAAAGGATAAAAAGGAGGAAAGGAGACACAAGGTACACACACAGAGACAGACAGAGAGAGAGAGAGAGAGAGAGAGAGAGAGAGACAGAGACAGAGACAGAGACAGAGACAGACAGAGAGAGACAGAGAGAGAGACAGAGACAGAGAGAGACAGAGAGAGAGACAGAGAGAAAATTAAAAATCTGTTCTTTCCCCTTCTTTCCACTTAGGGCTCTAAATAGATTACTGCATAAAAACATGTCAAGTAACTGTTTTATTACTAATATCCTTATAATTGGCCATGACTAGTACCTTTCCCACTCCACATAAGAGATGGCAGACTACTTAAATAATTAATAAAATTTAGCTTCTTAAGCTACTCACATTATTAACTCTCAATTTATCATAGTATAGTATTTTTAAAATAATACTATTTTATAAAATATAAACATTATTACTATAAATTTTAAAAAAGTTAAATCAAGAAAAGAAACCCTATTTTAGGCTCATATATGTACTAATTTTCTAACATTTTAAAATTAGATAACATAGATATATCTTAAAAATAGATAACAAATTTTTGATGATTTTTAATGCTTGTAACTGTTACCTGGGGTTGGAATTTTACTGTATTTTCTTTAGAGAATCTACATCTATTTCCAAAACAAGAAATTCTGCCTCATCATATTTGTTTTGGAATATCATAACCTGTGTATCTTTTTTGGAGCCAAGGCTACAGAGAAAAAGCTATATTTTTTGAGATGTCCCTACATTTGTGGTTCTTTTATACTGATCAGGTGAGAATTCCCTCACCATTCATTTGCACTTGGTGGCATGGTAAAAATATAGGGTGGCCTGCCATCTAGCTGTTGGAGTGGGTGTTAGAGGTAGTACAACACTCTTTGAACAGCCTACTGTTCACTGTGGAAGCTGCAGAACCCACCATGATCCAGGCATATCTGATAGTTTGGAAAGACCACATTTCAAGGTCAGCTTAATTCACCTTTCTGTTAGTTGAACAGTTACATTTCTTGATTAACTAATTTCCCCTACCCCCAACAGTACATTCTGTGGTTGCTGTTGTCTGCAACCAAGACTCTCAGACATGCAGAACTTTGAAAGAGCTGAGAGAGGTTTTTCATTCTGACAAAGTCTGACAGAAGCTTCTCATCACTTCCAACCTTCTGTGCAGCTCTCATTTTGACACTCACCTTCACTGCAAGCAGGAAATCAAGTTCTATTTATATACTTGAAGGGAAAATTGTAAGCAATTAATCTTTCCATTTATTTCAATGTAGATATATACATTGTTTCCAGAAAAAGATCTCTAAGTGCATGTAATAAGTATGTATATATATATATATATATTAATATATATATTATTTTATTGTCTGTTCTAAATAGGCAAATTTTAAACTGGGTGGGTAAAATATTTTTTATAATTGAGTCTAAAACTGTTCAAAAGTCATCTGTGAGGTTTATTCACCAATATTTTTAGGAAAACTTGAAGATCCAGGCGAATAAGGAAAACATGATGTAATTATCAGAAAACTTACTTCAAAAAGTTATTCTTGTACTCTTGCATGCAATCACAATTAATTAATGTGTCAAGATTTAACTTTAGTTTTCCTAGTCTTTTTCAAAAACTTGTATTTGAGATGATTTTAAAATAATTTTTATTGAGGTTTAAAAAAAAGAAAACACAAGTATACAGAAATGGCCACACATGTATACGCAAATGTACACCCACATGAATGTGTACACTCAAACACACTATGCTCAAACACTATCCACATCTAAACAAAAAAAAGTTAGATTCTAAAGTTTGTTTTAACAATTATGACAGGGCAACAAACCAGTAAAATATGACTTTCAGTCTCCAGAGTAGAAAATAATGTTTGTTTCCTAATTCTTATCACCTTACATTTTCATATTTAATAAGGCTACTAATGTCAAAGATCTTCAAGGAAAACCATGAAGGAATCATTATGAAGCCCTTACCCTGATGACCTCCAGGTGCTGTTATACTCTGTCCTTGGAATATTTTATGCTGACTAATTATCAATAACATCACAAATCTATCACATTTTAAAAGTGCTTTGTAACACCAGGTGTGATGGTTTATATATTCTTGGCCCAGGGAGCAGCCCTATTAGAAGGTGTGGCCTAGTTTGAGTCCGTGTGCCACAGTGGGCTGGAAGTCAGTCTTCCACTAGCAGTCTTCAGATGAAGATGTAGCGCTCTCAGCTTCTCCTGTACCATGCCAACTTGAATGTTGCCATGTACCTGCCTTGATGATTCTGGACTGAACCTCTGAACCTGTAAGCTATCTCCAATTAAATGTTGTATTTTATAAGACTTGCATTGGTCATGGTGTCTGTTCACAGCAGTAAAACCCTAAGACACAGCACATCCTATTGAGATTCCCTGTCAACCTCATAATCAAAGAACCAAAGAGCGACTCCCTGTCGCAGGACTCCAAGCCTCTAGGCAGAAATAGCAAAACTCATCTGTAGCACACTTAGGCCTCGCCATATCACATCATAGTAGATGTGTTAGAGTATGAGAAGAAGTTCTGACTATCAACTCTGTGGGAGATGGCAACTTGGAAAGGGCAAGAGCCTGTGTAGAAAAGAAAAAGCTAATAAGACCTGTGCCTTAGATGGCTGCATCAGTGGATCCCACTGTGAAAACATCATAATGGGAATCTATTGCTGAGTTATAAGACTTCTTCCTGCTCATATTCTCCTTCTTTATCCAAGAGTGTCAGTAGATGGAAAATGAAAGGTAGAAAATAGAACCAGGAGTGGGGAAATGTGCTATCCTCGAAGTTCAGAGAGATTTGTCTTTACTTAAAGGAATTATCAAAATCATTTGCAGATATTGTCACTACAATCACTCTAATATTCAATCACTAGACTTCCCATCAGTAATTCTTGGGTGGTGCCTATAATGTTATAATTGGTGACAGATGGTGTTGAAGTTATTGAAAATGGTACCACACATTGAACACTAAGAGGACCCAGTGCTCAAAGACAGAGAGATATGGTAATCAAATTAGTGTACTGAATTTCTGTTTGAGTATAAGGAGTCAGAAGATGGAAAAAATCTTCCATGCTCATGGATTGGCAGGATTAATATAGTAAAAATGACCATCTTGCCAAAATCAATATACAGATTCAATGCAATCCCCATCAAAATCCCAACTCAATTCTTTACAGAGTTAGAAAGAGCAATTCAAAAATTCATCTGGAATAACAGAAAACCCAGGATAGCTAAAACTATTCTCAAGAGTAAAAGAACTTCTGGGGGAATCAGTATCCCGGACCTCAAGCAGTACTACAGAGTAATAGTGTTAAAAACTGCATGATATTGGTACAGTGACAGCCATGTAGATCAATGGAACAGAATTGAAGACCCAGAAATGAATCCATACTCCTATGGTCATTTGATCTTTGACAAAGGAGCTAAAACCATCCAGTAGAAAAAAGCCTTTTCAAATAATGGTGCTGGTTCAACAGGAGGTCAACATGCAGAAGAATGCAAATTGATCCATTCTTATCTCCTTGCACTAAGCTCAATTCCAAGTGGATCAAGGATCCATCTCACACCAGTCAGAATGGCTAAGATAAAAAACACAATACGCATATCAATAGATTTCCAAGAAGATGGAAGGAGAGACCCCTGGTCCTGGGAAGACTGGATGTAGGGGTATGCCAAGACAGAGAAGCGAGAGGGGGTTGAATGGAGAAAAGAGGGAGGGAAGGGGGTTTATGGGACTTTCGGGGAGGGAGGAAATGGGAAAGGGGAAATGATTTTGAATGGAAATAAAAAAAAACTTAGAAAATTAAAAAAAATAGTAAAAAAAAAGAAAAACCACAGGAGACAGCAGATTTTGGCGAGGATGTGGAGAAAGAGGAACACTCCTCCACTGCTGCTAGGATTGCAAGCTGGTACAACCACTCTGGAAAGCAGTCTGGCGGTTCCTCAGAAAACTGGGCATGACACTCCTGGAGGAGTATCTGGGCATATACCCAGAGGCTTTACCTGCATGCAATAAGGACACATGCTCCACTATGTTCATAGCAGCCTTATTTATAATAGCCAGAAGCTGGAAAGAACCCAGATGTCCCTCAACGGAGGAATGGATTCAGAAGATGTGGTATATCTACACAATGGAATACTACTCTGAAATTAAAAACAATGAATTCATGAAATTCCTAGGCAAATGGTCAGAACTTGAAAATATCATCCTTAGTGAGGTAACCCAATCACAAAAGAACACACATGGTATGCAGTCACTGATAAGGGGATATTAACCCAGAATCTCGGAATACCCTAGACACAATTCACATATCAATAGATTTCCAAGAAGATGGAAGGAGAGACCCCTGGTCCTGGAAATACAGGATGTAGGGGAATGCCAGGACAGGGAAGTGAGAGGGAGTTGAGTGGGGAAAAGAGGGAGGGAAGTGGGCTTATGGGACTCTCGGGGAGGGAGACAATGGGAAAGGGGAAATAATTTGGGATGTAAATAAAAACAAGTTAGAAAACAAAAAAAAAGAAAGTTAAAAAAAAGAAAATAATAAACATTAATAGGAAAATATAAAGTTACCAAAATATAGTGAAATAAAGAGCAGATACAGCCACAAAAGTATGAATGGGATTTTATTCTTTGTTGTTTGACTGTGGTTTTTTTTCTCACAATTTTTATTAGAAAATGTGTGTGTGTGTGTGTGTGTGTGTGTATGTGTGTTGTATTGCATATGACTCTATATATCCTCCTTATTATGGCCATTTAATTCAAAGGTATATTTAAGGGGTCAATCGGTTGGCCTGTTGTCAATCTTAAAATCCTATATTCAATTCCTAGAACCCAAACAGCAAAAAGAGATAATCTACTCCTTCATATTCTCCTCTGATCCCTATACAAATGCTATGGCATATATACCTGAACACATATACCACCCCTCTACACACACACACACACACACCACACAGTAAATAAATGTAAAACATTTAAAGATTATTTTATTGCCAAACAGCTTATGACCATAATAACACTGAGAGATAAAAGGCAAGAGGATGACAATTAGTTTAGGTTCACCCTTTGAACATTGTGAGTCTGGACAACTTGTGATTAAATGTAAGATACAGTGTTAAGACAATGCTGAGCACTTATTTTATTGATTATGTCAGATAGAAAGAATATAGATAACTAATTCTCATTTGTTTCCCACGGAGATCTGTCAGGTTTTAAGGAAGTGAATTCTAGCATTGTAAATTTGTGGTACTGTACATGTCAGTGTTCCTTACATGGTAAACCTTTTATACAGTCAAGGGGAACAAAAATCAGACACCTTGGCACTCCTGAGCCAACAGTAGAGTCTGCTGGACTTCATATTTATGTAACTTGATGTACCAGTCCATTTTCTAAGTATCTTCACTTTAAATCCTCACAAGCACCACATGAAAGAAGTAATTTTATTATTCTAATTATATAGAGGAGAACTTAGCTACTCAGATTAAGCAACTTTCCCCAGATCAGAGGGATGGAAAGTGTCAGAACTGGAATTTGAGCACTGATTTGTATGACTTCAAAGCACTTTTGACATCATGTATGCTTACTCAAAAATGATTGAAAGCATTTTCTTATGCTCTTATGCTGTCAAGCACACATTCCTATGATTTCTAATGTAGCAGTGAATTTTTAAAAAATTCAATATTTTTGTATTGCTTAGCTTTCTTCCAATCATTTACTATGGGAAAAATATTAGACACATTTTAATGACCTACCCAAAAGTTATGCATAGTGGCAATCAGAATAGTTAATATCTTCCAGGCTATCTATTAAAACACACACACACACACACACACACACACACACACACACACACACACACACACACACATATATATATAAAAGAAAATTAAAGAAATTCCTGTCCCAGCAAATTTGCAGAGTGTGGTGGTCCATTTTATGACAAATATATCACAGAGTTAAAAATATACCTTGAGGACACCCACATATACATATATACACATATATTCTTTTACTCCCCCCATCTTACTAATAATAAACTAGAAGCAGAGAAATAAAGTCAAGTGATAAGTCATATGCTGACAGGGAGAGAATGGCTAAGATCCGAGCCCAGCTTCTTCTGAAATATGATATTCTACACTGCATGGCAAACTATGCTATCTCTCTTCGGCTTGTACTTACTTTCAGATGGTCTTGATTATCTTATTATTATAAGACATAATACTTACTATATTGCTGTCTCTCATATCTCTGTATTGAAAAGAAAATTACTGATTAATATAAAAATAACAATAACCCCTATGCATTGTTCCAGGTAGGAATCAAGATACAGGTGACTACTCAGAAAATGAGCTGGATGTGGTCTTCCACCATGTTCAGCATATGGAAAGCTTTAGTCTATTTTATACAAGGGTCAATTAATTGGGTTACTTCTGTAAGCTAGTGTGTGAATATCAAAAGATTTATATAATATCAACAATATGGTACCAATGGCAATATAAAATGTCCGAATGTGGGAAGCTGCTACTCTTTTCCTCATTATGTATTTCTTTATCATGTAAGTGAATTATGGAAAGATTTGGAATTTAATCTTTATTAACTATAAGCTAGGCTCATGTCAGCAGTCCCAGCACTTAAGAGGCAGAAACAGAAGAATTCCTGCAAGTTCAAAGCCAGAATGGGTTGCAAAATGTGATGCCTTGCCAGTAAACAAAAATGGCATATGTATTCAATTAATTTAGTATATTAAATATCTAAGGTATATACTACATGTAGAAGTCTAGAAAATATATCAATAATCCCAAATGTCTGCTTATAAATTAATAATGACTTATAGACATTTCCAGAGAGATGAGTTCGTTAAAACTTGTCTTTAAAACTTATTAGTGGCAGGGCTCTATTTTATTTTATTTCTTACATTTTCCTTAAGTTTAAAGAAACACTCTTATATTTTAAAAGCTTAATGTATTTTTCAAGGCTCAATGTATTTTACATAATGCAGGAAAAATAAAAATTATACATGTTGATATGGCTATCTAGTGTTTGGTAGCTATATATACATTGTAATGTATAAATCAGGTTTAACATGTTTATCTCCTATGAACACTACTTTTTTAATTTTTTCTTTTTCCTCTCAAAATAAAATAAAATGAAATAGAGAGGTCTCAACTACTTGCAGATTGTGATTCTGTTTTATGATGAAAATATCACAGAGTTATTAATACACCTGAGGTCACTTAAGAATTAACACTGAGGAATTAAGAACTAAGAATTCATATTCTTCTAAATACTTAGCTTGCTTATTCATCCAGTCTTTAAGAGAACAATGTAAACACCTAATCTTACTTGTCTTCCATATCCCATGTAATCACCCAATAACTTATTTATTAAAAGGCATAAAAATAGGGAACAGGCATGTGAAAATGTTCAATATGACTAATTATCAATGAAACGCAAATTAATCCACAAAAATAATGAGATGTCGCCTCACACATGACCTACTTTGTGGGTTTTATTGTTGCTGTTGTTTTAAATTATATATGTGTGTGTGTGTGTATGTGTGTGTTTGTGTATGTATATGATGTATATGTATATGTATATAATATATGTTTGACAGTACTGGTGAGGATGCTGAACAAGGAAGGAACTATGGGATCTATGGGAAGCTGCTGGGGAAAATGTAAATAAAATATACTGATCATATAGAAAAGAGTATGTGATTCCTTCAAACGACTAAATTTCAAGCATGATTCAATAATCACACTATTTGAAATATATTTGAAAGATATCATATCAGAAGGTTGAAGAGGAATCATCATTCCCATGTTCATCTCTTCCCTGTTCAAACAGGAAAGAGACAAAAAAAAAAAAAAAAAAAAAGACCATGGCCAGGAGAACGTGCCCACGAGAAGATGAGAAGAATGAAATCTTTTCACTGCAGCAACACTGGTGATACTAGAAGTCCTTATGCTAAAGAAAATAAACCAGACACCAACCAAATAATCTCACTCATAAGTGCAACATAAAATCACTGATGTCATAGAGGCAGGGAGCACATAATTTCTATAGAGTGAGAAGAATAGGGCAGAAAGTGGATGCAAATCTCTTTACAGATATAACATTACAGTTAGACAAAAAGAAAACTGCCTCATGAGCTGCTGCATAGTAGAATATCTGCAGTGAATCTCAGTGAATTTTGAATCAGGATGCTTTTAGAAGACTGTGTTTTTTATGATATTTTAGTGAATATATTCTTCACTTACATTTCAAATATTATTCCCTTTCCCGGGTTTCTCCCCTCCCTGAATGTCCCCAACCCATCCTCCCACCCCCCTGCTTCCAAGAATATGCCCCTCCACCTAACCCACCCCAACCTACCCCGCCCTCCTTGATTTCCCCATGCTGGGGCAATCTATTGAGCCTTCATAGGACCAAGGACCTCTCCTCCCACTGATGCCGAACAACTCATTCCTCTGCCACACTTTAGACTGGAACCATGTGTACCCCTTGGTTGATGGCTTAGTCCCTGGGAGCCCTGGGGCATCTGGTTGACCGACTCGTCGTTCTTCCCATGGGGCTGCAAACCCCTTCAGCTCCTCCAGTCCTCCCTCCAACTCCTACATTGGGGACCTCACGCTCAGTCCAATGGTTGGATGCTAGCATCTGCTTCCCTATCTGTAAGGCTCTGGCAGGGCCCCTCCGGAGACAACCATAACAGGCTCCTTTCGGTATGTACTTCTTGTCATCCATAATACTGTCAGGGTTTGGTAACTGTTTATAGGATGAATTCCCAGGTAGGACAGTCTCTGGATGGCCTTTCCTTCAATCTTTGCTCCACACTTTGTCTCCATAATTGCTCCTGTGAGTATTTTGTTCCCTTTCTCAGAGGAACCAAAGCACCCTCACTTTTGTCTTCCTTCTTCTTGAGCTTCCTGTGGTTTGTGAATTGTAACTTGTTTCTTTTGAGCTTTTGGGCTAACATCCACTTATCAGTGAGTGCATATCATGTGTGTTCTTCTGTGATTGGGTTACCTCACTCAGGATGACACTTTCTGGTTCCATCCATTTGCCAAAGAATTTTATGAATCGATTGTTTTTAATAACTGAATGGTACTCCATTGTGTATATATACACCAAAATTTCTGTATCCATTTCTCTGTTGAAGGACATCTGGGTTTTTTCCAGCTTCCTGCTATTATAAATAAGGTTGCTATAAACATAGTGGAGCATGTGTCCTTATTACATGTTGGAGCATCTTCTGGGTATATACTCAGGAGTGGTATAGCTGGGTCCTCACATAGTACTATGTCCAATTTTCTGAAAGGAGATGGTGAGGATTTGTAAAGTTGTGACAGAAAGAAATGATAAATATTCAAGGAGATAAACATGTTTAACCTGATTTATACATTACAATGTATATATCTGCCAAAGACTAGATAGCACAATCAACATGTATAATTTTACATTCCTGCATTATTTAAAATGCATTCAGCTTTTAAAATACATTAAGTTTTTAAAATATGTTTAAGAATGTTTCTTAAAACTTAAGGTAAATGTAAGAAATCAAATAAAATAGAGACATAGCACTATAACTTTTAAAGACACTCATAGGAAAAATCCTAAAGTATGAATTCAAAGTGAAAAAAACTAAAAAAAAATATCCTAAAAACGTTTATTTCTCATGATAATAAATAAAGCAGAATAAATGGATTTAATCTACTGGATGTCTTCCTTCTTAGAAACAATGCCATATACTTTTCTATTAGAGTGTAATGACACACACAAATGTAGAACCTTATCATTATGTGTATTTGTAAATAAAAAAAGAGGAAAGAGAACTTATTTTGCGAATTAGAAACAAGAGAATGACATTTGGAAAATTCATTGTGGTTTGGTCTATTGTTCACTTCTTGGAAGCACCTGTCAAAGGAACATCTGCACCCAATAATTTATTTTAGGAAAATTTAAATCATCCTTATGCTGACAAATACACTCATATTCCAAATATGTGCATATCATAAAAGCTAATACATATTCAGTGACTGATTAAAATTAAATCTTTAAAAAACATCATGTTTCAAGATTCAATACATATTTTAAAACTACCAACATTTCTTAATGAAAGGATTGTACGTTGTGACACATGCAAATAATTTCATTACTTAATAATGACGATTAGTACAAAATCAGTAAATCTCATATTATGGCATAACTATTTATGCTTTTCCATGAAAATTTTCTGGTTTGAAATACATAAGGTTACAATGTATTAAATGCATAAGAGTTATTATAATCCTGATGATCATAAAACAATTTATTATTTTAACTAAAGTTTAAGAAGCAGCTGTTGTGTTCATTCCCTTAAAATAGCAACAGCCACCAGTTCGTCGTCTTCAGCACATTGTACCCTTATCGTTCAAAAGTAGGTCAATGATACAATAAAGGAAAGCCGTTTATCTGTCGTATTAGATTTCTTTGAGTCTCTTTGTGATAAAGCACCAGAAAGCAAGTCCATTTGACAGGAAAAAAGCCATTTTTGACTTCCATAAGCTCCCTTTAAATATAGAGAGTTGGAACTGGACAATTCTGACCAACGAGTTTTATTCTTAACCTTTTCTATAACAAACTTAGGAGAGGATTAAAGAATAAATCATTTTAAAAAGGAAGAAAAGCAGAAATAAAGAAATCTGTATCTATAGCAATGAAAGTGAAGATATGAGGATTAGAACCGTTTCCTTATTTGCCTATTTGTCAGCAGCAAGTTAGTTGTACTTCCAGAAGACAATTAGGAATCATAGAAGAAAGTCTTTCATTGCTCAAAAGCATGAAGGGAAATCTAGGATCTTTTGGATCAACGGTAATGTCCATTCCCAGCTTCTAGTGAAATTTTGATATCATTGTAAGACATTACTGATTGATTGTCACATCTATCCATATCACGTTGGTTCCTGTCATGTTATCTGATGTTTAATAAATAGATGCTAGTGATTTTGATAAGCAGTCCACATTATAGAGAGCAATCATACCCACACAGATTATCCTGCTTTCCAGAATACTTATATTGTCAAGTTATGATGTTTTGCTTCACTACCACACCCAATATGAGAACCCAAGGATAAAAAGGCTTTTCAAAATGAATTATCTTAAGGTATTATTCTGATTCTCTACTAACTGCTCATGATAGAATGAATCCAAATTTAGGATTGCATCTTAATTTCTGACCAGTATAATAAAATTCATATCCATCAACTTTCTTAATATATATCATTCTTTAAAGATATATTACTCTGTTTACAATTCAAAGTGTTTACTCAGTAAATACCTGACATTATATGTTCACAAAGGGCATAGTACTATAGATACCTGACAATTTCAATGGATAAATCTGTGATATAATCATAAATGGGGCCCTATTCCATAACATGTCTGCACGGGTGCCATCTCTAAAATATGGGTATATTTAGAGCCCCCAAGGAGAAGAAAGAGCAGGTCTAAGTTCTTGGGCAGAAAAGTGTACTCTATTACATTGAGGAATCAATAAAAGTAGCTCAGAGGAAGAGGATATGAAGATTTTACTTACAGTGGAATCTATGGAAAGAAAATAGGTTTTTATAAGGATGTTTGAATGAGTCACATGACAAACCGTGAATGATCATGTTCTGTTAGGTCATAGTTCTTTTTTTACTTTTATATCTTCAAGATCTTTTTTATTCTTTTTAAATTATGTATATATGTGTACCAGTGTGTGCATATGTAAACATGAGTACACTTTTCTGAGAAAACCAGAATAGAGCATCAGATCCCTTGAAGCTGGAGTGGCAGGTGGTTCTCCAAAGCCAGACTTCAGTGAGGGGCACAAAATAAAGGTCTTTTGCAAAAGCAGTAACTGCTTTTAATCACTGAAGATGCTCCCGAAACCCCTGGAGTAGCCTATTCTAATAATGTCCGTATAGGAATGGCATGTTGAATACTGTTCAGAACAGAAAACACTCTATATGTAGCATGGTGGTGCTAAAGATCAGACTTTTGATGGCTCTAAGGACATAACTTTGAATATGTATTGACAAACTTATTATCTAGAGTGAATTTTTGAGAACACAGTTGGAATCTGGAATTCAGGGGAGAGCTTGGCCAGCATTACAAATTTGACTTTCAGTATAGGCAACAGATGTATACCATTATCTAGGGCATTGATAACATTTTTATATTTGTGGCAACAATGGAGTTATATTCAGTCTGTGAAGTTCCAGTGTTTCAGCAGAGTACAAGTGGCCAGCATGAAATTTGAACAGGTGAGATAACTGTCACCTTAACTGGACAATACCCAACTTAAGGACACAGGTCCACTAATCAGCTTGAATGTTGTTTCTATGAAACATTGAGAAAAATCATTTCCCAACTCTGAATTCCACCATCAATAGTTATATTACTGAGCAGAGACAAAGACACAAGGCCATTCAGAAGTTGTCAAAGAGACAGAGTTTAAGAAGTATAATCTTGTGAATCAGTATAGTTAGAAAAGACAATGACATCATGAGGTTTGTTCAGCATGATGATTTTGGCCTTATGTCACACCTGGTCCACAGCCCACTCTCAGGGGGTTTTAAGGGATACTTAGGTTCTCAGAAATTTGATGATAGAGGAAGAGAACAAGAAACACTGCAGCAATTAAACATTTGCAATGATGGTCCAGGTTGGCTTAAATGATTCTCCTGCAAACTAGTAGAGACCAGGCTGACCTTCACTGGCTGTCCCAATTATCTCTGCCCTTTGAGGAAATGGGAACTTGCAAGGAAGGTTAACTTAGATGAAGATAAATTGAGGAAAACCAGAGATTTTTTTCCTCACATGAATATGGTACATATATTTCCATTCTTTACTCTCATACAGACTCTTTAATGATTTCCATGTATAAAAAAATACACCCCTACCTATTTTCTTATATAGCAGAATTCAGTACAAATTGACTTTATCCAATGTAGCAATTAAGTTCTAGTTATTTAGGTACTAAAAGGTGTGTCTTTTACTGTAATACTGCATCTCTCAGACATGAAAAAGAAACAAAGTATATTTTTAAAACTGCATTCTTAGGATATCTTCATTGAAGTCATATGGGAGAGAATGTGAGTAAAGCATCATTGTATAATGGCAATGGACACATACTCCTGATATATCTTTTAAACAAATCTTTCTTGGCATCTAAAATTTGATGGTCACTAGTGAAAATAAACTAGAAAAATACATACACATTTTGGGGCCTTTCAATGAATCCACCTCCTGTGACTTTCATGTAAAAATGGATACAATTCACAGAAATTCACTGTTAATTGATTTTCATTCACAAAGCGTATATATGACTTCTTTCGTTACCTGTAGAAAGTCTGGACAAAACAGTAGAATAAAAAGCCTACTTAGGATTTCATTTTTCTGAACTTTACCTAGCCACTCTCAACTTATCTTTTTGTCAATGACTCTCTTTTTTCCATCTTTATCACTTTCCCACCATGGTTCCTAGTGCAATTTAGAAGTCATGACTTTAAGAACAGTCAGGGCCAAACATTTTTTAGAAAATCAGTAGAGTGAATGTACATACAGGTTAATATTTGCTTTGTTTTTACTCCATGTATCATTCATCTCTTCCTCCTACTCAGTATTGGTTTGCCAAGCAAGGGGCTTTACCTTCATGTTTCTTAAATGAAGCTGCAGGAAAATGTAGCAGATTATAACTGAAACCAAGCACGTCCACTGAATTAACTTAAGTAAATATATTTTCTACTTAATTAATTGCTTTAAGTATATGATTACATTAATACAATTCATAATTTCTATTTTATCCTGAAAAATACTACATACTGAATTTTGGAAAATATATAATTATACATGTAAAAATCATGTTTTCATATTATATGTAGACATAAACATTAGCAAATGTTGGCTAATATGATATACACAGTTTTATTAATTTTGAAGGAGGAAAAAGATCATAAATTAAGAAAAAATCACATTTTTTTAACTAAAACCTGAGGTTCCTAGTCTAAAAATTATAGAACCACTTTAAATATAAGAGGTCTGTAAAGAAGAAAACTTTAAAATATAATATATGCAGGAAAAAATTGTGAGAACAATGAATACATTCCTACAATGTTTGCATTGTTAAACTAGGAGAAAAAAAATAAAACAATGTTTTGAAAAGACAAACAGTCAGTGCTTCTTGACTGTTTGTTTTCCATTTCCAACATTCTCATACTTTACTGTGAATTCTAGAATATGTATTCAACATTTACTTCTCAGTTTTTTTTCTATTACCAATTCTATAAACTACTAAGAACAGAGACAGAATTTTAGAAAGTAGACTTGTTTAAATCCTCGTCTTGGTTTTTATTTTATTTTTGTGTTTTAGGTCAGAATTCATCTTCTATAAAATATAATTTATGTGCTACTGTCTATAACATAGAAAGACTGTTTCTGTACTGTCTTCTCTCTGTATACTTATACAGGCAATATGAACCTTAAGAAATGATGCATAAAGCTACTTATGATTGTTTTTGCTGTTTTTTTAAAAGATAGATTGAGTGCATATAGATATTTTCCTCATAGCAAACATCTGGAAAGCATGATTGTTTTCTGTGACAATGTAATACTTTCATTTTACACATGGCTTTTGCTAGCTATAATCTCAAAGACTTATGTAAATTAAGCACAGTGGGGATTTGCTTATATTTGAATAGGTAACTCTTGTACTAACTTTTTTCGCACATTTGTTACCCTAAAACCTTGAAAATATTTTCCTAATCTGGTAGACTTTTGACATCTATTGTGCAGAAATAGTAAGACCTCATTAATACCATCATTCCTAGTATTTTAACTGAAATAAAATTTATTGACTTCTCTGTTTTCTGAAACATAGCTATAGAACATAAAGTTAAGCACTTTGTTCTGAGAATAGTAAATTCACTTGCTCATTGAATAATGAGCCATTATTGGCTACATGTGTCTTTGGAATAGCAATTAATGCTAAGCATTGGGAAGAGAAGGCAGTCTAGATTCCCAAGAGCCTACACAGAGGCAGAAGAGAGGGCCAAGGGAGCACAGCAGTGGAATACATTTCAATAATGTGGAGTGTTTTAATAGTATGACAAAAACACGGCACAAGATCCCAAGGTGAAGAAAGTTGACAGGTGTACTGCCTTAGAGAAGGCAGAAAGGAAATGGAGGAACTAAGCAGTGGACTATGGATATGTGGGCTTAGGCCAGTGGAGTGGGTGATAAGGGAGAAGCAGAGAGAAAGAGGGGGAGAGGAGTGGGAGGGGGAGAGGGAAGCAGAAGTTAAAGCCAGAAAGTCATGACAGATCTTACCTGACTAAAATCCTAGCAGCCAAAATCCTCTAGGATTTTGGTCCTAGAGAAGACCAAGCAAGGTAGCTTCTGGAGAGAGTGCAGGTGAGGATTAAAAATTAATGGGTATTTAATTGAGTTTTGTTTTAGAAATCTTACTAATGGCAAATTGATTTGCCTAAGTTTAGGTTTAGGAACTGTTTCTGAAGTCAAGAAAAATTATTGAACTGATTTGAGTTAGACTGCAAGGTTTAAGGTTTAATAGGATATGAAACATTGGTGCTGTCATGGAGACATTGTAATGATACAAACAGTTTATGTTATAGGACAGTACTTCCTGACCAGAAAGGTAATGAAAGGCATATAAAACCCTTGTTTTGAGAGTCTGAAAAGCAATATATGCCATGTTATAAACAAGTTGCAACTAGTAGTTTGAATTACATATTGTTGAAACCTGATAGAGTCTGAAATACAGGCAGAAGTATAATTGTGGAAAATATACCTAAAATATAGATTCTACTACTACTACAACCCCATGCTTGGCAGCTATGCACTCCTCTGAGTGCCTATGTGCGAGATAACATTCCACATCTCCTGTAAATAGTACCACTTTCCTCCTGTGATAATGCAGTGACACAGAGCTGGAGCTAAGAGCTCCTTATGGGCATTTGATTCTGACAAGAACGCTATGCTGTCACCTGCTCCTCGGTTAACTCTGAGTCCCCATATTTTAGTGGATACAAACTGCAGGAACAAAACAGAAGCATCAGAAAGACTGCCACTATTGCTTCTGCCTTTGCTAGCTTCCTGACATAGGTACTTCCTCACTCAGGATACCCTTCCATAGCTGCCTTGAGATATCAGACCTTTCCAGACAGAGAGTACCATCTACAGACCATTGCTTTCTTCTGCAATTTCAGCCCTCTAACACTACATAGGAAACAAACAAACAAACAAATAAAAAGAAATAGAAGAAAGGGGGCAATGTTGTCATTAGATTACTTCCTGCTGATTAGAGGTGTAGAATTTCCTGGGGAAGTTTGATCATCTGATCATTGCCATCAGGATATCTAATTTATTCCTTTTCTTTGTACTTTGCAAAGGACTATTAACAAATTGAAACCAACAACAACCAATCACTAGCCAGCAACCACTAATACCCACCAACAACCCAAAACCCACCCTCAACTTATACCACCTTTTGGCTCTCTAGCATTTATATGTCCTCTAAAACATCCCCATAATTTCAAATATCACAAATTGCAGAAACTATATGCATCTGTCAACCTTATGCCCCTTTCAGAGCAAACCATAGTTAGCTGCTGTGGACAATCTGAAGCAGCCCCATAGCCCATGACTAGGATTAAAACAAAAACATATTCTTATAATATTTCTGTTTTTTTTCAAAGAAACCAAAACTTCAAAAATTGTCACTACAATTTTATTGGGCTTGTCTGGAAGAAATAGATCCAGTTATGAGGGTGAAAGCCCAGGTGATTACTGAAAGAAAGGAAAAGACTAGACATCACAGTGTGTGGAGAATTAACAGGTTCAGAGGAGCTTTGACTTCTAATTGCTGTGACTGGATTGTCTGTGTTTACATTTTCAGCAGGAAATGGGTCTTGTCTAAGGTGTACAGATGAGAAGTCAGTTTCTATTTGACAGTGTCCATTTCAGGACCCTGAAATCAAGGCTAATGAACTTGTCCCATAAACTATTTTGTAAGTGGTTCTGAACCTGAGCAGACAGCAGCGTACTAGAGACTCATTCAGAGAGGTCACATATCAGATACCCTGCACTGCACTAGAGACTCATTCAGAGAGGTCACATATCAGATACCCTGCACTGCACTAGAGACTCATTCAGAGAGGTCACATATCAGATACCCTGCACTGCACTAGAGACTCACTCAGAGAGGTCACATATCAGATACCCTGCACTGCACTAGAGACTCACTCAGAGAGGTCACATATCAGATACTCTGCACTGCACTAGAGACTCATTCAGAGAGTACTGCACTAGAGACTCATTCAGAGAGGTCACATATCAGATACCCTGCCTATCAGATAAGTACATTACAATTCTTAAAACTAGCAAAACTACACTTAGGAAGTAGCAATGAAAACTGTCTTATGGTTGGGGGGGGGGTCACCACTTTATGAGGAACAACACTAGAAAAGTTTAGAATCACTGTTCTAGAAGGTGGTGCTCCACAAAGAAAGTAGGACAAAGACACAAATTAAAAGGTGTTTGCAGGAAACATTTCAAGAATCGGAGAATGAAGACGACTATTCAGGGTGTCATACAGGTCAGAAAAGCTCTGCTCATAAAAACCCCTTCGTGGGGTTTAAAATGAAGAAATGACAAGTGATTCTGACAGAAAGTGTCTTCTGTGGAAACTTTGTAATGAGAGTTTAAGGAGACAGATTACCATCACAAAAGAAGTGGGAGAAGATACAAAATAAAAATCCTGTCAGACCAGACACTAGGCCAAAAAATTAAAGGTGGCATTTAAATTTTTAATTGTTAGGGGAAAAACTGAAGTAGCTGAAGGGGATTGCAACCCCAGAGGAAGAACAATAATATAAACCAACCAGACCCCCCAGAGTCCCCAGGGACTAAACCACCAAACAAATAGTACACATGGGGACCCATGGTTCCAGCTGCATATGGAGCAAAGGATGACCTTGTTGGGCATCAGTGGGAGGAGAGGTCCTTGGTCATGTGCGGGCTTGATGTCCCAGTGTAGGGGAATGCCAGGGCAGGGAGGCAGGAGTGGTGGGTGGGTGGGTGGAGGAACACTCTCATAGAAGCAGGGGGAGGGGAGATGACATAGGAGGTTTCCGGGAGGGGTGGAAACTGGGAAAAGAGATAACATTTGAAACATATAAAAAAAATGAACTCACAAAATTCCTAGGCAAATGGTCAGAACTTGAAAATATCATCCTTAGTGAGGTAACCCAATCACAAAAGAACACACATGGTATGCAGTCACTGATAAGGGGATATCAACCCAGAATCTCGGAATACCCTAGACACAATTCGCATATCAATAGATTTCCAAGAAGATGGAAGGAGAGACCCCTGGTCCTGGAAAGACTGGATGTAGGGGAATGCCAGGACAGAGAAGTGAGAGGGGGTTGAATGGAAAAAAGAGGGAGGGAAGGGGGATTATGGAACTTTCAGGGAGGGAGGAAATGTGAAAGGGGAAATCATTTGGAATGTAAATAAAAAAACTTAGAAAAAGAATGTCTAATAAAAAATGTTAATTGGCATTCTGAGCTACAGTAGTTGTCACAATGCTGATAGCCTTGTCTAGGATATAAATATCTTCTATTGTTTATTGATACTTTCTCAGAATAAAGACCTTTCCAACCCAGAAAAAAAATTTAATTGTTGATAGTGTCTTTCTAGAAACAATTCTCCTAACATGTTGCAATGCAAACACAATTAACAGCTAATGTAATACCAAATAACTTGGCACTGTTAGTTTTGAGGAAAATAGATTTTTGAGAGGTTACTTTCATAGAACAAACTCAAATTTTAGAGGCTTAGTGCCACAGTCATTTTATGATTTGCCATGATTCCTGATCAAGAATTTAGATGGAAATTTAACAGTGTTGTATTATCCAAAATGGGCTCTTCATGTGGGCAGGCATGAGTCATTGTATAGTCTCCATTTCTCCATTGAAGGCTGCATCAGAACAATTCAATTACTTAACAGAACATCTCAGGGGGTCTTAGAATCATGGAATTAAGGGGCCAGCCTCTCGGTACTGCTCACTTTCCCGTATTCCACTGTTAAATCACAACAGCCTCTCTTTGGAACCCAGAGAATCATAAACCTGCTGGGATGTGGGTCAGGGTTAAACACTTGAGTATTCCAATACAGAAATGGAGATTATCATGTGCTGGTATGCATAACTGATTTTTCAATGTAACTTTGCATGTATTACTATATAGTTTATAAAATAAACTACTACCACCACCATTTTTATAGATTTTATTCTCTTAAGCAATAGGGCTATTTCATTTCTTTTTAAATTACAGGTGAAAAATTCATTTAAAATGAAATAATTGAATAAAAAATAATCCAGGCCGCGCGGTGGTGGCGCACGCCTTTAATCCCAGCACTTGGGAGGCAGAGGCAGGAGGATTTCTGAGTTCGAGGCCAGCCTGGTCTACAAAGTGAGTTCCAGGACAGCCAGGGCTACACAGAGAAACCCTGTCTCGAAAAACAAAAAAAAAAAAAAAAAAAAAACCCAAAAAAAAAACAAAAAATAATCCAGATAATTCTGTATTTTGAGAAAAGTTGTTGTAACATACACATCTCAGAAGCTCTTCTGGGCAGTATATAGATAAGTAGGTAGATAGATAGATAGATAGATAGATAGACAGACAGACAGACAGGTGGATACATTGATAGATATAGATATATAATAGATTATATATAGAGATATAGATAGATATTGATATAGATGATATAGAAATAGAGACAGATATAGATGATAGAGATAGCTGATATTGATATAGATGATATAGATATAGGAATAGGAATAGGTATAGGTAGATATATATCTTAAAATTCAAAACAATGTTTCTTTTTAAAATTGTACTACTCTATCAATTTTATTTATGATGTATAATATTAGGAAATACTGATTCTGTATTAAAATATGAAGCATGGTTATTTTTGAAATAGCAATAAGATACATAGTACTTATGGGTAGCTTTGTATCAAAATTTGTAATAATGATTCAGAAAGAATACCGTGACCATATTCATCATTTGATTGCTGCTAATAACATGATAGCCATTAAGTTATAGTTCTATGCATACATTTATATAAATCTATATCTATATCTATATCTATATATCTATCTATATCTATATCTATCTATCCATATATATATATATATATATATATGTGTGTGTGTGTGTGTGTGTGTGTGTGTGTGTGTATGGTAAATATACAGCAACATACAATTCTACTTTTCCTCTTAATATGAATCAATTACATATAAGATGTGTGTGTAAACAACTAGTCATGACCTTATTTCTTATGTTCTTATTTCTTATGTTCTTATTTCTTTTGATTCAGGGAAGCAAAGTGTTACTAAAAATAATAAAAAGAAATTCTCAGAAAAAAAAGCCTTTATTTAACTTGTACACTCATTGTGTACAAAGCTTAAAAACTGAGCCTAACTTCATAATTTAAGTAGTCAGTGAAATCTGATAGACAGATGAGGTCAGCATCTGAGTTTTAGTTGGCTATATCATCAATGGTACTTGCTAGTAAAGAGCAAATAAAAATGTAAGGAAATATTTGGCCTTCACAATATGTCCAGAGCAAAGGTATTTTCTAAAGACCAAGAAAAAATGATTCTGTGTACTGAACTAAAGTCAAGTATTAAATCCAGTGTTTTCTCCATATTTTTCTAGCTGATAGTATCTTCAGCAGGTCCCAAGCTGGAGGCTCTCTGTTCTCCCAAACATAAGCAAGCAGGCCTGTTTCGCCCACAGCTTAAAATAGTTTTAATTACAGCCAACATTTTGAAACTGACAGTGTTGTCCTAAAACCTCCTAATATTTGGCAAACATCCTAAATAGGCACACTGCCACCACATTGGTTCACTCCATTGTGTTTTGGCTTGTGTCAAGCCTTTGCTTTTTAGACCCTCAAGTAGAAATTTTTTAATTGCCTAAACCTTGGAACTAGGCAAAGCAAACCATTGATGATTAGCTCCACACTGTACTAGTCTTTACTTGTTGTTTGCTCTCATTACACATCTGCATAAATCAGAAAGTCATAGGATAAAACAAACATAGATATTTGCTTAGTAAACACAGTTTTACAAAATGTAGTGACTAAGTCATATATGGAATTAGTTTCTTTTTGGGAGAATCCAGAATATTTAAGTCTCACTTCTTTCTCACATATATAGTTTATTATTATACGTAACCTCAAATACCGTCTTAACACATATGTATCAAAACTTAAATAGTTTTTAAACCTTGCCTAGTTTTGATAAATTGAGATTTCCTTCATTTCTCTCTTAACTAAAAATTTGGACTAGTGTTTGGTTTATATTTGTCTGAAAGTTAGAATTTCAATATATCAAAATTATATTTCAGTGAAAGAAAAGTAATGATTCCAATGAAAGTAATTATCAAAATTAAGTGAAGAATAATATTAACATACTGTGACTTAGTTTTGTGGCCACTTGTAGGTATTTGCTTTTCAATTACTAAAATACTTTTATTCATTACCTTTTATGCAGACAGACTTTGTTCTTCCAAGCATAGTGTGACTGATAGACACACTTCACATTTTGTTACAAAGGATAGTGTTATATATGGAAAGAGATGTTTACCTGATATAAGAGAGATCTACACAAGTTGTGTTCATAGTTTATAGTGAATGAAGTGGGTAGTAGCTTCTGAGCTGAGGGATGAGTAGGCATTGTCTAACAGAATGAGAAACACAAGTGATTTTTGTAAGATCAAAAAGTAATGGTTTGCCAGAAGGGCAGATGCAAGTGGAGGAGAGTGGGTTGATAATAGTGAACCTGTCACTTCCTGTTCTCGCCATAGAAAACCCAAGACAGGTGAGATATTATTTTGCATTAACAAGTCATCTACCATGGGTACTACATGAATTGAACTCCAGGTTTTATTTTAACTCTTGGGTCTAAATTAATCTATGTCTGTCATCTTTTTTGTGATAATGTACCTCAATAAACCACTTTCAGTGAACAGAAAAATTTAGTATCTGGAGGAAGCTAGAGAATCATCCAAAGTCTTACTTCGACACTTGAGACTGGTATAGTAAGACTGGCAAAAGCTGAGGCAGGCAAAATTTTATGATAAAATCTTCACACATAGATATGAATGTATGTGAGGAACTACAATAAACAATGAGGAAATTCTATCAGGTATTTCTGCTGAAAGGAGCTATAGTGATATTTTTCTGAGGTCAGAACATACTAGAATAGGTGTGATGAATATATAAATGAGTTATCAATTGTAACATTTCCGTTTTCAAATATTCTAATTTCTCTGAAGCACTCAGGATGCCTATGCTGTGACTACACTAAAATGAGAGTCATCTCTCCTCTAAAGATATTTTAAACATTGCTAAGTGACTATAAGCTAATTTATACAAAGTTTCAGTGCAATGTTTTAGTGAGTAGGAAAGTAGATTATGTGACTGTGTGATTGTATTTGTACATGGATAGTTTTTGTAATTTCCCCCATTATTTGTAGCTTTAGATCTTGGGTAAAACTTATAACACACACAAACACACACACACAGAGTCAATTTTCTGTGATTTGTAAAGCTTAGCAAAGAAATGATTTGACATTGGGGATGTAGCTCTGTAGAAGATCTCACTCATCCCATAGAAGAAGCCACTGTGTTCTACCTCCAGCCTCCACAAACCAAACCAAACGAAAGACAAATGACACAGCAACAGAAAAAACCTGTCTCGAAAAACCAAAAAAAAAAAAAAAAAAAGGAAACGCAAAAGCTTAACCCAGATACATGCAAACTTTACAAAGACATATTCATCTTACAGTTAGAATTTTGATATGGAAGTATTTGTTCTTTTGTTATAAGGATGACAGCACCACAGGGAACCTGCTCCTTGCACATGGAATCCTATGCTCTATGCAGATAAGAAGCAATTATAGCGGTGCAGTTTTCAATGGCTGGGAAAATTCAGTAACATCAGAACCAAGGCCCTACCTAACCAAACTAACACTGAGGCTGACAATTTCCAAAGTGTATTCATGGATTTCTACAGAATTCTCAGTCAGGCAATTATTAAATATTCTTAAGGTCAGCCATTATAAAATAAATTCATTTATATTCTTTGAGTATCAATTTTATGGCAGCTGATGGGAATCAAAAGAACCTACATCAAGTAACAGTCTTCTTCAAGATGACAGAGAACTAAAGTATTAAAACTATCTTACCATTTGTACTTATAGAAATATGTACAGATGAATAAAAATATGCAGAATAAAAAACATCAGTTACTTAAAAATAGACACACAGCTCACAGAAGCTGTGTGAGCCTGCTTCTTTATCATTCTTTTAAAATAGTTTCTCATACAGCAGAGGCTGGCCTCATAGCCAAGAGCATGGAAGGGTTCTTGTCCTCTGGCTTCCATCTTCCAGGTACTAGAATTACAGGTTTGTGCCACAATGTCCAACTTAAGTGATTCTAGGACGGAATACAGGGGTTTGCAAATGCTAGGTAACACCTCAACCAACTGAGCTATACCACAGTCCCATAGTAACACATTAAATGAGTAATTCCTGCTATCAAATCATGGACCAAGTGGTAACAGTGTTAAATCCTTAGAAACTCAGGTGACCCAAAGGTGGAATCACAACCAGTTTAAAGAAAAACAGAAGACAAAGTAATTAAAGCCAAAAAATTGCTGTTCTAGAGACTGCAAACTGGGTAGGAACAGATCATGAAATTGATAAAAACAAGATTAATTTTGGAGCACATATGTAAAAGAATTTGGATTCCTATGTAAAAGAATCAGGACTTCATTGTGTAAACTGGCCTGAGTTGAGGAACACCAACCTAGAACACTAAAGGAATTCAACGGCATCACTGAAAACTGAGGCAACAGGGAAATACTGTTTATTTTATATTACATTAAGGTAAATTAGCAAAGTACTTGACAAAACAGCTTAAAAATTGCTTGGAGTCAGGAACCTATGATCCTTATACAGTTTCCTCATGGAGGATCCATCCTCAGTAAATAAACAGTATATGGCTTAAGAATGTAGTTTGAAATGATTACTAATATATCTCACTCCTCTATATTTTCACAGCTTAGCTGTTACTCATCAGTTACAATGGAAATATCAATCTGACATCTTCTTACTTGTCCTTCATCTAATGTTAGTCAGATGGTACCTGGTGGTGTCATGACTTTGAGACAAAAATCATATGATCATCTCAATGCATGCAGAAAGTCTTTGATAAAATCTTATGTGGCTTTGTAATAAAAGTCCTGGGTGAAAATGGGATTGGAGGAAACATACCTCAACATAATAAATGGAATATATGACAAACAGATAACTGGGCCATCCTACAATCACAAAAACGTCAATGCAATTCCACTATTACAGTTTCTTTCAATAGCTTGAAGCACTAGCTAGAACAAGATAGAACAAAAGAAAGAGTCGATGGTAGTACAGGCATTTTATCCCATTATTCGGGAGAGAGAGGAAGTCTGTTCTCTCTAGGTTCAAGATGTGCATGGCCTACAGAGGAAATGCTATGCAGAGAAACCCTGTCCTAAAAAAAGACAAAAGAAAGACATAAGAAAATAAGTCAAATCATCCCTATTTGCAGATGACTTGATATTATATATGAGATCCCCCAAATTCCAACAGAAAGCATCTATAAGTGACAACACTTTGGTAAAGAGGCAGAATAAAAAGTCAACTTACAAATATTAGTAACATTTATATATACCAACAGCAAATATGCTGGGAGATAGTGGAAACATTTCCATTCTTAAAAGTATTTTAAAAATTCTAGGAATAAACCTAACCAAGGAGGTGAAAGACCACTACAATGAAAATCAGTTCTCAACTCATGAACACACAAAAGTAACTAAAGATAGAAACACAAGATGGTGGAAAGATTCTTGGTTTTTATGATGATTAGTTTTAATTGTTAACCTGACACTCTCATAAATAACCTGGGAAAAGAAAGTCATTGAAGTTGAAATTATTAGATTAAATTAGATTAGATTAGATCCCCATTATTTTTATAGATTGGTTAGCATTAGAGCATGTTTTTGAGGAGATATCTTCATTTATGTTCACTAAAATGGAGCATCTATCCACTGTGGTCTATGTCATTCCCTGGGCAGGGGAATCTTGGTTTGTATGAGAGCAGAACTGAGTAGAGCACTAGCATGTCTGCATTAATCCATTACTCTCTGCATTTGACTGTGGATGGAGTGTAACTAGTTCCCTGTAACTTTTTCTTCTGTGCTTTTACTCCATGATGGACTATAATCTGGACTGTGAGCCTAACAATCCCTTTATTCCTTCCTTTGCTTTTGCCAGCATATTTTATCACAACAACAAGAAACTGGACTGGATAGCTCCTTTGAAGATCATATTAGAGAAATTCGGCCTCTATGCTTGTAGTGGCTGCCTAGCCATTGTGGATGAATAGGAACCATACAGTAGCATTCTGTTCTACCTGCCCTTGGAATGAAAGGGACTACTCAAAACGACCCCTTTCTTACCATTTGTAGACTTCTGCCCAGGAAGTAGGAAAATGCATTTCTCCTATGGAAAAAAAGGGGAAGTAACCTCTGTATTTTCTGATTCTTTTTCTTCACTATTGTTCATGTTTTCATGACTAGTCCTGGTAACCAAAAGTATAAAGCCTCAAACTCAAAGCAGATAAACTGAAAAGGATGTCTTAACATAAATATGAACAAAAACACAGGAAATAGTTTATTACATATCACTTCTAGGTAAGAAGATCAAAGGGAATGAAACATTACCTTTTAAAAAACACAGTGAAGAAGACATGAAACAAACACATTTACGTATTTGCTAATAAATATGTTTGTCTATACACACCTGTGACTACAACATGGCATACTATGAGCAACGAGTTGGGTTTTTTTTTTTTTTTTTTTTTTTTTTTTTTGTTTTTCGAGGCAGGGTTTCTCTGTGTAGCCCTGGCTGTCCTGGAACTCACTTTGTAGACCAGGCTGGCCTCATACTCAGAAATCTTCCTGCCTCTGCCTCCCAAGTGCTGGGATTAAAGGTGTGCGCCACCACTGCCCGACGAGCAATGAGTTTTTGTGAATCATATGAATTGTAGGGTTCACTTTCTGTCCCAATAAATCAATTTATAATAACATTTATGATAAGATCAATTTTGTGTTACCTTATATAGATCTAAATATTAAGTCATGGTACTTTAAAACCTTACATTTAGAAACCTATACTTTTAAAAAATTGGTCATTGAGTAAAGTTGCAGAATATAAATATTAAAAGATTAGGTGACAAAATGAATTCAACAGTATAATTTGTAGCTTCCTCCATGGTAAGATACTTGATAAATAATAAACATTTGATATAGGATAGGTACTTACCATAACCAATTTCATTTTCCTATTTTTTTATATCTTATTCAGACCTAAAATAATAGCATCATGATGGAATAAAGATGGCCAATATCTTCTACACTCTTTCTTTCGAGAGTCTCTCTAACTCATAGCTGGGTAGCTCTGGAATGGCTTTTATCTATAGAATTACAAAGAAATGATACATGGAACCAGGTAGATTTGTTGTTGCTGTTGTTTGGTTTAGTTTGGTTGATTTGTTGCAGTTTTACAAGCTAGTAGCATTCAGCTCTTATCTCATGAAAACCTCATATTTAGGATCAGATACTGTTGTTAGTCCCAACTGCCCACAGGGTAGGCCAGCTGAGGCTCTGGCTGAGACACTATCAACTCTCTGGCATGTGGGGGAACTACTGGAAGAAGCTCCATACAGCTATGTTGGGCCACTCAGCCGGTTCCACATGAAGCCCCAATAAACTCGTGGCATCAGTTCTATACAAATCATGAATTCTTGAGCCAAATGAATGTTCTAGATGTTTTAGGCTTCTAAGTATTAGGTGGTTCGTTTGTACAAAAGGATATCTGGATATCTTACTTTTACCATAATAGCCACAGAAAGATTGAAATGATATAGGGATTAAAATGTGTGTGTGTGTGTGTGTGTGTGTGTGTGTGTGTGTGTATGTGTATATGTGTGTGATTTATGTACAGTTATACAAACAAATATTTTCCACTGTACAGAAGTGACAATAAAAGAGGGCTTATGGGACTTTCGGGGAGGGAGGAAACGGGAAAGGGGAAATGATTTGGAATGTAAATTAAAAAAAAAAGAGGGATTAAGAGATAACATTTCTCCATTTTCACGAAATTCCTAGGCAAATGGTCAGAACTTGAAAATATCATCCTTAGTGAGGTAACCCAATCACAAAAGAACACACATGGTATGCAGTCACTGATAAGGGGATATTGACCCAGAATCTCGGAATACCCTAGACACAATCAGCATATCAATAGATTTCTAAAAAGATGGAAGGAGAGACCCCTGGTCCTGGAAAGACTGGATGTAGGGGAACGCCAGGACAGAGTAATGAGAGGGGGTTGAACGGAGAAAAGAGGGAGGGAAGGGGGCTTATGGGACTTTCGGGGAGGGAGGAAACGGGAAAGGGGAAGTGATTTGGAATGTAAATTAAAAAAATAAAATTAAATTAAATTAAAAAAAAATAAAATAAAAAAAAATTAAAAAAAAAAGAGATAACATTTCTTATGCCAACTTTGGAGATACATTTGTTCTTCCTAGAGTACAGTGCTAACAAGGACTGCTTGCCAGATGATTTCACTGTAAAGCTGACTCTGATTGATTAGCACTGAATATTTGTCAAACCTTTAGAGATTTGTTCATTTTGGGTGTTGTGACATTCAAGTAGGAGATCATCCAAAATGTCACTTTATTCTAAAAAGAACTCATCAGGAAAATAAGAACAAGTGCATTAATATTCATCGAGGCACTTGAACTCTCTAAAGCAATATGCCGAGTTGATATTGTAGTTACACATGGAAAAAGCACATGAAACAAGAAGGCCTTGGTGAGGACATGCGTTCTAGGGGGGAAAGGAAAAGAACTGGAGGGAAAAGTGCCTACAATGAATTTTATAAGTAGATGGAAAAATTAAATAATAAAAATTAAAGTAAAGAGGCATTCAGAAAGCTTGCTATTGTATGCTTCTCTAAGACATGAGCTTTAAGTAGTATGGAAATAAAAGTGGGGAATTTATGAAAAGAAGGATGAAAAAAGGCCGAAGAAGCCCAACGGGTACTGAATCCAAGCAAAGTGTGTTTTATATCACAGGAGAATGAAACATTGTGTAGAATTAATGTATGCCACTAAAACAAATTCAATAATTATTCTCAAGGTTTTCTATAATCTAATGATTTTTTTTCATGTTTGCATTTTAAAAAGCCTTAACGATGCTAGGTAAGCCTTCTGCCTCTGCCTCACAAAATTTTATATGCACTTCTACAATGACGTATTTATCTCTTTTGGTTAAATAAGTTTAAGTTATTTTTAATGTTTCTGTTTTTTTCTTTTCCTCCTTTCTTTTTCTTTTCTTATTTTATTTTCTTCCTAGGTTTTGATCATAACTAAAATTCTGGTTGGAATTAATATATTCAAGATTAGCAAACATGGAAAACTACTTATATTACAGTAGCAAATGATATTGATTTTCTATAAAAATTTTGGAGCATAGTATTTTATGAACTAGGAATAAAAGGGAAATAATTGGTGCCATTTCTGTGTTGAAAAGACAGTGGATGGGAATCAAGGCCAGAACCTGACCTGGATTCCAAATCTAGTCTACTTTTAAGTCTGGCATTGTTGAAGTACTTTTACCACTCCATGTATTTCCTTACCTTACATCATGGCAATGATATCAGTGTAAACTCACAAAAAATGATGAAATAAAATAGTAGATAAAAATAGCTTAAAGATCTGAAACTTCTTCTCAGTGTGATGGTGACAGAAGAATAAATAAGGCCACTTCTTTACAAAAGGAACTTTGGGACACAGGTGGCCCTTTCATAGTTGCCTCCAGTAAAACCTGGAACTTTGTTAGACAAAGGATGCTGTGGAGTTGAATATCTGGCTAAATTGCTAGCTGGCTGAACTTCATGTGATTTGGCTTTTTAGTCTATGAATAAACCTGGAATGGTCCTCACTTGGCTAAGACACCTGAGAGCCGCTAATGAGGACCAGGATGAAAGTGTCTGCCTGGAGTCTTTCCAATCTCATCAATAAGACCCAAATGTGAATTATAATCAGAGAGAGAAAAGTGGCCCAGATAAAATTATAAAGCCAGATACCAAGAAAGATAAGAGGAATGATGAAGTATAACACAGACTTGCTGAGTGATTTATATGATAATATAACAAGAAAGGCTTTCTCCAAGGTCTCTGCAGCCCATAAACTAAGAATATACAAACAACAAAGTATTTAAAGAATGACAACTATGAAACTGTATATAATCATGTATAATGTTATAGGATGATAAGAGGAATACAAACTTTATTTAAAATGAGAGAGAATGTAGAGTTAAACATTACATATGAATAATTTTGATGTAGGTATTTATGACAGTTCTATATAGACTGTATTCAAGGGAGAGATTTCTTTCACTCTCTCTCTCTTTATGGGTAGAAAAGTAGAGATTGCAAGTTCTTAGATCACAAATACAACAAAAATTAAGATTTAAATTTACACTCAGCTCACCTTCAAAATTATATTCTACCATATATCTGGGATTTATTTGTATTAAAGGAAAGACATATTTCAGAGTCAGTGACTCTAAGAAGCAGGAGTTAACAGGATATAAATAATTCTGTATTGGCTTGTTAATAACAAAATGTCCTAAGAATTAGAAAAATAATGAATTATAGAATTGTCTGAGGACGGGAGAGATGGTTTCAGCAGTTAAGAGAATTTGCTGCACTTTGACCTTGGTTCAATTCCCAACACCACATGGTGACTCACATATACCCATAACTCATGCTCCTGGGGCATCTGACAACCTTTTTGATATTTCTGGGCAGCAGACACAAGCATACATACATGTAGGTAAAATGTTCAAAAACATAAAATAAAATAAAATAAAATAAATATGAAAAACAGTTAAAATCAAACTCTAAATAAAATCTTCTGGAGGTGTGGTAGAGGCTATGGAAATATGATATATAAAAATCCATTGAATTTAGTGATAAATATACCTAAGAAAAAATTACCACCAAGTCAATTGGTTCATGTATCACTTCCCCAATTTTCCTTATTCTTATAGGATAGCAGTGATTTTTGGTGTGGTAAGAACTTTTTCTTAATTATTTTTTCACTTTTTATGTGTGTGCGTGTGTGTGTCATTGCAAATGCTTGATTAGTCCATGGTGCATGTGTGGTTGTCAGGGGACATTTTCTGAAACCATGTTCGCAATGGTAAATATTCTTAGCATAATATCTACTCTCCACATATTTTAAGTGCACAATGTAATTTTTTCAGGTATAGGCATTCTGCTTTATAGTAGTCTCCAGACCTTTCTTTTTTTAATTTTTTAATTTTTTTAAAAGTTTTTTATTAATCATTTTTTTCGTTTACATTTCAAATGATATCCCCATTTCTGGTTAACCCTCCACAACACCCTTATCCCATCCCTCCCCTTCTCCCTTTCCTTTGCCACTATGATAGTGCTCCTCCACCCACTTACATACTCCTACCTCACTGCTCTAGCATCCTCCTATGCTGCGACATCAAATCCCCACAGGACCAAGGGCCTCCCCTCCTAGTGATGTCAGATAAGGACATCCTCTGCTACATACGTATCTCAAGCCATGGATCCCTTCATGTATATTGTTTGGTTAGTGGTTTAGTCTCTGGGAGCTCTGGGTGGTCTGGTTGATGTTCTTCCTATGGGCTTTCAATCCCCTTCAGCTCCTTCAGGCCTTCTCCTAGCTCTTCCATTGATGTCCCTGGGCTCAATCCAATGGTTGACTGTAAGTATCTGCTTCTGTATTTGTCAGGTGCTGGTAAAACCTCTCTAGAAACAGCATACCAGGCTCCTGTCAGCAAGTGCTTCTTGGCATTAGCAATAGCATGTGGTTTGATGTCTGCAGAAGGCATGGATCCCTAAGTGGGATGGTCTCTAGATGGCATTTCCTTCGGTCTCTGCTCCATTTTTTGTCCCGGTCTTTCCTTTAAATAGGGACATTTCTAGGTTAAAAATTTTGAGATGGGTAGGTAGACCTATCCCTTACCTAGGGGCTGTGCCTATCTACTGTAGGTAGTCTCTACAGGTTCTGTCTCCCCTTTGTTGAGTATTTTGGCCAAAGTCATCCCCATTCAGTCCTAGGAGCCTTTTGCTTCCCTAGTGTCTGGGACTTTCTAGTGGCTACCCCCAGTTCCTCTCCCCCAATTGGTACATATTTTTATTCAATTTCCTGACCCTCTGTACTTCTCTCCTGTCCCTTCCAATACCTTATCCTTTCCCCTTTTTTCCCACCCCTCTTCTCTCCTTTCCAGGTATCTTCCTCACTCTACCTCCTATGAATATTTTGTTCCCCCTTCTATGTAGGATTGAAGTATCTACACTTTGGGCTTCCTTCTTCTTATCTCCACATGGTTTTTTGGCTTTATCATGGGTATTCTAAGCTCTTGGGCTAATATCTACTTATCAATAAATACTTACCATGTGTGTTCTTTTGAGTCTAGGTTACCTCACTCAGGATGATATTTTCTATTTCCATCCACTTGCGTAAGAATTTCATGAAGTCATTGTTTTTAATAGCTGAGTAGTATTCCATTATGAAAATGTACCATATTTTCTGTATCCATTCTTCTGTTGATGGACATCTGGGTTGTTTTAGTTTCTGGTTATTATAAACAAGGTTGATATAAACATAGTGGGGCATGTGCCCTTATTATACATTGGAGCATCTTTTGTGTATATGCTTAGTAGTGGTATAGCTGGGTCTTCAAGTAGAACTATTTCCAATTTTCTGAGGAACCACTAGATTGATTTCCATAGTGATTTTACCAGCTTGCAGCTTATCCTACAAGCTTGGAAGTTTATAAACATCACTATTATACATTCATTGCCGCTTCTCAGAGCACCTGGGAACTTCCCTCTACTCTGTTTCTGGGAGTTTCATTATTATTATTGATCCCACAAATATTATTAAAGCACAGGTCTTTCCTCTTTCTTTTATCTTCTTTTCTCCTTTCTTTATTTAATTGCATTTTGTTCTATAGAGAATGGGTATCATATGGTTAATGATGGCCTAAAATTTGCTTTGTTGCAGAGGATAGCTGTGACCTCCTGTTCCTCTTGCTGCCAACTCCCAGGGGCTAAGATTAAAGGCGTGTGCCACCATGCCCACAGTATTCCTTTTCTGTTGTCTAGATCACTTACTTTAGCATGTTTTGAGTCCATCCATGTCTCAAATGGCAGCATTTCCTTGTCTTTTACAGTTGAACAACTCTTTGTCTCTCTATACACACCACTTACACAGAGCAGGTTTTAGCATATGTGAAAAAAGTAAAAGGTAGATAAAAATAAGAATACTCCAAGAAAAGTTAGTCTTGACTAACTATTCTATTATCAACAGTCAAGGAAAACATGGGACACAGTTGCACCTAAAATTCTGAAGAAAATGTATATGAAATGGAAGTTAACTCACAAGAGGGAGAAAATCAATTAAAAGAAATTATAATTAAAAGCATATTTGTAAAATGGCACCAAATTGTGACAATTTCAATGGTACTTGTGTATCTCTGAGCCCTTTTAAATATAGAAGACATAATTTTAATGAAAATGAAAAAACCTCACAATCTAAATAAAGTATAATGGCAGCTCATAACTCTAACACCAGGACTCAGCAGGCTGAGGCAGGAAAGTGCTGTGTTCAAGGCCATGCTAGATGACACAGTGAGACTTATAACAAAACAAAAGATATATAATTAATAGTATATAAAATAATGTTCCATTAAAATAGAAATTAGTCAATTTTTTTCAGATTTTTGGAGTTCAGAGATTAATCATGGACTGTCATAAAGTTAGTGATCATGGGTCAACTCATGCATGCCATCCCTCCTGGCTAGCATTTTCTTCCTCAGAGAAAATACCATGGGATATAACTCATACAGGCTGCAGTTAAAATCCAGAGTCAAGACATTTTACTTAACAGAGAATGAAATCTGTCTTGTATAACCCACTGAGCATTATAATAGAGATTACTTATAGATCAAATATATTTAACTTACTAATATTTTTACAAAGAGAGAGTCCTTTGAAAATCATAAGTTTATGCATCTGCCACTTAAGCAAGTATCAAATATCTATAGACCATGCATTCACACACAGAGGGCCAAACTATGGCATGAGAGACTTAATTATACAAACACATTTTGTGTTAGGATTTTTCAACTTTTGATGCTGAAGGACAGGTTTTTATGCAAATATCTTATTGATTTTAAATGAGTTCCATTTGATAAATCTAAACGCACTGTAGATTAATTCAACAAAATTTAAAATTCATAAAAAGAAAGTGTTGATAATCAATTCTCATTAAATATTAGAAATTAAAATTTGTTACAATGATGGATTAATAATTAAAGGATCGGGGATTTTGGCACAGTTCAAAGAGAAAGAATTCTTGCTCCATTGCTGATGACCTAAATTCCACTCCAGAACCTGAATGCTGAAAGGAATACTCCTCAAGCTGTCCTCTGACCTTCACACATATGCTATGGCATGTATATGCTCACAAACTCACACAAACACAAAATATATATAATTAAAAAATATTCACAGTGCAGGCAATCTGAACCTCCTTCTACATTATTTGTGTATCTATGAGGCAAGGTCAGTTCAACTGAGGAGATCTTCATTATGAGTTGTTCTGAATATCTATCAAGAATTTCTACGAAGAAACAGGGTAAAAGCACAATTTGTTTGCCTATCTGTTTTATAGTCTACTAGTAAAACAACAAAATGTTAACAATTCTTGACCTCTTTGAATGTAAAGCCGATGATATTTATGTATAAAAAAAGTTCTTAATTCTTTTGGATAAATGCAAAGAAAGAGTAGACATGAGAAAAGCAAAGGCAGGAATCCCTTACATGTTGGTAACATTCTGTCACAAAAACAGGAAACAGGCAAACTTGCTTCTCGCTTTAGACTTTATACTTTCCATTAAAATCAATTTTTATCATCAGGGTGGAGGGGTACTTAATATAATTTTCCAATGCTTTGAAAAGCAGTTCACAGAACAATAGTTTATTTCACAATAATTTGATCAATAATAATTTGTACTAGAATTCATCTATTCCTGGAATTTAAGAAAAAATAACTTAACATGTGTGTATATGTGTACCTATATGCTTACACACTTGCACATATATTTGCCGATAAACTCATGCATATGAACATACAAGAGTACATGCGTGTACATCTACTCACAGACAAACATAGACAATGTACAAGTATGTACACACATGCATGTACAGGCAAACATAAGCACACACACAAGTATACACATGTGCATACACAGAGGCACGTACACATACAAATGCACACAAATAAACATATAACACACATGCAAGCATGCTCATCTACATACATACATGCACAGACATATGCAGACACAAATGTACAGATATACATTATTGAAAATAAACACATAAAACCATTTATGAACACACGCACACATATTCTCACATAATACAGAATATAAAAAAAAGAAAAATGTTTTAGCTTCTGGAAAATACCTACAAGGGTTATTGAAACAATTTATAATTAATGTATAAAAGAAGGTTTAACTTCTAGTGATAATTTAGTCGCTAAAGTGCAAACAAAGCAAAGTGGTAATTAAAAAGTGACAAATAGAATCACTTAGGTCTCTCTTCTATGACTCTTCCTTGTCTTCAATGAACTACTTTTTCTTCCTGGCAGAAGAACATTCTAAGTCCAATGAGAATAATTGCTGAAACTTCACTATAAGATTAAAATCTTAAATAATTAAAGGTGCCATTCATCTTCTACTGCTATCATTTATTATTCTGCTTTCTGGGGGGAAAGATGGAAGATGTGGGATGTGATGCCCACCATGTGGGTTCTTTTATATTAGTTTTACAGGAGATGATTTTGCTACATTCTTGATACTTAAATTCTTGGGGATGCTTCAGCTTAACTCTCCCTTCTAATTGTCCCTGTGAAATTGTCCCACTAGTCTATGCTATGTTATTCACACCAACTTGTTAAGAATTCTTGTGTGAGTGTGTGTGTGTGAGTGTATGCATGTGATTGTGTGTGTGTGTGTTAAAGTGTGTAAGTATGAGTATGTATATGCCACACAACATGCATGAGGACTGGAGGATAATCTAAGAGGTCAGTCCTCATATTTTATGTATCATAGAATTTCCTTGTTATTCATCACTGCATGCCAGGACTGATGATGCAATAGCTACAGGAATTTCTTATATGGCCATCATCTTGCCTTATGACTCCACAATTACAATCCATGCTTCCAAGTTTGGCTTTACAAAGGTTAAGGGGACTGAAATTCAGGTCCTCAAGCTTTCGTGGTAAGCATGTAGCCTACTGAGTCATTCTCCCAGCACCAAGACCTTTTTTCTATGACTTTTTTTTCTTAAAAGGAAATAAACATTTACTTAATGAACCTCAAAGTATTTATGCTATAGGTTTTGGAAGAATTCATAAGATAAATATCTTAAAATCTTAAACAACATTAATATTAAGGAAGGAAACATTAACCTCATTAAAATACATTATGTCTGAGTCTTAGGAGAATCTTGCTTTCTCTAGTAACCACAAAACTATTCATCTATGCAAAATATTTAAATTTTAGTCTTATACTAAAAATTATGATTTCTTATATTGGTTTATTATCATACAAAGTAAAATATGGTTAAAAATGAAGGAAGGGTTGGTAGGAACTACATAAAGGTAGCTAGAACAGAACATATTATTTAGAATAAGTAATTCATCATATTCTTCAAAGTTGCAACTTCAGTTTTTCAGATATTGAAGATCTATATTCCCAGAAATATATAAAACTTATAGGATAGAACTCTGCCATGGATTGAGTGACACTGCCCAAAGAGACACTCATATGCCTACTATGTCACTCATTGTCCTAAACAGACAGTAACAGAAACTCAGAACTATACAGGAAATTCCCATAAGTGAACATGCTACTGGTGTTTGTATGAAAATGATTTACAGTGTTAACAGATTAATTACTCCACAAAATAGAGAGTCAGCTCTTGATGCATTTAGGCTTAATTCTTTTAAATTCAACAAACACGGAGGCTATGCACTGTCTTCTCTAACTGCTGCAGTGAAGAAGAGCAACTGGAAGCATCTCAGACCTACAAAAATGACTTCTGTGAAGGTAGTGCAAGATGTAGAGAGATAAATATTAAAGAAATGCAAATGACTATAGCATCCCCAAAAATTCTTCAGAGAGAAATATATTAAAAGGGGCCTCTTGTGGGGGACACAATCTATTGATTATTGTTTAGTACAATTTTATTTCTATTTAGCATTGATCTCCTAACTTTACTTTAATTTCATTAAAATATTATAGTGATTGGGCCAGGCAAATAAACACTACAATACAACCAATAATGAAAAATAATGATTACCAGAATGAACTTTTCAATTAGAAACATACTGTTTACAGGACTAAAGTTGCATAGAATCATGATGACTTAGATCAACCAGGAACCAGAGCTTTGACAAGGTCTACTTAAAAAAATAAGTGAAGGGTTAGAAAGATTGATTAGTGGATAAGAATATTGACTACTCTTTGATTCCTAATACTTATATAGAAGCTCATGACTTTTTGTAAGTCCAGTTCCAGGAGAATTCCCTCTTTCATCTATCATGAGAATTGCATGCATGTAGTGCACAAGTATAGAAACAAACAGCACACCTGTACACACAAAAATATTACATCCTTAAAATTAATAATAAATGATACTATTATGATGAAGGGAAGCATTCCATAAATTAGCAGAGAAACATGACAATTACAATAACATTGTTTTTGATTAATAGAATACTGTATTTTCAAACATTGTAAATAATCTATAATATTGAAGAAGTTGAGGAAATACCCTTTTCCTCAGATTTTGATATTTTTTTAAGTATTTGCTCTTGATGTTTTTAACATTGATAAAATCATTATAACCTATTAAGATTGAGTTCCCACCATATTTCCTCAGCTACTGATTTGTGTGTACCTCTCTCTATCATTGTGTCGCTCTCTGCCTCCTCTGTCTCTTTTGTCTCTCCCTTTCTCTCTCTTTCTGTCTGAAGCTTGTTCATACCTCTCCAGGGTGGGTCTGAAATTTCCCACAAATAAAACAAGAATTTTAAACCATCGTGCTTCATTATCTGTGCCCGTCATTGATACAACTCTCCTGTCCACCTGACAGTACCTGTAACTGTGGGTGGTTCTGCATCCACAAGGGAAAGTAGTGAAGTCAGAATTCTTTTACTGTCTTCCTCACCATCCTTCTGGCCAGTATGTTCTCATGTTCATCATCTGCCTGTCCCTCTTCTCTGAGTCTATTTCCACTCCTCCTCCATTCTGACCATGTGGCTTCCCCTTTCACTCTTCTACTTTAAGGTGACTCTCTAAATGTTTGTATAACCCACTGTGTGGCTCATCATGCTGCCACAAAGATGATCTATTTTCCATTTTCATGTTCTCTGTGTCCAAGGCCTGCCATGACTCCCATGCTGGTAAGGCTCTATCTCACTTCCAAAGGTCAATTTCACACCAGCACTTTCCCTAAACTTCTGCTCTTTTAAATATTTTTCGATATATAATATATATAATTCCAAAGATGGAAAGCATTTGAAAATATCTGTCTTTGAACATTTTAAAACCTACACTTTGGATTCAGAAAAACCTATTTCCAGAGACATGCTACTGAACAGTAAGAAACCAGAACAGGAATCTATTTTTTGAAGAACTTTGTTAAATTTTTATGAATAATTTTTAAAATACTTTAAATTATCAAAATGCATGCTTGGAGATTATTTTGTAGCTAATGTCTTAAAGACATATTGGGATAGGGAGTACAGATCAGGAGTGAACTCCTTGCCATATAAACATGAGGACCTGGTTATGAGTCCTTAGAACACATTTAAATCCTCATTTGTTAGTAACCCCACTCCTGATAAAATGAGTTGAGAAGCAAAGACAAGAGAATCATAGAACATACTAATGTCAGCTTGATTGGTATATTCAGCAGCCAATAACCCAGGACTGATCTTAATCAAAGTATAAGAAAAGGAAAGACAGCTAAATTTTCCTTTGACATATACAAGTGTCATACATACATGTATGGAATCAAATGTTCACACACATACTCACATACTAAAAGTAAATTTAAAAACACTAAATAAACAATCGTTAGCAACCGAATAGTTACAATCTAGTCTTGCAACATTCAGAAGGATCATGTAAAAAAGAACATATTTGTATGTGAAATAATTCATGCTACATAATTCTTCAAGTATTTAAATTAGGTCAACTGTCAGTATGGAATATATCTAAGACATTGTATGAGTAAAAGTTCAGAGATTTATAATTCTAATACATCAGAGGCAAAGGCAGGATAACTTTTACCTCAAGGATAATCAAAGCTCTGCAGTAAGTTTGAGGGTAGCCTGGATCATAGAGACACTCTCTAATTAAGATCATACCAATAGTAAGGTATTCAACTTGAGTATATGATATCCCAAGACTTTTAATTCTGTGTGTATAAGTACATGTCGTGTATGCTTACCTGTGTTCATGCAGCAACTGGAGGATACAGTTCTACTTCAGATGTCTACCTCAGTTGATCTCCATAGTATTTTTGAGACAGCTTCTCACTAAACCTAGATCTCAAGGATCAACCAGGACCATAGATACTTCTTTATATACTGCTACATAGCTGGAATATAGGAATATAATACTGAGCCTAGCTATTCACATGGGTACAGGGCAGCCAAACTCAGGCAGCAAAGCAAGACTGATCATTCATCTTGGAGGCCTAAAATCAGTGCATTTCAATATCTGTTTGCTGTCTTCAAAGAAAATCTTTTTCCCCTTGGAATTTTAATTCCCTGGCACCACTGAAAGGCTTATACTGTGGAAATACCTAGCACTTATTTAATTTCTGCAATACTCTTCCGCATTGTGGATTTATTTTCTCAAGAGAAGTAAATAAATAGAAAATGCATGAATAATTAAGAACTGGTGTGAAAGTTAGAGCTTTAAGACAATTCTGTTAACATGGCTTCCTTACTTTATACTCTACTTAGTTAAAAAATGTATGTATAAATAAATCTCAAAAACTTAAAACTCTAAGGAAAAACTGAAATTTTCTATTTATATTATCTAACTAAAGATGTAAACTTCTGCTTTTGAAGTTTTTGAAATTATTCTTTATTTATATTATCTAACTAAAGATGTAAACTTCTGCTTTTGAAGTTTTTGAAATTATTCTTTATAAACAGATATTATTTTATTGGGCTTTTCATAGCCAATATATATTTTGTAGATTTGGGAACAAGTGCTTAGTTGAATGAGCAGATTAAATTTTGTTTCCTATGATGTTGGTCCATAGGCTGGCAGTTCAAAGATAAAACATTTGGATCTGAATTCTGGAACGATCATTCCAGAAAAACTTCCTGGAATCTAGTCAATTCTAATAATTACTTGGCTTATAATGCATATCATTTCTTATAACTATCTCTAAAAATTAATTTTTCACATACTACCATTTCAACAATTTAGGCTTGTCATTAAAGATCCATTTCTTTATTATGTAAACATAAACCCATAATTCTGTGCATATCTCTGAGGTCACTCCTACTGGTAATGAGCCATCAGGAACTAGAGAATCAAATCATTGTATTGAACCTTCCTAGGCTCAGATTAAAGAAAATTTAAGCAAAGTCCATGCCCCAGTGAACACAGTGGGCTCAAGATGATAAAATGAAGTTTTTCTCATTTTACCAGTAGAAAAACTGAGGATGACAAAGGTGAAGTTACACAGTGAATTGCCATGTAATGTCAAAAATAATATGCTTATTAAATTGCTTGTTGGGATCTAGAAGGATGGCTAGGCAGTTGAGGGCTTGCAAAGGACCTGAATTCACTTCCCAAACTCCAAGTCAGGCACTCACCAAGGGGTCCAAACACCTAGGGAATAAAAATTTACAATTCCCTGGGAAGCATACTGGACTCCTCAGAAAGAGCCACTGACAATATACCTTTAGTCAATGATGGCCCTGACTTAGGAAGGGTAAGTCTGGAGCTGAGTCAGCTCCTGGGACACCTAGCTGGACAAGATAAAAAAAGGCCAGAAATGAGCTATTTTCCAAAATTGTTCAAGGTCTCATCAAATATAATAGAACTAACATAGCAGTCAATCAAAAAGGTAGTAATGTCACTGCCTTACCCCTACCAATCATATTAGAGGTTACCTAACTCTTCTGGCAAATTCCCTTAGCTTTGCATAAAAAGAAGACTACAAGCCCCTTCTAGTCACTGCCATTTCGGTGAATGGTTGACCTCTGTATGCTGGTAATTTTCACAGAATAAATGCTTTTTGTCTTTGCATACTACTTGAGTACTCGGTCTTTCCTCCAATGATTCTTGGACTCTAATACTCACAACTGTTGAAGACACATTATTTGGTCCCAGTGGGTACTTGTGTGTGTGTGTGTGTGTGTGTGTGTGTGTGTGTGTGTGTGTGTGTATGTATGTGTGTGTGTGTGGCCAAACCAAAACCCATATATATGCATAAATAAGTTATAAATATAAATCATCAATTAACAACAACAAAAAGTGGAAACATATGTGGCAAGTAGTTCAGTGACCCCTGCATTCACATTTGATGTCTACTGTCATACATATTTTGACTAAAACTAGTCATCATTTGCTTTTTATCTTTTTCATTTTCATTTATTCTTCTTTCATATATTACATGCCTCTCCTTCCCACATCCTGTCTCCCCCAGATCACCCCTCTTCTGTCTCCTCTCAGAAAAGAGTAGATCATCTTCTGTAACTGGACAAATACTCAAAAGGTATGGGGACACCAATCCAGCCACAAAACCTTCGACCTAGAGGTTGTCCTGCCTGCAGTGTTCTGAGACTAGACGCTAGAAGAATCTTTATTTAGGAGACTAGAGAGACTTCATCCAGCAACGGGTAGGAGTAGATGCAGAGTCTTGTGGCCAAACATTAAGTGGAACATTATTTGCTTTTATTTATGTATTTAATACTTATTTGAAAATTGCTCATTTAAGATTAAACAACACATTTATTGCTGACTGTTCAGGAAGTTGAGATGTCACATCAAGTAATATCTGGCTCCTGACAAGGTCTCTCTTTTTGATTTTCAGTTAAGGCCTGATGTTTCATGCTTTATCTCCTATACAATAATGAGCAGAAGGGAGATATCTCATAGCTCTTCTTAGGAAAATATGGATGCCATATACTCTCATGTCCTAATCAGCCCTGAAGGACCACTCTTTCAAATACCAAATACCACCCTGATAAATGTCACAGAGTGAGTAGATGGTTATGTAGTCAATAGTAGTTGTGATGGCCATGGAAACCATTTTTTAGACAGGGGATATCTGAGATAACATTTAGAGGGTTTTATAGTAGCTGAGTGAAAAGAAAGGCAAGTCAGTGAAGGATGCATGACTGAAAAACAAAACAAAAAAATTAACTATGGAATCTTGTGTTGACTGTAAGTTACAATGTAGATGGAGAAGGAGGAAAGAGTCCTAGAAAGAAGGAAGGAAGGAATAAACCATAGAAGTGTTAACACAGCAGCAAATGAGGCTGAGATAGTCCACCAGAATTATCCAAAACAACTGGAGTTTAATCTTGGAACCCACATGGTAGAAATAAAGAATGGACCTACTCACATAGTTCTGGAATCTGTACATACATGCTATGCATGTGCACTCAAATGAATATGTAAATGTAAAAGTCCCCCATGAAAGGGATGGTTTTGTGTAGGTTTGCATGAATCCCTAAGAGCTGAGTTGTTCTATAGTTCTTCTTAGAACTAATGATATTATGGCAATTAATTTAACTCTAACTTGATATAATATATTCAAAGATAAAATTGATAATGGTCCATGAATACACAATGATTAAAGAAATCTAAATGGGAGCAGACAAGGGACTGGCAGTAAAGCTGATACATCCTTGGAAGAAGGATCTAGATCCCTGGTCTTTTGTCAGACTCTAGAAACATCCAAGTGACTTCACCAGTTCCTTATACAGCAATTGTCTGGGATGTCATTTCAATCCTCTGAGCCTTAGTTTTCATTCCTTTGCAATGGAACTGGTGTTGCAGAATAATAAATATGCATTCAACATTATATTCAGTTGAAGAAATATGATTCTTTCATTCATTTTATTCTTAGGGTTTTTGTACAAAGTACAAGAGATACATGAGAAAGAGAACCACGTGTAATGGGTTAATTTTCATTTGACAGTTTATTAAATATAATACTAAAATATTCAGTAGTCTATTACAATTGATGTTATAGTATGCAAAAAAGTTGTTTAATTTTAAGTTTTAAAAAAACTACAATAGAACTGAAGCCAACATCTTCTAAGTCAACCTCATTTGATAACAATGGCCAGGACTGATTATGCAGAGATTAAAGTGACTGAGGCTTCCAGTGATGGACAGGTGATGTGTGCCACAGGATAATGGGCTGAACAAATATATCAAGTTATTGGCTTGTCTTTGTACTTCATTTAACACAACTTTACCAATCTCAACGAGCAATTTTCACTGTGGACTGACTGGAAATAAGTGAGTCTGGCTAAAGTCCTTTCTAGAACACAGCAAATATGCTATGGGAAAAGATAGCTATTAAATAAATGAACAAATGCAATTCACACAAAGCAAGTGTCAGAAACCAACTATGAGTTACATTTTCGAGAGAATTCAAGGATCTTCTGGAGTGACCGAAGCTCTTTTGAGATAGTGCTGTCTGAGCAGGGAATCTGGGAGGTGGAGGGATCTTCAGAAGATCATAAGGTGGGGCAGGCAGAGTAAAGGCAACAAGGGAGGAGAAAGCTCATCTGTTCTTAAGATCAACAAAGAAGCTGCGGCACCCACTGTGGACTGAAACGTGGAGAGGGCAATGGAGTGGGGTCAAGAGAACAGGTTCAGGTAAAGTTATGAAGTGGGGTCAAGAGAACAGGTTCAGGTAAAGTTATGAAGTGGGGTCAAGAGAACAGGTTCAGGTAAAGTTATGAAGGGCCCTGTGACGATAAAAGGAGATAAGAGCTCAGAGTTAAACTGTTAAAAGACTTTAAAATGAGCCAGCATCCATTTTCTGTTTGAAATGATTGCTTCCATCATCGTCTCCGATTGGGACTGTTAAGGCTGGTAATGCCTTCTTAGCAAAGCCAGAAGGAGCACTCGAGGCAGTAGAGAATATACCCTTTTGCACAGGAATTTGAGTGCATAAATTCTTCTACAATAACTTGCAAAATAATTTTAGCATTTAAAAAAAAAAGAAGTAATACATCATCACCCTTTTGCTTCCTTCCCAATTTCCTCTCAGGGTTTGCCACTGGCTAAATTTAAAATAAGCTCAAGGACAAGTCAATTAAAGTCACCTATAAAAGTCCCTGGCATCCAGATAGTAGGATGACAATGGAAAGAGTGGATCTGAAAAAACGAAATGAAATACATTTTCCACCAGATAAAAGCAGTGATGTGCAAACAGATAACAACATGCAAATGTAATAATTTGGGGTCATAAGCACCTTGACCCAAAACACAAACAACCCTCAAATGTCAACTGAGACTGCAAGAGACATTTTTAAATGCAAGATGACAAGTTTTGAATTCTTTGAAGCTATATTGTATTTAATTATTTATCATGAATGACATAAAATACATAAGGACCCAAAGTGGCATCCATTTATATCAATAGGCTAAAGAGGAATAGTGAATGAAGTATGTGATGAGGATATATAATGTAATTTAGTGAAAATAATACCAACACTTTTTAATTGTTGTGCTGCTCCAATGTTGAACTGAGACTTTCCTACAGTGGAAAAGTTCTGACTGGGTGTTACAATGGAAAACCTAGGAATTTCAATTTCAATTTGCTTTGGAATAGCAAATATGAAATAATCATGAAAGCTCTAGAAACACTAAATGTCTAAAATCCTTCTCCTGTATTGCTAGCAGTTGAAAGATAGTGGACTTTACCCTTTACCTAACACTCATATTCTCATTTTTATGTAACGTTTGAATTTTCCCTTGAGTTGTATTCACATCTGTACTTGCACCACATATATAAAATGAACCACATTGCTAAGGTCACTCCACATTGACTTGATGAAATGAAATTGTAATTTAAGAAATAGAATACAAGTTGACATGCCAAAGTGGATGGTGTGTAATCTCACCACTAGATAAGAGAACTATAATCAATTAATAACTGATGAAAGAGAGAAAAGTGAGTCTTCCCCAAGGAGATGCTCCCTAATTAGCTGTCCATTATTAAATGGCCATCCCTAAAATAATATACATAAGGCAATGATAAATAAATTCAGCAGGTTGAATTTACATATTTACTTATATGTCTACATATATAATAATAATTAAGGGGAATAGAAAACAATAGAGATAACACTTGAAAATACAAAGATACATGGAGATAGAAGGAGATAAACAGGGGGGAGATTGTATCAAAATATGGTAATAGGGACTGAAGATTAACAAAATATTCATAAATATTATATATCATATATGATGAAATATCATAATGGAATCCACTGACTTTTATAATTAATAAATTCTAAGAAATTCACTTATACCCATAATCTAGGTAGTAAAAGTTGTGATGAATGAAATTTTACCGTGTATTGAGTGTACTTAATTTTATTTTTAAATCAGCACATCCAATATGCATGTAGACCCAAAGGAATAAAGCTATTCACCTTTCACATTCTTTGCTGAAACATTAAGATTCTGGAATAACAGGGTATTGGGCCACTGTTACTGAAGAATGATCCAGAGGGTGGTCTATTTTCTAAGGTATATATCACAGAGTTCTGGTGTCATGGAAAGGTTCAATATGTGGTTGTTCCATGAAAAATGAAAGTCAATGAGAAACTTATTATATTTAGAAATCAAATTGCAGTACAATTTTTCCAAAAGTCTGAAGATATAGAAAAAGGCATATATTCTACTTTGGTAAAGAACTCTTTCTTGTCATACATCATTATTCCCTTTGTGCTTTATGATCTAAAAGGTATAATAAACATAAAGTGTAAACAATATGCATTCTTCATTAGGGAGCTAACTTAAGAGGAAAAGCCAAAAATAAATACCACAATATAGGACACAAAATCTGATCTGGGGTATAGAAGAACAAAGAGCATTTCCCATGGAATTCATCAGTAACCTATAAAACAGCAAGAAGAACATATTCACAGTACTCCACTCTCATCTTCAACCTTGAGAAGTTAGCAAGATATTGAGATGTATTTTTGCAAAGACCTTAGAAAACCTTAGGATCTTAGAAGATTGGGCTGTACCTTCCCCTGAGCAAACTCTGTTTTATAAAATAGTACTTTGCTCTGTTTTGACTGTATATGTTGAGGTATCATGAGTCTACACTTTATTTCTGCAAATGAAGAACTATCTTTCCTCTATAACAAATATTGAGGTCAATATTGATAAATAACTGATTTCTTCATGTAACATATGATCACATATGATCTTATCAAATTAAATCATAAATACATGGACATATGGGCACGTCAAATTTTTTTTCAGGGAATATAAACCACTAAATTTACTGAGCACATATAATTCCCTTACCAGGATCACCTAATAGGAATACATCAATCTAGGGTGTGGCAGCACCACTGACCAAAAGTCAGACCAGCAGATAAATGCATTGTGGAATTCACAGGTGACAAACTCCAAAGTTGTTCCCATGGCTTTAGCTCAACAAGATCCCCCCTTCTGGACGGAACCATTTAAATTGCTTGTTCTATACCTCTCTCTGAAAGTTCTCTTGAAAGAGCTTTGCGCCTTAAACCAATTTTGCCCTTGGAATCAACTCATTGCTTATCATATCAGCTCAGTGGCTTGGTTCATTAATATTTGTGACTCTTCAACTTTTTGCTCTTGTCTTCTATAACGTCTCATTAAACTCTGTGGAAAGTTAGTATTGCCAATTCAGACTGAAATATAAGAATGTGCTATTACCAATGGTTAGACTACCAAGTGTAATTGATAGTACTAATGTAGTTATAGCTAGAAACAAAACAAGAACACATAGCTTGTGAGCTTATTGTTAGATATGCCTATTATCTTTGGCCTTTAGAATGGATTTGAGTTCTCTCTTGAGGAATTCAGTTGTTTCCTCATGAGTATGTAGATGTAAATTTGTGAAACAAGGTTAAACAGGAGGGAAAAAAAGGCTACCATTATAGCATATGAGAGTGAAGAATTCAGCCCCCACTCTCCCCCCCAAAAAAACAACCCAAAACAACTAAAATCTAAAACCAATTGAATTCACAATAATATTTAAGATAGGGTAAGTTTGTAGGGGACAGGAATTTGGGTGGTCTGTGTTTTCTAATTAGCTGTGCCCAAAAGGTGAAGTTGTCTCTTACTGTCACAACTTGAGGTAGGGCTACAACTTGGGGTAAGGTGTAATTTTAGGCTTCTGTCCTCTATACATTAACCTGGGAGGGTAGAGAGGTGTTCAATCTCCCTCTTATTTACCTTTTAGAGAAAGAGAGAGAGAGAGAGAGAGAGAGAGAGAGAGAGAGAGAGAGAGAGAGAGAGAGAGAGAGAGCTCCTAAATCCTAAGGGAAACACCTGTGTTTGAAAACTGCATGATTTGTTTAAGGAGATTTACAAAAGATCACAGAAGGTAACAGTTTCTAAATTAAATTAACCAAGAAAAGGCAGGTCAAAACTTAGGGGACAGGAAGAGGGACCTCCAAACCTTGGTCAAGTTGAAGCCTCAGTTAAACAAGCTGCCTGATAGGAGTCTCCTGCATAGATTAGTTTGTCTGAATCCCCTCAGTAATATGTTCATGCAGGTAAGAAGATTTTAAAATCTGGTTAAAATGTCTACAAAATACGATAAATAACTCTAGACCTCATTCAACTATCTTGTGTGTTAGGCAGAAGGTTAGCTCCAAGTGGGACTGACCAATGGGACATAAACTTTTCATTAGTTATTGTATTTTGCCCTCTCGTAATTAATCTATTCCAGGAGTATCAGAATACCAACTGCTACTGGGATCAGAACCAAGAGAAACTGGAGAATTCCCTAGAAAGTGGTCCTGCCAGGTGCCATTAGAGTTCATCATTTGTTTTCAAATCATTATCATTGCTAGTCAGTCACTGTTTAGAATGCAAATACAATTCAAACTGAATGCACAATGACATTGCACATTTTATCAAGACATGTATTTCTAGAATTAATGATATTGATATAGTACAATTCAGATCACATGCGGAGTGATCAGACCCTATTTTGATGAAGATAAACTAACAAGAATAATTGAATGCAGGATCATCATTTCAAAATAAATTATTTGAATATAAAAACAAACAAACAAAAGCATCAACACATGCGTACAGTGCCTTGTATAATACCTGCCATATAATAATTCTGCTAAAGCTACTGAGGCATGTTCTCAACCATTTATTGGCTGGGAGAACCATGTCCAAATCAACAGAAAATTAGTTTGAAGATTTGAAATATGATTGAGATTACAATTATCTCTTCGGCATAAAATAAGTACTGTTACTTTTTCTTTATTATGTCTGATAGGACTCTTATTTTCACTATTAATATGCCCCATCATCTGTAAATGAACTCACTCAGCACTTGCTGCATCTGATCTTAAACCCACACACTAAAACAACAGTTAAAATCCCACATGGGTATTTTCAACAAACCACCACTTCTTAAGTGTTCAATTCTAGGACCCACTTCAAATTACAAGTAAAAGGTCTGTCATAGTTTCTCATGAATTAAAAAACTTGAAACAACACGCAGGGTGTGTAAGTAGAACTGAATTGTCTTCAGGAATACATAAAAATAGAAATAATGGTTCAATTTGGATGAAAGTTAGCATAGACCTTGTTGAAAATTTGTTTTCTCCCCAATGGTGCTTCTCGAGTGAACAAACACAGTAAGTCATTTGTAGAGTTGTGTGCTAAACAAAAGAGAACATTTAAAAAACATCATTTAAGAATCCCAAAGATCTTCCTTGAACATTTTATACATTCATATCTTTGAAGAGACATGTGAATTCTTCTCGCTATCTTCTCCTCATGTGCATATTATGCCTTTGACAATTATTTTGATATGTTTGGGATGCAAGCATGCCTTCCAGCTAAGCATGCACTATCCAATTTGGAAGGCTTAAATAAGCTCTCAGTATTTTGAGAGCTAATTAAAACTTCATTATTGGTACACCAGTTGTACGGCATTAACAGCTTGATAAGAAACACAGTAAGTGACAGTGCCTTTGTAGGTCTTTCGGCTGACACTTATAATTAAGTTGTATGATACCCACCGCCCTCTAGAATTTCTCTTCCAGAAGCAAGACAGACAGGGTTTATGTGCATGAATTACAATGAAAATGTGGAGTTTCACAGATTTTTCATAGCTCCAAGTTACCCTGTCCACTAAGAAACACAATCACTATTGAAGCACACCTTTGACATATTTACTTCTTGTTTGGTATGTAGCTCCTTTTATTCCTTGTGGTATCTGCTTTCATACAGGTATGCAATACCATGTCCCAGGAAGAAAGCAATAAAAAGCTGAATACAATAATTTAGCCAACCCAACAGGTGAAGAGATAAGTACTAATATAATCAAATCTGTTTTGTTATTGATAAATCCATAATAGCTACTTTTAAAAATATAAGCTAGCTTACCTACCAGCAGTCAATATTGCTTCTAGGCAATTTTCACACAGACACATTATTGTGTATTTTTAAATGTCAATGAACTTTAATATTGTGTAGGACAAAACATAATTAGGAAGAAAATTCTTTGGGGAACAGTATGTAATCTACCAAGTTGCAAACTAAGAAGAGTTATTTCTGCACCACCTGGTTAAATTCTTTATGCTCACAATGCATAAGAAAAAACATCTACATGTGAAGACTTTATTATCAATGACGAGTGACAACTCTTACTGAAGCATAGCATGTTTCCAGTTTTGGCTAATCCTCTAAGAACAACATGGAGTCATCTGACAGAAAAATAATTTATGTGCTTATATAGGCCTCAGTCACTGTCATCCCCAAACCATCAGGTTCCTGCCACAAGTATATTTTGAACAATTTAAATGGGGACAGGAGACTAAAAGAATAGCCATATGTCCAATTGGAAGATTTACATAGCAATGATATTGTCACAATTTTTTAAAAACAGACCAGTGTGGTTCTTTTCAAATCCCTGCTACACAAGGGTCACCCAACTCACCTAGCAGAATTGTGCTTTTCCTGCTAAGGGAAGCAGGACTTGATGATCTGCTCATAGCCAGTGTCTTCTCCTCTGAGATGCCCATAGAAGCATTTTCTTTGATACAAGATGAATGAGTCTAACCATTGGTTATAAGTCAGGGTTGTCTCCTTTTGTCATTGGAATAGGGCCTAATTGGCAGGAATCTTAGGAAACCAATCTTAACAGAAAGATATTCCAAGCAAGTCTCAATTCCATTATGTTCAAGTTATAAAACTTTCACTAAAGTTTCGAACATGACTCCCTATGTTGCTCCTTATCTTTGAGCTGATGATTGAGGCAGTGCTGGAGAAGTGCTCCTTTAGCTCAACTCTATTATATGTAACTTAATACAGCCTAAGCAAAATTTTTGTTAAACCCTTTGTATAATCTCAATTTATTATTTCCCATTTCTCCTATATAATTATGACATAATAAATCCTATTCAGTAAGGGGAAAGATGTTCAAATCACCAACTGAGTAACAATATATTTTATTGTTAATATTCTAATAAGAATAGGAATATCAAAACTAACGTTGTTGTTCTTGAAAGGCATGACACTGAAAAGACACATTAAGAAAATTGAGTAAATATCCCTTAGACTCCAGACTCAAAAATACAATCTTGCCAACTGCACCCAAACACAGTGACATTCCTAATCCTTCTTCCAAATAGTCAGTTTTGATAAATGAGCATAAGTATTAATTTTTGTGGCATGAATAAGTAACAGTAAGAATTTAGTACATCTAAAAATAAAATGTTTCTAATATGTTCAATCCAGAACTGCTCAACTCCTTACATATACAAGAAAGGCCATACTTTGGGAAGTGCCCAAAAAGCTTAAATATTGAAAGTGTTAGCCTTTTTTCCCCAGACTTGTTGGCATAGGTTACAGAGAAGCCTTCAAGCTCTGAGGGAAAGGGCCTTCTTCCTAAATTTTTCTGTCCTCTTTCAGCTCCTGATCAGTTGCAGTCACTCTAATCAATGACATGAATTTATCTTTTGTGGGGGACTGTAAGTTGGACTTGCTATTCTGTCCCTAGGTGTTTTGTTCACCATTATAATGGATATAGTGAGCATAGGTGACCCATGTAACTGCCTAGAAACAAACACTGTAGTGAATAATGCTTTGAAATCGAACCTTTGTGTCCTATCACCTAATCCTCCAAAGTCCTAATTGCAATTATTTTCCCACCAGATGCTGAAAATGTCCTTGTAATGTGCACGTAAAGTACTTGTAGTTTGACTATAGACTGTCAGCATGAATTTGTAATGTCTTGAGCTCTATTTATTGAATGTGAAGCCCCTTCCCTTATCCTCCCCGTAACTCAGTTGTTTCTAATTATGTAGTTCTTTGTCAGGGAGTGTTCCTATCCAATCAATCTTGCATGAAACGAAAGTTTCAGTTGGAGCTCTAGCCTGACTTAAAAAAAAAAAAAGGCAGTTACAATTAAACCATCTCCCTGGTGCTTATGCTATAAATTGCCACCTCAAACAGCACCAAATCAAAATCTCTCCACTTTTCAGCTGTCTTTGGAGGATGTACGTAATAAGGTTTTATTTAGTAAACCAATCCTATGCATGGTTTCAGCACTAGCCAAACCTCACCAACTTTAGTCTAGAAAAACAGGCACTTGGCACCCTTGTGATATACAGAGAAGTCACAGGGCAGTACCTGAGGGTCTGTAGGTTGCACACTTTGGTACCAGGTAACTTTTTTTTCTTTATAAGAAAGAGTACTCCACACTGCACAATAGCTCCTCCCAGAGTTTTAACTTTGTTTTATTTTCAAAACCAGGTCCAATGAGCTTTCTGAAGAGCTGGTGTAGCTACAGAGAAACCAGCTTCCTTCAGAGAGCAGTGCTTTTGGCGGGGAGGAGGAAATCCCTTCATACTTGAACATTTTCTAATTGCTTATTTATTGTATTCTGGGGTATGGCGTAAGTACAGAGAAGCCATCACCTCAGATGGCAGCTTTTAAAAGATTTTTTTTTGTCAACACCATGATTCCTTTAACATGTTTCCAGCATTCCCAGGTAGGCCAAGGTGTCCTACAGAAAAACCTTGGGTGAGACCTACAGGGTGTCTGGCTGGTGTTAACAGAAGGGAGGGCAGAGCTGGTGCAGCTGGCCATGGGGAAAGCTGACTTGGCTGGTGTGGTACAGAGAAGCCAGCTTGTTTACAAGCTTCTTCCATGACTGCTTGCCCTGAGCAAGAAAGTGCCTTTCAGGATTTATTTTTGGAGGTTTATTACGTATGTCTGGTTCTCAATTCCAACAGTTTAATGAAGATCTAAATAAAATGCTAGGCTCTACCCAAAAAAAAAAAACAAAAAACAAAAAAAAAAAAAAAAAGAAAGGCCATATTTATCGATGTGTTCCTTGGGAAATGTCATAACCCTAGTCAATTCACTTAACAGACAGAGGAACTTCATTTAGTCATCCATTTTAACAAGATGTGTAAGCTGACAACGTGTGAAAATTCACACTTAGTCTGTTCCTCTTGCTACCTATGTAATGGAGGTGTTTTCTGCATTAGATTTTTTCAAGCATGTGAGCACATAACATGAGCACAATTGCTCACATTTATTTAATTTATATAATTGAGAAGTTCTTAATTACTAAGGATAGTTGAATAGCAAGTAAACAATGCTGAATTAGTGGGATTTAAATTAAATTATACCGTGTAATTAGTAAGGACTGCTTCTTTCTAAAGATTTATTTTTTAATTTATGTACTGTTTGTCTGAATGTTTATACACGTACTATATATGTGTAGCCCCCACTAAGGTCAAAAGTAGTTGCTGAAATTAGAGTTACATTGTGAGCTGTCATAGAGACTATGAATCAATCCCAATTCCTTTGCAAGAGCAGCTGGGCTCTTAACTAATTTGCTACCTCTCCAGATCCAGGAGGAAAGATTTTATTGGCCGAATATCATAATACAACATTTTTAAGATTAGAAAAAATATAAGCTTAAATTGATGATCCATTGCACAATATGTAAATATATAATTACATGCTAGTTTCACTGAGAATAATTAAATGGCTATGTCCCACATGGAGATATACAAAATAATTGATGATAATATAAACTCAGAGTGATATAAAATTTGAAGGCAAAAAATGTGTTAATATTGAAATATCTTATCTAAATGTCTTATCTATATTCATTTGAAGTCATCATAAGTTTTCGCATTCTAGATCTTCATATATATCTAATGATGAAATAAACGTTATTGGTATTAATCCAGCTTCTACTCTCAGACTGTAACAGGCCAATCTTCCTGCTGTGCTGTGCATTCCTTTCTTGTTTGCCTCTATGATCTAATTTGTTTTCTGTCATGCTTGTTTGTACCTTTTCCTGATTGATAATTTTCATCTCTGCTTCCTACACTTAATGTTTTATAACATTCATAAGGATATCATTAGCATAGTACATAGATTGGTATAGATTATATTTCTAAAAATTAAAATATTCTAATGGGTGTAAAGAAAATGCTTAATTAGCGATTTTCTATAGTGACATGTCTTAAACTTCAGACCCTACGTGTTCCATCAGCCAGATTATATATATGCCTCCGTGTGTGTGTGTGTGTGTGTGTGTGTGTGTGTGTGTGTAATATCAAGCATTGGGAAATCACCAACTTGAGTTGCAATATAGCACCACTTACAATACAACATCACATTTTGCTTTTAAATTTTATTAACAGTAGGAATGCTAAAGATATTGCTAGTTGTTTTATATATTTATTTAATTTTGGTACATTCAACTGAATATTGATTGCTAATCAGCTTAATACTTGCCTGGCTTTACTGTAAGGCTGAAATTAAACTAAGACTATTTTTTTTTAATATTTTTAGTTTAATTTTAAAATGTCATGAATTGATATATTTTTAAATTAAGTTCTAAAAAGCCATAGGATATAACATAAATATATGCAATTTTCATCGAAAGTAATTTTAAAATATATAATTTGTATTGTCCATTGTAAGTAAATAAATCAATAAAAAAGAAAAATATTAAAACAATTCTCAAATATCAAATTGTGAACTGCAGGAAGCACAAAGAATAGAGAAAGTGATACAAAAGACATTTCAGAAAACAATGAAATTATTCAATTAGCAAATATACAGGAAATGACCTAACACTTAAGATTATGGAATATTCATTTCCTGTTGATGATTTGACTCTGGGCTTGTCACTTCCTGCCATTTGTATGTTTAGATGAATCAGTCATTCTAGTATCTTGGGAGGTAAAATAGGCAAGCAGGAGACCAGTGAACACAGGCAAATGGCAGGAAGTTGGCATCAAATTCAGTAGGCAAAATGTTTTGTTTTCATGTTTTGTTTCCTAGAACCCTAGACTAAGTTAAGACCATAAATATGTTAGGGAAAATGAAACATTGTATATCTCCATAGGAACCCTTTGCAAATGTGCTTGCTGTGATACATTTTCACAAATAATAATTTGTTTCATTTTGAATTTTCTTGAACTACTCTGTATAAACAGAACACTTTGATTTTTATGTTTTAAGTGTCCATTGTTTGCTTTGTAATTGCTACATCTTTCTGAGTTGTTTCCAAAAACATTTGTCTATTTCAAGACTGCCAACATTTTTTCCTCAGGATTATTCTATATTTTTAAACTACTTAGTGTCTATGTTCAAGAGTATGATCCAAGTTTGAGTAGAGTGATTTTGGAATAGACCAGTTTCTCCAAGTTTAAGTGTATTTTAACTCACCTTGAAAAGTTTCCTACTTCCATTGGTGGTCGAATAAAGAATGTGTTGGCTCTTTAGAACAATGTTCAGCAAACTCACAAAATATCAGTGATTTCTCTCAATTGATAATATGCGTTTTCTATTTGGAATCCATTAGGGGTTTATTGAGTTTTTATACAAACAATTTTTATAAGAATTATTTATGTATTTTGAACAGATGAGCACACCATTATTACTCTCTTCAGACACACCAAAATAGGGTACAGACCCCATTACAGATGGTTGTTTCCCACTATGTGGTTGCTGGCAATTGAAATCAGGACTTCTGGAAGAGCAGTCAGTGCTCTTAACCACTGAGCCATCTCTCTAGTCCTATACAAACATTTTTAATCTGCTGTGCAGAAAATTATATGTTATTATATTTAAACTTAGTGCTTAAGGGCTAGAGAGATGGCATAGTAGTTAAACATGTTCTTTTGGTGGATAAGAGATTTGGCTTCCAGTACCCACATCAGACAAATAATACTTACAGCTTCAGGAACTCTGCCTCGTCTCACATCTTCTCCAAGGTACTGCATGCGCATGGATGGCACTGACTGCTCTCTCTACAACATGCTTAAATAAAGCTAAAACTGAGTGAAAATGAAACTTTAGAATTAAGTCATTTATGATTTTATATAATTTAATTTATAAATTATAGTAAATTAAACATTTGATTATTGCATATGAATTTATTTTTATATCTAATCATATGAAGATTTATTGCTATATTTTATTCATCAATCCAGAAATTCTTTCTTAAGTTTTCCAAATTGTCACTCTAACATTTGTTCTTTTCTTATTCACTGGCTAGAATCTCTTCTGTAATAACTAACAAAGCTATAAAAACAGACACACGATCTAACTTCAAAAATTGATGAGGACGTATCTTAGTGTTCATCTTTAAGCATTTTATCAGCAAGTGGCTTTCATCAGTGTCTATTACTATTTTTGAGGTAGGTTTTTTCTAATGTATCTTTGTTGAGAATGTTCTAATATTCATTAGTAGAAATTGAAATTAGTCAAAATCATTTTGTCTGATAATTATATGAAGTTATTTTCAATGATTGATATTTTAATGTTGAATCAACCTTAATTGCTTCAAATAAACCCCATTTAGTAATAATGTGTTATTTCTGTGGGAATATTGTTTTTACTGCCAATCAATTTTTACGTCTGCTCTTATTATACATATTGATCTGCAATTTTGAATTCTTTCAATTTATTTTGTCTAGAGAAATGTCCTGTGAAATAGAACTATGAAAACACTGAATGTTATTATACAGAAAATCATAAACACCTTAAGGTATCTTAGAGCAAGCACTGCCAATTTTTGTTCATTCGTTTTTTATTGTTGAGAAGATAGAGCTTCACTGTGAGAAGACAGTTTTACTGTGTTCCTTGGCTGTCCTAGAACTCTCTAGGAACAGTCTCATCTTGAACTCACAGGAACTCACTTTAATCCCCAGTACTGGGATTAAAGGCATGTGCTATGTAATTTTACTTGAAATAATTTAACTTAAGAAATATACAGAGGAACCAGAATTTTAAGAATCTCAGTCACAACAACAGTAAGAAAGAAGGAAAGTAACAACGAAGAACTTGATTTCTGCAGCAGTGAGTGTCCTCGTTTTCCTAGATAGTTTGCTGGAGGCTTTGTGCTATTGTGTCCACTCCATGATGCCAACTTCCACTTCCTCATTTTAATCTGCTCAAGGACATGCTGGCAGGTATTTTGCCTTAACAATCATTATCTTGCACAGGTCAGTGTTTAGGAAATGCTATTTGCTCAACAAAGCATTTTGCTTACTTCCAAGGTTAAATGCTCAACCAGTGAGTGCCTTCAAATGGGTGGGTTGCAAGTAGCTACTCAGTAATTAGGATTATACACATTATATATTTTCATTTAAGTCTGTTCATTCTTCTCTTAATTACCCATCAGTGACTTTTATTGAATCACATTCTGTATTTAATTAGGTTTTTTGAATTGAGGCTATTCTAATTTGATGTTACTGTAGAAATACCTTGTGGATATTTGACTAATCTAATTAAAGCACAGAGTCACATGAATGACATACCCCTTAACTTGGGTATTCATCAGCTATTGATAATTATCTCTTTTGAACAAAAATTTTAGTAAGATGATAAGTCAAATAGGATTTATAATAAAAAACTAATAAAGGGTTCCATTTATTTAATATTCTTATGCTATTTTTATGTGCTCACATATTTACATTCTTTGGAGCTATCACATAAGCTTGGTATTGAGCATATTGTTACACACTTGCACACTGTTTTTACATTTAGAATGCAGAGACTAAAGTGGTAGTTCTGGTGCCTTTGGTGATTCAGGAAGATTTGGAAATAAACCATTATATATTTGTGTTTGTGCTTGAGAGGACATTCTCATATGCAAATTTTTTATTTGATTACTCTTGTGTTGTGTGTTCTTACAGTGATGTTAAGTAATTGGGAACCCATTTGACATGTATTTTTAAGTAATTACTTGATCATTTAGAAATGCCATTACTCAACATTTATGTGAAAAATATACTGAGAACTAGGGATATAGATTACCAAGAACAGTACTGTTATTATTTCAGTTGTAGGTTTGTATGCAGTTGTTTAAGAAGGTGGGTTTTTCCTCAAAAAAACCAAAGATTTTCTCTCTGTGAAATTGTGAACTCTCAACCATTAAGTATAAGAAAATGATCATACAAAAAATGGAAAGCAGCTGATTAATACAATCTGTTTTAACCTTTGCAAAGTCTCTGCAAAGACTTTGATCGACGACTGAGTAACTCCCTGCCTTTCTCCCTATCTAAAATTCAAATACTATGAATAAATATTAGCTCTCACTCACAAGGATGCTGAATGTCATGTTGGGTGTCATTATATTAGGATAAGATTCCCAGATATCACGGACATTTGTGTTATTCTTATTAAAGGGGAATCTACCTTAATAAGTGTTTTATTACCATTTATTCATAAGTATGCAAATATTGTTGAAATGTGTTTTTTTCACTTTGACTATGCTTAGGAAAGTCCATGTGACTGTGATTTTTTTAATGTACTAGTAGATTAATGGAGGAATTTATCTTCTATATTAAATGCTGAATTCTATGTTTCTCAAACTATATAAGTCAGCAGAGAATGTATAGGTGTCATCTTTAAGTCATATAGACAATTAAAAAGGAAAACTGAAGAATAGCTTTTTTATAAGTTTTTAAATGAATTGTGTTACCTTTATTCAGTGTACGATGTATGTGGGGTTGGGGACTGAGGTTCCTGTGTGTATGTGCATGTGTTCGTAAGCATACATATGGAGGCCAGAGGGTAAGTTGCAGGAGTCAGTTCTCTTATTTCACCAAATGGATCCTTTGAACTGAACAGAGGTCATCTGTTTTGCTGGCTCAAGAGTATTAGCTCTTAAAGTTTTAATGCTATTTTGGATTGTACCAAGGGTTAATCATTTCATCCTCCTTCTCCTCTGTAGTAACTGGCAAAACAATCAGGTTAGCTAGACTTTACCCACCAGAACATGCTTCATAAGGCCAATAATTAAAAGGTTGGCAAGAGCTCTTTAATAAGTGTAGTTACACAATTGCCAAGAATAATAGCCCTCTGCTAAACATCCAATGTTCAGAAGTTAATGGAGTTGCCAGGTTTCCAGTACTGCTGGTATACAACTTTAGTCACCACATTAAGAATATTCATTTTTGATCTTAGCCATTCTGACTGGTGTGAGATGGAATCTCAGAATGGCTAAGATCAAAAACATAGGAGACAGCAGTTGTTGGTGAGGATGTGGAGAAAGAGGAACACTCCTTCACTGCTGGTGGGATTGCAAGCTGGTACAACCACTCTGGAAAGCAGTCTGGCGGTTCTTCAGAAAACTGGGCATGACACTCCTGGAGAATCCTGCTATACCACTCCTGGGCATATACCCAGAGGCTTTACCTGCATGCAATAAGGACACATGCTCCACTATATTCATAGCAGCCTTATTTATAATAGCCAGAAGCTGGAAAGAACCCAGATGTCCCTCAATAGAGGAATGGATTGAGAAGATGTGGTATATTTACACAATGGAATACTAATCTGCAATTAAAAACAATGAATTCACGAAATTCCTAGGCAAATGGTCAGAACTGGAAAATATCATCCTTAGTGAGGTAACCCAATCACAAAAGAACACACATAGTATGCAGTCACTGATAAGGGGATATTAACCCAGAATCTCGGAATACCCTAGACACAATTCTCATATCAATAGATTTCCAAGAAGGTGGAAGAAGCGACCCCTGGTCCTGAAAAGACAGGATGTAGGGGAATGCCAGGACAGAGAAGTGAGAGGGGTTGAATGGGGAACAGAGGGAGGGAAGGGGGATTATGGGACTTTCAGGGAGGGAGGAAACGGGAAAGGGGAAATCTTTGGAATGTAAATAAAAAAAACTTAGAAAAAAAAGAATATTCATTTTTATGTATTTATGAGGCACCAAAGTTCCCAATTCTACAACACTGTGTAGAGTTCCTTGTTCTCCATGGAGCCAGACACAGTCTTGTTCTCTATCCATTCCTTGTAGTCCGGAAGAGTGATGTGTTTCAGCCCCAGTACCACACTGCAGGAATATTACGGCAACAGAATACTGGGGCTACAGGGCATGTTTGTTTGCATGGCAATCTCATAGATAGTTGAGATTCTTCTTATTGTCATACATCATTTAGGACATGATGTTTTATCAATCCTATGCTCAGAGACAGGCTCACAGTCTGCAACTTTCAGGAAATTCATATTAAGTAACTATGATGCACTATCATAGTATGGCACCATAATTGATAGTCACTGCCTCTCAATTTTATCCATCATGGAAATCATTTAAAATCATTAGGAATTTAAGCAGCTTATGATATATTACTATTGTGATTGCAATTGAATTTTGATTTTTAAATTTTGGAATGTTTAAGAAAATGAGAATAAGATAAAAGCAATGGAAATGAGTTCTGGTAGAAATTTAGGTAAAACATGTAACCAGGCCAGGCAGTGGTGGCACATGCCTTTAATTCCAGCAATTGGGAGACAGAGACAGGCTCTGAGTTCGAGGCCAGCCTGGTCTACAAAGTAAGTTCCAGGACAGCCAGGGCTACACAGAGAAACACTGTCTTGAAAAACCAGAAAAAACAAAAACATGTAACCAGTAAACACACAAACAACAAAAATACACATGCACATACACACATATATTTATATGTAATATATGTGTATGTATGTATACATATACATGTTACAACCATACACATGTACATGTACATGGCATATATTCATATATGTGTACACATAGATTTCACAGCTTGTCCAAATGTGTTTGATCAATGAGAAATTGAAAATTTGCATGACATAAGAAAAAGTGGAAGATGAGTAAAGGTACCTTCCTGGATATTAGGCAAAATATCGTGTAGACAATTGATCTATTATTTGGAATGCAATGTATGTGTGGGGTGGTGTTTGTGTGTGTGTCAGTGTCTGTGACTATGTGTGTCTGTGTGTATTATGCATATACATGCATACATATATTCATGTATTATGTAAATGTGCTTTTTCTGACAACACTTGGATGATAATTTCCATGATATTAAGTAATTATTTGCTTTGGTTCAAAGTGCTATATTTCCTTATTTGTTTAAATGTTGTGAATCATGTTGAGCATTATTAATCATGTTAATTTTGAACTATTTTTTCCTCAAATCCAATGCCTTGCTTCATTCCTCTTTGAAACAGTAGAAGGTAAATGTGATACATTTCTCGTAAAAGCATGTCTATTGAGTTATTAGATAGAAAAGACATTTTGAGACATTCTCCCCAACAGTTAGCACAGAGCAGAGCAGCTAGTGCACAGGAGGGTCTCTACTTGTGGAAGTGTTCTTGCTCTTCCCCTTTCTCCAAAGCACATGTTACTCCCATGAATAGCTTTATTCACCTTCTTTCTCTAGAAACATTTATGTTCCTCTGAAGTGGTTAAAAAAATATAAAAGAAAATTAAAACTAAGCTGGGCCTGATGCTTCATCTCTGCAATGACAAGGCCTGGTCTACACAGAAAGACCCTGCCTCAATTCAGAAACAAAAAGCAAAATGAAAAAGCAAACAAAAAACAATCAAATCCCCCTGGTCTATAAATACTCTTGTGGTAATCTCTCTCTCTCTCTCTCTCTCTCTCTCTCTCTCTCTCTCTCTCTCTCTCACACACACACACACACACACACACACACACACATACAAACACACATATATATATACTCACACACTCCAGTCCACTCTACATTGCTGCTTTGAAGCATAGTTGTTATCACAAGCACAGGCTTACATTCTGGTAGCTACAATATTTATATGAGAGTAAAATCATTATCTCTTTTAATGCCCTTTACCCACTGATTTCTCTGCAAAACGATTTACCCTGTTGAATATTTGTTTTAAAAAATGAACCACAGTGCTGTATTTAGGTGACTGTCTACACTAAGCCCTGATTCAGCTTTTGCTATAGAAATACTGCTGTGGAATTCTGTCCTCACTATTGTAATCCCAGGGCTAGAAGTAGTTGAGCCCTTGGGCCTTGCTGGCCAGGAAATTTGGCCTGCTTAGTGTGTTGCAGGCCAATGAGATACCCTGTTGCAAAAAGCAAGGTGGATGGCTCCAGAAGAAGGATACACAGGGTTGTTTTCCACTCTCCACACACAGACAAAGGCACTTGCAAACCTACAACTATAAATACCCATGCATATTAACACACAATACATTGGCTCTTTAGGGAGGGATAAATATAATACAACACTAGCATGAATTAACAGGTTTAAACTATGATTATCAAGTAGTAAGACTGTCTTAATGACGCTTTTTCAGTTATTTTATTGTTTGACAGCTTCATATTTTTTTTAATTGAAAAGTCATGTGAGCAGATATTTTGCCTACAAGCAGGTCTATATACCACATGTGTGCCTGGTGACCTCAAAAATCAGAAAAGAGTGTCAGATTCAGAGGATCTGGCCTTACAATCAGACCAAGTCCTCTAGAAAAGCAGCTGGTACTCTTAACTGAGGGTCTTTCTCTACAACTGCAGTTTTGTACATTTGTACAATGGATTCTATTTTCACCCCTTCCCCCATCCTGCACTCTGCCCCTTATTTCTCAGTTCTCTCCCCTTCCTATCTTACTTACTTACTTTCACCTCTTAGTTTTGTGTGTGACCCACTGATTTTAACTATAATTTCTTTCCTGAGCATGGAGAGAAGGTTATTTCCATGAGTAAAGGTGACATATCAGTGGCTACAAGACTGAACAAAACAGCATCCCCTTCTCCAATTATCTGGAGTCCCCTAGGGAGATAGACTGTCTAATACATCTTTCACCCATCCATTGAGAAATGCCAAAGGGCCTTGTTGTTCTCACCAGAGGCAGAGGACAGGGAGATGTACAACACATTTTAAAATACACTTTGACTATGCTCTTCTTTTCTTGAAGATTTAATTGGTATTTTACTGAAGAAATTAAATCACACTTCCTAGCTCCTGCTGAAGTAACTCTGAATAGCTAATGTCAGCACTTGAGTTACATCAAAGTTTTAGTTTTTATGCTCAGTGTCAGATGCCTTGAATAATATCTCCCTTATAAGATATGGTTAACAACCACTCTCAACACTTTGGCCTTAGGAAGCTTTGGAGTATGCAAATGCAAGTTTTTAGAGTTCACAATCACCTTCATGGCTATTTAGCACTCTCCTGTTGTGGATTTTTCCTGGTGTTCTGAATATATGAAGGGAGAAAAAGAAAACATTTATGCTGACATATCCAACATGACTCTAAATCATAATGTAAATAACATATAATAGAAATAGCAAGTTGGTTTACATTATCATAAAGGAAATGAAAAAAAAATCATAACATGTTATTTACTGTAAGTATGATTGCCTTTCAGCAGATGATATAAAACACAGGATAGGTAAGCTTTGTGAGACAATTCAGTCTAGGATAAAAAGAAGCAGCCTTGAATAGGAACATAGCATTTCAGTGTAAGCCCCTTTGATGATATCTGATTCTCTCTCTGATTACAGCATGTTTCCTGTGAGTCAGTACAGAGCACTGAGAACCTGAAATGCCTATTTACCAATGGCTCAGTCAACAGAATTCTGCATATAAAGAGGCCCTTTGTAAACTCTTTAGACTTGATTTACTAGTGATATAAACCTTGCAAGATTTTCTAGAGCATGACCTAGTGATGACAATTTCTTCAATCTGGACACAAAGCTCCTTCTCTTGGAGATGTTAGTAGAGTTTGGGGGTAAAGAAGTATCATCTAGGATATCAGACAAGGTCACACCATGAAACAATCAAAAAACTGGACATCTGAGAAAGGCTGAAGACCTAAAAGCAACAGGGGAAAGTGACCCTTAGGACCAGGAGGACAACAGACTTGGAAAATGGAGAAGCAGAAGGCACACAGAGAGAAAGGAACATGGAATTAACAGTCTTTATGGAGGCAAAATCAACCAGCTCCCTTCAATGAGATGGGATGTGTCTCAGAACTGGGAGTTTTGAGGATGTTGAAGTGTACCATTGGCCCTGCCCTTCCAGATTCACCCTCTTTGGTATGATCTGTGCCATATTCCCCTACTAATTTGCAAATTCCTGTGGAGCCAGAGGACAAACTTAGGAGCAGAGAACAGCTAACATTTCAGAGGGCATGCCCCCACTTTCCTCATGAGCTAAATTCTTCTGAACTTCTAAAGGCTTGTTTGAAACCCCAGAATATTCACAGCCTCCCTTATGACCATCATTTTCTTTCATTAGGGAACTTGTGGACTGTGAGTTCATCATGTTGGAGGGATCCTTCTCTAAGTCTGATTTTCAGGAAGCTGTGGCTTCTTCCTCAGCCTACAAAACCTGTGACCCAAATGTACTTTGACAGTCAAGTAGTGGTTTGTTTGTTTGTTTTACTTTGGCTATTTTTGTATGCATGCACATTTGTACATATGTAGAGAATGGGTCAAGGTCAAGTTCTCTGCTTCCTTACTCAGCACTTTAATTTTTGAGATCACATGTCACTGAGTCTGGAGTCTATAGAATTTTCTAGACTGAGGTCCTCATGCCATTGCCTTGGAGGAGCTGGGGTTACAGGTAGGTGCTACTCTGTGCTGGTTTTTATGTGAGTGCTAGAGATCCAATTCTGGCTCCTCACTATAATCAGGCAAATACTTTAAAAACTGAGTCAACTTCCCAGCCACACAGTTCAGTAGACCAGCCATGTATTTTGTAGCAATATTGCATATGTAATACATGAGTTGATGGGAGACTAATTTTTTTTTTAATTTCAAAAATATTGATCAAAGAGGAAACAACTATAGGGAGCAGTGTATATCTATCTGTACATGATGGGTTGTTCTTGGAGGTGTGTGTGTGTGTGTGTGTGTGTGTGTGCGTAAGCGTGTGTGTCAGAGAGAGCAAGAGAGAGTAAGAGAGGGTGAGAGAGCAAGAGAGAGAGAGAGAGAGAGAGAGAGAGAGAAAGAGAGAAAGGTTGATTATATCATGTCTTCCCAGCCAATTCAGCCCACATTAGTCAAATACCCCCTCATTCCTCATGGACACTCGCATTCCCTCACAGCCATGATTCTGTTATTGATTTATTTTCCCTCTATCTTATCGTATCTGATCTTTAATTTCTTTAGCACAACACCTATCTTCTAGGTAACAGGCCCTATCCAAATTAAAATACTAATATAGATTTCAACGATTGGGCTCAGATTAATATGTTTATTTGTCTTCTCTCATAAGCCACTTGGATAGAAAAAACAACTTGTGTGAAAAATAGCCCAGCGACATTAAGTTATAATGCTGAATTTAAGATTTTCAAATGTGTTTAATAGATCATTTGAAATAGTTTCAAATTCACAGAAAAAATTGCAAGTGTTACTTAAGGAATACTAGCGATGCCTTTATTTTTATTCTGATACTGCAACTTTGCTCTATGCTATGTGCTTTGGCTCTGTCTTCCCTGCCAGTTCTTTCTTTTCCTCTCTCTTTCATGTACTTTATATCTTCCCTCATCATGCCCAAAGAGACAAATATAAGTATATTTTCATGATACATTTGAGTGGAAGTTATACATTAATATTCATTCATTGTTAAATACTTAACTGGACTTTCACAAACAAGAACAAAAGTAAATAATTATATAAATACTGATAGGAAATGCAAGGCCCTGTCTTTGCTGATAAAACCCAATACTTAATGAGATGACATATATGTTTGAAAAACTCACACACAATCAAATACTGTGGTTCCCTGTTACATTTTGTATCATTGACAGAGCAAAGACTGTAAGGAAAAAATGGAGCACAAATCCTGCCTTCTCAATTTTTGAAACATGTCAAACTACTTGACACAATGTATTAACCAGGTTAGTATCCAATGAGTAGGATTTTCCACAGCAGCAGCCATAGTTGATTTTAGCAAACATTTACTCCACATTACTAAAGAGCCCATAGTAACATGGAGAACTTGGGAGTTGTCAGAGGAAAACTGACAAACACTCAAAGATCAAAGCATAAACAAGGGTTTCTAAAAAGAAATTCAGCAGCATGGAAATAACTCCCCAAGATTGTACAAATGAGTATACATGAAAATTAAAGGCTCTGTTCAGAGTGAGGACTTTGAAAGAGATCTACAAGTACTCAAAATGCAGAGAGTAAGTGACAGGAGGTTTCTTAGCCCCAACTACACCTAAGGCCCAGTAAGTCTTGGAATATGAAACAGAAAGCTTATATGACTCAGGGGCTCATGATCCCTGTTGCTAGACATGACAGGAATAATGAATCCATGAATACTCAGCAGTGTCATTATCTGGACAGGACTTTCATACCTAGAATATGATTTGACATATAAGTGCGGTCAGTTGAAATTCATAGAAGAGCTACAGGAATTCAATGGCTACTGAGAGGGGGAGGATCAGTTTTATTTCTGGGAATGAGCTCCCACATAGTATGTCTAATTCCAAATGGTTAACTATGGTCACAGGTACACAAGAACAGAGCTAATTGGACCCAGTAGATTGTATTGTATATTCATGTATGAATATATATATATATATGTATATATATACTTGCTTGTGCATTTGTACATTTAGATATGTACCTAGATATGTATATATGTGTACATGTATATATATATATATGTGTTCACATGTGAACACATACATATCTACATACATGTTTATATATGTCCATATGTGTGTATTTATGAGTATATGAAAGCAAAAATAGAAAATGGATTAAAAGAAGAGGGAAAGAGCTTTAGGAAGGACTGATTGGAAGAGATTATAGAGTCCAGGTGGTGTGAAAGCAGAAATGGACACTATCTGGGGAAAGAAATGAAACTAGCCAGAGTTGAGGAGGCAGGGGAAAGAAGTTTGGAATGAGGAAAAATTAGAATATATAATAACACACATATGTGAAATGCCATAGTAAAACACAATACTCACCTAAAAAATTAATGAGAAATAAAAGAACAATGCTAAGCATATAGTAACATAAACCAAATCAGTTGAGAAATATGGTTTGCTGTTTGACACATGCTCTATTTAATATGTAACTAAGGAAGATTAATAATAACTACAAAGTTGGCTGTGTAAGTTTATAGACAAGAATGTATGTTGTGTTTTACTGTCCATTTCCTGACTCTCTAACATAAAATATTTCTGAATAATGGTTTCTTACTCTTCGAATTTAAAGTTTAAAATAAATACCCCAGACATAACTGCTTATTTTAGGTAAATATAAAGTAAAATTTCTTATAACCATTGCAAGAATAAAGCTGTCATATTACAGAATTTAATCTTACTCTGACCTTTTTAAATAAGTCATGCTAAAATCCATTGTATATGGCTACATATATCACCAGCACAAAATCTTTGTGAAGGGACAGGGAATTTCTTTTATACATACATTTTTTTTTATTCTGATATCAAGCACTTGCTGTGCCAGACTGAATGTAAACAGCCTAAATAACCTTATGATAAATTCACAGTCTCTCTCTGTTGCTCTAGGCTATCATATACAACTCTATTTTCCAATTTGTATACTGTAGCAAATCTGACAAACACACAAACAGGACAAGCACTGTGCATGGAATGAATAATTGTGCTTGCTAACTGCATATCATGAACAATGACTTCGCTAGAGGCAACCCAGTTTTTCTATCTGAAATAGAAGGAATATATCTCTTAGCTTTCTCTGAGTAAACTGTAAGTGCTCACTAAAGAAACCTGCCATATTTAATAGATACTATTAATAATCCATTTGAAATTAGTGGTCAAATATAAAATTTTAATTGCAAAAGCTTTGGGAAGAATTTGTGATGGTACACATACCTAAAAATGTTTAGAATAAATGCTCTCAAGTATTGAATTCATAATATAAATTAATATATCATTAGTATTTAAACAATGTAGAGATAGTCAAATGGTGCTATTGTACAGGAATATGTTCAATGAAGATTGCAACTTGTATATTTTCTGAAGCCAAATTTTCACATGTAATGGTTGGTATATAGATTATTTATATGTGTGTGTATATCTTTAGCTCATCTGTTACCCATAAAAGAATAATTTTGAAATATTTCTTTGAAGTTTTATAATAAATAAATGAACACAAAGAATTACATATAAGTAGCTATTAATAAATATTTCATGGTTTGACTCTGGATATGTCCTAAGCTAATGTGGTTTGATGCAAACACTTCTTGGAAAAGGTCATCTTTATTTTGTATTGTATACTTCATTCATTTTATTTTGACTACTGGTGTCTCTTTTTGTTTTGTCATTTGAATTTTGAAGCAGTCTTTGTAGCTAGCTCAAGCAAGCCTTGAGTTCACAGTGACCATCTAAGTTCAGATTTCCAACTGTTGCGATTATGGGCATGAACCCTCATACCCTGTTGCATGCCTTCTAATTTGACCAAATTTGTCTTTCTACCACATGCAATACTCTCAGCAGAACACTGAATGTAAATAGTTTCCATATTTAGTAAATTGTTTAGTTGCAATGATTGTAACAGTTAAGTATGTATGAATTGAATTCTGTTAACTCTCAAATTTGTGTGTACACCAACCAATAAACTATGCATTTTATTGCATATAGATATAGGTTTTTCAGACATATAACTAGCATATATAAAGTTCTGCTGAGGTAAAATGATACGCTAATACCAATACAATATGACTACAATCTTTATCAAAAGAATGTCAAATGAAGAAAAAGAAACATACATGGGAGAAGTATCCTCTATCCTCTCAGTAGGGGAGATAGCTGTCAACCATCCAAGTGAAGCAACCTAAAAGCAATTGCTCCTTCCTGAAATTAGAAGAAACTAAGAGTGTCTTGATCTTATATTTTTAAAAAAATTATTATTGCCTTTGTGTGTGCGTCTTTATGTGTGTATGTGTTTGCGTATCTGTATGTACGCCAATGCCTGTGAAGGCCAGAAGACAGTATTGGATTCTCTATAGTTTGAGCTACAGGTGCTTCTGAGTCAATTGATGTGCGTACTAGGAACAAAAATCAGGTCCTTTGGAAGATTAGCAAATGTTTTTAACTGCTGAACCATCTCTCTAGCCTCCAAAAACAAGATCTTGATCTCAAATTTCTGACCTACAATACTATAAGAAATTCTTTTGTATAAATCATCCAATGTGTGGCAATGACAGTAAAGTTTTAAGCAAGTAATTAGTGTTTTTAAATGAGACTAGCAAGATTAAGTCCTATGACTTTTGTATGCTTAGTACTGTGATCATAGTTAAGTTCATGAAATGTCATTCTGAGTAAGGAAACCCAATCACAAAAGAACACACATGGTATGCACTCGCAGATAAGTGGATATTATCCCAAAAGCTCAAAATACACAAGTTACAATTCACAGACCACAGGAAGCTCCAGAAGAAGGAAGACCAAAGTGGGGGCACTTTGGTTCCTCAGAGAAAGGGAATAAAATACTTATAGGCACAATTATGGAGACAAATTGTGGAGCAGAGATTAAAGGAAAGGCCACTGAGAGACTGTCGTACCTGGGGAATTATCCTATAAACAGTCACCAAACCATGACACTGTTATGGATGACAAGAAGTGAGTGCCAAAAAGAATCTGTTATGGTTGTCTCCAGAGGGGCCCTGCCAGAGCCTTACAGATACAGAGGCAGATGCTAGCAGCTAACCATTGGACTGAGCATGGGGTCCCCAAAGAAGGAGTTGGAGGGAGAACTGGAAGAGCTGAAGGGGTTTGCAGCCCCATGAGAAGAACGAAGATGTCTCCCAACCAGACACCCCAGGGCTCCCAGGGACTAAGCCATCAACCAAGTGGTACACATTGTTCCAGCCAAAAGTGTGGCAGAGGAATACCTTGTCTGGCATCAGTGGGAGGAGAGGTCCTTGGTTTTATGAAGGCTCGATAGATACCCCAGCATGGGGAATTTGAGGGGAGGTAGGTGGGAGTGGATTGGGTGGAGGGACATCTTTTGGAGGCAGGGGGTGGGAAGATGGGTTGGGGTTTTCTGGGAGGGGGGAAACCAGGAAGGGGTACAACATTTGAAATATAAGTAAAGAATATATTCAATAAAAAATTAAAAAAGAGTCATTGTTTTCAAATTAAATTGAGAAAAATGATATGTATCCCCCAAAGCTATAATTTTGCATGGAAGGTTCAGCAGGAAGAATATGCTCAACAATCCTGTTCTCTATTTAATACTTAAAAAGGATAAGGCAAGTTCTTAGATTCCAGGACTGGAAACAAGGGTGGCCACAGCCAGCCATTCTGTGTCTTAGGCCACGGTGTCATGCTGTGTCATTAAAAGCTGTTCTGTGAAGGTGACAGACTAGCATTGATCTCCTCCAGGGTCTTCAGTCCAGGCTGTATATCAGAACTCCTGGGTAGATTGTTTGAAACACTACTAGCTGAGATTTTTCCTAGAGACTACTATTTAATTGTGGTCAGACGCTTCCAGCCTCCACAGGATTTTAGAATTCCTCTTGTACTGTTATACTTACAAGGGCAAGCACCACTGAACTAGCCTTTATTTTTGACCTAGGTACATTTTTCTCATACATACCAGATTATGAGTTCTCTGATTAGACATAAGTAACACTGTATCTATGTTCTTCTATAGACACAAGAAAGTAGCCAAAAATACTCAACAAACATAAACATCAGCACTTCTGTGGAGTCTTTTCTCATAGGGATTTCAAACAGAAGTTTCTAGATCTTTCTTGGAAAGTATGGATATTATTACTTCAAAAATGTATGTTTTATTTATTTACATGTTTATGACATAGCACATCTTATAGCAGATTTTTTTAAAATATTGTCATGCACAATGCAGACATTGGTCATATGAACCACGAATATGTAGATACTTAGAGTAAATATTGTGAGGTTCACAAAAGGAGCAAGAATTATATGCCACAATCTTGTACATGGAAACTTTTCTCAGAATAGAAAAATAGTTTCTGTCATCTTTACGTTGAAAATTCAACTATCTTTAACTTTTACTCCATCTCTTCTAAACCTGTCCTTATCTTTTTATATATGGTTCATTATAATTAAAATAGAACAGATATGATTAACTTGATTTAAATATTCTATCCTGTATTATGGATCAAAATAGCACAATATCCCAGCAATGTGATAATAATATACATTTCTATATACCTAATGGATATAAATGTAATTAAAACAGATTTCAACTAGTGTACTTGATAATTCTTTGTGGTTTGTCTTGGTCCTACTGTGTGTGGTGGACTTGTATGTTTTTCATGCATAGTCCTACTGTATGGGCTGGATTGTACCTTGCAATGTAAATAAGGCTGGTTAGGAGCTCACAGAGATCTGGTCGCCTCAGCCTCCTGATGGCTGAGATCAAGGGTGCATGCTATCACACCTGGTTTAATTAGGAATTCTTTTTTTATTGGTTATTTTATTTATTTACATTTCAAATGTTATCCTCCTTCCCAGTTTCCCCTCCCCAAGTCCCATGTCCCCTCCTCCCTCCCCCTGCTTCTATGAGGGTGCATCCCCACCTGCCTACCCACTCTTGCTTCAGCAGCCTAGCATTCCCCTATCCTGGGTCATCAAACCTCCACAGGACAAAGGGGCTTCCTCCCCAGTGATGCCAGATAAGGCAATCCTCTGCTACATATCCAACTGGAGTCTTGGGTCCCTCCTGTGTAATCTTTGGTTGGTGATTTAGTTCCTGAGAGTTTTGGGGGTATGGTTGGTTGATATTGTTGTTCTTCCAATGAGGTTGCAAACCCCTTCAGCTCCTATAGTCCTTGTCCTGACTTCCCCACTGGGTTTCCAGAGCTTAGTCCAATGTTTGGCTGTGTATATCAGCATCTGTATTGGTCCAGCTCTGGTGGAGCCTCTCAGGGGACTTCTCTCAGGCTCATGTCAGTAATCACTTCTTGGGATCAACAATAGTGTCTAGTTTTGGTGTCAGCAGATGGGACGGATTCCTAGGTAGGGCAGTCTCTGGACCGCCTTTCCTTCAGTTTCTGCTCCACTCTGTCCCTGCATTTCCTTTTGACAGGAGGATTTCTGGATTAATATATTTGAGGAGGATGAGTGGTACCATCTGTAAACTGGGAGCCATGTCTACCCATTGGGTAAGGTCTCTACAGGTTCTATCTCCCCTTTGTTGGGTATTTTAGCTAAAGACTTCCCTGCTGGGTCCTGGGAACCTCTTTGGTCGTTGGCATCTGGGACTTTCTAATGGCTACAACCATTTCTTCCTCTCCCACTGCTATACACCTACTTTTAAAACCCTGACCCTCTGTACTTCTCCCCTATCTGAACTGGCCCTATTTCCCCTCCCCCTACTCTCTCACTCTTTCTGTCTACTTCCCAGAGATTATTCTCTTCCTCCTACTGAGTAGTACTGTAGCTTCCACAGCAGTCTGGTGGTTCCTCAGAAAATTGGAAATAGTTCTACCTGAGGACCCAGCTATACCACTCCTAGGCATATACCCAAATGATGTTCCAGTGTATAACAAGGACACATGCTCCACTATGTTCATAGTAGCCTTTTTTATAATAGCCAGAAGCTAGAAGCAACCCAGATGTCCCTCAACAGATGAATGGATACAGAGAATGTGGTACATTTACACAATGGAGTACTATTCACCCATTAAAAACAATTATTTCATAAAACTCACAGGCAAATGGATGGAACTTGAAAATATCATCCTGAGTGAGATAACCCAGTCACAAAAGAATACACATGTTATGTACTCACTGATAAGTAGATATTAGCCAAAAAAGAAGCTCAGAATACCAACAATATAACTCACAGACCATATGAATCCCAAGAAGAGTGAAGACCACACCAAAGTGTGCATGCTACTTAGGAATTCTTAAACTGAAGCTGTCCATTGTAGTGTGTTCTAGTAATCCCAACACAAACTGCCATGGAATGCAAGTTCAAGGCCAGTATGGACTTTACAATTTCAGAGATCAAAATAGAAACAACAACTAAAACAAATAGAACCTTAGACTTTGCCCTTGTTCCCAGAGTAAGTGTAAAACTTCTTAAATAATGGGCACTTGCCAAGTTTCACTTGGACTGAGACGGACAGATAAAAAGGCCCAAAGTGATGAGGACCCTGACTGGTGAGGGCTTCAAATTTTAGCTCTTCTCAGACTTCAGTTTCTATGTAGGGTTGTTTACTTTGATAGGTATACATGTGATGAAATGAACTCTACAATAATCTTAGTTAATATTTCAGTCACTGTCACCCAGGTGCACTGCTAATACACCATGTCCACCTGGGAAAGCACCCACTTCTACTTCTGTCCATAGCTCTATGGTAGGGCTGAATAACAAATGATATCTCCATATGCTTTTTGCTTTAAAGATTAAATAAGATAAAGTACATGAAGCATGTAAGTTCCCAGTAAATTTTGGCTGCTTGTTAATTGTTGCACCTGCAGTATTGGGCACTGCTTTGCTAAAGCACAGGGGAGGCTTTTCATTGATGTCACAAAAGTTGAATCCTAATGCAATTATAAACCACTTAAGTGAGATTGCAATGAGCCTACTGGCAGACTCATTGAAATATGTCAGCAAAGTTCAGGAGATCAGTACAGGTATTTATTGTAAATATTCTATCAGTTGGAAAACAAGATGTCTATGCTTCTTTGCTCTGGAATGAAAAATCCCATTATGGTAGAGAAATGAGCCATTCAGACATCCAATCAACTAGCCAGCTTCTGGCCCCAATGATCATGTCACTGCAACCAATAATTAAGTTACTTTAACTCCAGCAATACAAATGCATTTGGCAAAATGTTTCAAGATTCTATTAATTCTTTTTCAAAGTCAAAATGGACATAATTCATTGTGTGGCAAACATATCTATGAGTTATGTGCAGAAAAACCACTGCTTCACCGTGAAAACAGGTACCACCACAGTGACTAGAACACAAACTACTTGTAAGCTGTTCACAGTGACCTTGACTTTGTTTAAAGTTAATGGCATGGTTTTTATTGTCCCTGAACTTTGACTATATTATTCTCAAGGAGAAGCCTGCCTATTACTTTCCTGTGTATCTTATACACTTTCAAGCCACACCAATAACAGCAGCAACAAACTGGGAAATAATTAGAAGAGAGGAATAAGGAGATAAGAGGGACTTATATTTATGTGGCATTATGTCTCAACTTATTTTTGAGGAATTAATTATTCAAAGCCCTCTATGTTGAAGTAGTGTTAGGACTCAAAGTCAGGACAAACATTTGAGTTCCCTATTAACATGTCAAAGCAGACATAGTCAATCGGCCTATTTCAAGGTCCTCCTTCCTCGCATACCTCACCTCCAAATAAAACTCTCCAGTCCAGGGCCTGGGTGGGGCTTTGTTTTCCCCCAGATTTCTTTGAACAATATGTAGCTCAGCCATTTTGGCTACATTGATTCTGTTGCCTCTTGGCCACCACTCTTGTTTCCCACGTTCCTGGCCTCTTGTCTTCTGATTCTCCCATCCTTAATCTGTTCCCTCCTCACATGGATTGATTCTAGGTACTTCTGTCTATTTTCTCCCTAATATCTACAATAAACCTTCTCTTCTACCTTATTTATGCCCTCATTGTTATTTTATTCAGATAGTATTAGGTGCTTTTTAAGCTAAGTCAACTAAATCCATAGAAAATTGGTAAGCATAATCAAATTCATACAATAATAAATGCTCAAGGAAGGTTTGGGGGTCTGCAGAAGAGCTCTAGATCCCATCTTTCTTGTCCTATATGTCTCTGTGTGTTGTGTATATAGTTTTCATTTAGTCAAAAAATGCAAGTGGTTATGTACACTTAGTTCTTTTTGCAGAGCTCGTACCATATAATATGAAAGGGTTGGTATATCTGGATTTGAGGGTCAGATGTGAGTGGCATCATGCTTTTTCAGTCTTGCCTCACTTTTATGCAGATAAATATCCAGTCATCTGTAAGATCTTAAATAGCTACTGTGTGCTCTCACTGAATCCTTAAGGTTTTCATACCTGGTATATACTCGTGACCTAGAAGAATTATACCCACCCACCACAGTCCTTTCAAAGCTGGATCTGTAGGCTTAGATTTTTCAAAACCTACTTTAATTATGGTCCTTTAATTCTTCAACCTCCTTTCTATCCCACCACCTGCCAGAGATATCAGAAAAGAAATGTTACTAGGAAACAGGGGTTATGGACCTGTTTAGAAATATTTCTTTGGATAATTTCAATCTTTGTTGACAGTAGTACAATATGCTAGCCAAACAATAAGCATGAATCAGTAGCACAACTTGATCCAGAAGAATCTGGAAGACTCTGCCTATCTGCACAAGAAGACAGCAGCTGCCAGAAATAGCAGGAATCTCACAGAAGTTCTCTGGTGCATTTCTCTCTACAGCATAATGACAAGCAAAGATTAGCAAAGAGAGCAAGACAAACCAATACAAGAACACAGTCCACTGTTTGTTAAGTATACTTATATGCTTTCCAAATAATCACATGTCCTCTTAAGTATCTTCTTTAAGAAATATTCACATGCCCTTTCACCAAGCAACTTCCAGGAAAACACCATGTGCCTGTTCTCATCAAAGCATCCTCTCACGTATCTGCTCCACCAAAGCATTCTCTCATGTATCTGCTCCACCAAAGCATCCTCTCATAAGACAGTTTCTAGAAAAATATTAAGTGACACATCTAGAAATGCCCACTTCATGGATCTCGCTTTAACTTCACCTATATAAGCTGAAAGGATGAGATCAGATTTCATGAAGAAATGAAGATTTTATTTACTTATAAGGGGTTGTGAAGAATGTGGCTGTTATAAAGCCCCAGGCCACATAGTTACCTACTTCAATAGAGGATTCTCTGCTTAGAAAGTCTTTAATCTAATTCTCTCTACACGACAACTTTTTGTTTGCGAAACAATGTTTAGTATCTCAGCAGACCTCACCCAGCACTAACCCAGTCTGAAGGAGAATTCTTTTTTGTGTGGCCACAGCAGTGCTGGAAGCCCACAGAACTCTCACTTATTTCCACCCCTTGAAACTGGTAATTGTGTTTATTTTTTATATCTTCAGCTCTTTAAAAGTGGTACTGCTCAGTATGAGTCTGTGTGACAATGCTCATTCTCTTTGCAAGGTAAATAGGTTTGCAACTTATATTGTGAGCTTTTTTTTTTGGTTTCTACAATAATTTGTTTATTTAGACACTTTTCAGCCTGATAGCAGCTCCATCCTTCCTCTCCTCTAAGTCTCACCCTTACAACCCTTCTCCCATTCTCATCTACTCTTATCCTTAGAAAAGAGGAGGCAGCCATGGGTACCCCACTCACTTTCATACATCAAGTCACAGCAAGATTAAGAGCATACTCTCCCACTGAGACCAAACAAGGCAACCTAACTGTGGAAAAGGTGTCCAAAGGCCCAGAACAGAGTCAGAGATAGTCCCTAATACAACTATTAGGAAACTCATGTGAAAAAAAAAAGTTGTACATCTGCTACATATGTGTAAGGGACCTAGGTCTGTACCATGTTTACTCTTTCCTTTCTGGTTCAGTTTCATTAAGCCTCCACGGGCACAGGTTATAACATAATAGTCAGAAGCTGGAAACATCCTACATGTCCCTCAATAGAAGAATGAGTAAAGAAAATTTGGTACATTTATACAGTGGGATACTATTCAGTTGTTAAAAAGAAAGACATTATGAAATTTGCAAGCAAATGGAATGAAATAGAAAATAGCATCCACAGTGAGGTAACTCAGATTCAGGAAGACACACATGGTATGTACTCACTTATAAGGGCATAATAGTAATAAAGTATAGGATTACCATGCTGCCATCCACAAACCCAAAGAAGCTAAGTAATAAGGAGGGCCCAAAAGAGGATATTTGAATCTCATTCAGAAGGGGAAATAAAGTATACATCTGATGTAGATGGAGGGAAGGAAATTCATGGAAGAAGGAACCATGATAGAGATAAGATGTTGGGAGAGAGAGGGTTGGTAGGGAAAACAGAAATCATTGGGAGGATCGCTGGCATGAGAAGACACCCAGGAGTTTTGTAGGTGACCCTAGGTGAGACACTTAGCATTAGGGGATCTGGAGAATGAAGAGTCTGACTCCTGTAGTCAAGCCGGACTTTCATTGGAGGGAGGAGGAGACCAACCTACCCACAAAATCTTCTACCCAAAATTTGTCCTCCCTACAAGAAGTGCAAGGATAAAGATGGAGCAGAGATTGAGGGAACAGCCAATCAATGACTGACCAAACCTGGGACCCATCCCGTGGGCAACAGCCCATCCATAATACTATAAATGGTACTTTGCTATGCTTGCAGACAGTCACGTAACATAATGGTATTCTGAGAGACTTCATCCAGCAGCTGACAGAAATAGATGCAGAAACCCACAGGCAAACAATAGGCAAAGCTCAGGGAGTCTTGTGGCAAAGTAAGGGGTGGAGAATGAGGAGGCTGGAGTGCTTAAGGACACCACAAGAAGACCTAAAGAGGGTATTATGAATTTTAGTCTTAATTATACCCTCTGGTTTGGAGGCATGGAAGCGGATTCTAATTCTTCTTTTATCATAGGAGCCCCTAAGATACTAAAAGTGACATATACTTCCTTCAAGCAGTATGTTTTGCCTGTCAAAGTGTAGCATTTAAGGGTCTCCTGAAGATCTCTCAGATTTTGCATTTCTAACAGAGACACAGGTGTTGGTCACTGCTGCAACTAGATTACATTTGAGAAGCACATTCATAGGTTCCTTTGTGTGCCTATATGTGTAATAATATATATATATATGTATATATATATACATATACATTATATATATTATTTTACCCTTCTCATATATGAACATACTTATATTCTTCACAACTGAGTAAAGGTATTTTGAAAATACAGGATGAACCCCTTCTACCCAATCTTTATGTTAGAACATGTACCTCAAATTTATAACACAGGCACTTGGGAAGGTGGCTAGCATCATCTTCTACATAAGAAAACCCCATCTCAAAAACAAACTTGAATACAATCTCCCTATGTTAGAGCCTCTCTCTCTCTCTCTCTCTCTCTCTCTCTCTCTCTCTCTCTCTCTCTCTCTCTCTCTCTCTCTCTCCCTCTCTCTTTCTCTCTCTCTCTTTCTCTCAAACCTAACTTGGAGTTTTGTTTACCTTGTACTCTTCCATTAACCCAAGAAGACATGACTGGATACTATTGATTAAAATGGTTTATCTATTTCCTTGGCATTCCAAAGCTCACAATCATGACTTGAGTAAACAGAAGAGAAACATTTTAGTTATAATTTCCTTTACATCTACTAAAAAGTCAGGACCAAAATATGCTGTCTAGACATGCTTTGCATGGCAATATGTAGGGCCCAAGGTAGCAATTCATAAGACTATGACTTGAGAAGCATTTTAAGCTATTTTTCAGCTTGAGTTATTATTTATTTCAGGCTGACAAGCAAAGCTCTAACATAATACACATGCCAAGAAGCACATAGAAGAATGTCATTGTAAATCCAAATGTTTATTTTCAAATTTCAAGGTCATAGCTAAGGTCATATAGTAGATTAACAAATTTGAAGATCTCAAAACTGTAAAATTTAGCAATTGGATAAACAGTATGTGTTAATTTTTTCTAAGATCTTTACATAGATAATTTAGCTAAAACCATTAGATTTTAACATTATTAAAATAAATACTCCTTGGGCAAATAAGGTAAATACTACAATTAGTGCTATTTTTACAAATAAGAAAAATCATGCCAAGACTGAAAACTATACAAATTAACAAATTTGTGAACCTATATAACTGACATTACCTGGTCAGTCACAGTAGTCTGACTGAACCAAGAACTTTCCCCTGGCCTGTTTTTTCCAAGTCTTCTGTCCACAGAACCAAGGCCTACTATGTTGTGTGTTGTCTCATTTAGGTGTATTTACAATGTTCCTTTAACTTCCTCAAAGTTGTCATTTAAGTATCTCAAGTTGAAAAATTGTTATTTTATTAAATCTTTGTAGATATCCATTAATATTATAAACATTTATATTTATTTGAATCCCAAATCTAATCTTAATCTATTGACAAGAAAAATTTTACTCCATATTGTGTGGTTCCAGTACAAAACTATTTAAGAATGTACGTATTCTTGATAAGTCATTTAAAACATTTATTTTCATTATTCTTAGTTATGTGTATGTGTGGAAGAGTGTGTATATGAGTACAGGTTCTCAAAGAAATCAGAGCCATCAGGACACCCCGACCCAGATCAGGAGTTAAAGGTGATTATGAGCTTACTAATTGTTCCTTGGAAATTAACTCATGTACTCTTGAAGATACAAATACATTCTCACCTCTGAGCTATCTCTCCATCCCTGGGCATATTTACTTTAGAACATCTCAAGTAGTTAAGTGTACTTTAAACATTATGATGATAATTCCATATACTTACCCTTAGATGAAAATTTCACTGGATTATATAGAATAATACCTTATCTATTCAACTGTCAATGAGAAACATCTTACAATTATGTCACCTTTCTTTGTTGAACAATGTATGCCAAAATATTTTTAAATTTCAAATAACATTGTTTCTATGTTCTAAATTTTGGGAAAAAAATGATATGTAGCCATATTTGTTAGAAAGGTGTTATAATGATGAAATATTGGGCAGCTTCCATTTGAAGTAAGAAGTAACCATATCCATGTGAAAAGATGTTCACCATACAAATATAATAAAGAAGAGTGATTAAACCCAGCCTAGAAGCATTTTAATGTGTATTACTAAATCTGAATATCCACTAGGATCTGATTATCCACTAGGCTTATTAAAATTTATAAAATTTAAAAGTATCAGCCAGTCAAAAAGAGGTATAGATAGGAAAATCTACTTCACAAAACCAAGGAAATCATTTTGAATTAATATTGGAGTCCATTTTATCCTACATAATTACTTAAGATTTTTAATTACTTATGTCAAAGATGATTTAAAAAATATTTAATGAGATAGTTCTGATTTATTTTATTTCTCAGTAAATGATACAATTATTTCAAATATGCTTGCCTGGTCTTTCCCCCAAGTACCTGATAGTAGCAACATATTTGTATGTATAAATCAGCAGGAGAATTGTCAGCTACCCATGAAGAAAAGTGCATTAGTAAACTGTAGTTGATGAGAACACAAGGTCTACTCAAGAGAAGGTTTTTCATCCTTTGTGTTATAGGTAAAAAATAATAAAAAGTAAACCAACAAACAAAACCTATCCTAAGCACACTATTGCAGCGTGGAACAGAGACATACATGTTATGCATTTCTAATAAGAACAGATTTTTAAATGATTTGGAAAATTAGTGCAACTGCTATGACAAATGGCTGAAAAGATAGGACAGAATCACCCACTCATTTTTAAATGCTGTCCCCTTACATGGCTCATTGCACGCAAAGCCATCATTATGATAACAAACAATCTGTTACAAGCACTACACTGGCTTTTGGCTCAGAGTTAGGACTCTGATCCCTATGTTCCTGGCCAGGCCTACAGTGTGCCAGTCACTGATAAATTGGGGCACACTCTGTTTAGTGTTTATTTGGAAACCATGTCAGAAACTGACTTATATAGTCTACCTCCTATGTTAAGTCATGTTTACTTTATTGGCAAAAATGTTGGGTATTTTAAGTCTTGCATGGTATAAATAAAGCAAGGTAAATTGAATGTGCAGAGGACAGAGGGAACAGAAACATTTGAGGTGCTCATCACTGCAGACATGATGTGTAAATTGTTTCTAGGCTGGGTAAAGTGTGTTTCCAAACTGTTATAGCTTGCTGAATTTGCTCACTTATATAATTATAACTTAACATCCTGGTTGTTTCTCTAATTCTCAGATTAGGAATTTCAGTCCCAGAAGAGTATTGAATTTTTCAGAATATGAAAGCAATGAATGAGTCAAGATGCTTCATTCAGACCTTTGACACCACAGGTCAAGTATCCCTTACTAATCAAAATGTTACAGCCTCATCAAAGAAAGCATTTTAGATACATTCATCATCTACATGTTAAAATCAGTTAGAGAATACAGTTATTGATTTGACAATTCCCAAATCAAAAATTTTGATTTGACATTCTCAAAAGTAAATTTCCCACAAATATGTCTGTGTTCCAGATGTTCATTGTGTTTCTAATTTTGTTTAAACAATAAAATTTCATGAGTACAGGTGTGGCTTTTTGTGCTGAAATTATGTAAATAAGTGACAGAGCTTCAAGTTTTAAGTGTCTAATTAATATTCAATTTCATATGTTAGATAATGGAAGCATATATATATACACATATTCTTCTTGAGAATCTTTATAATTTAAATTTGATAATATATTTCTCCACAGTAGGAATCCCCAAGTACATACAGTGTTAATTAATTTCATCTGGCACCTGCTGACTATTACCAATAGGGGTCAAAACTTAAAAAGAATTAGGAACACAGCTAGAAAATCTCGAGGAAATGGACAATTTCCTTAACAGATACCAAATACCAAAATTAAATCAGGATCAAATAGACCATCTAAATCGTCCTATAAACCCTGAAGAAATAGAAGTCGTCATTGGAAGTCTTCCAACCAAAAAAACACAGGTCCAGACAGTTTTAGTCCAGAATTCTATCAGACCTTCAAAGAAGACCTAACACCAATACTCTTCAAACTGTTCCACAAAATAGAAACAGAAGGAACACTAGCCAACTCGTTCTGTGAAGCCACAATTATGCTAATACCAAAAGCACACAAAGATCCGACAAAGAAAGAGAATCTCAGGCCAATCTCTCTTATGAATATCGATGCAAAAATACTCAATAAAATTCTTGCCAACTGAATCTAAGAACACATCAAAATGATCATTCACCATGATCAAGTAGGCTTCATCCCAGGGATGCAGGGATGGTTCAATATAAGGAAATCCATCAATGTAATCCAATATATAAACAATCTCAAAGAAAAAAACCACATGGTCATCTCATTAGATGCTGAGAAAGCATTTGACAAAATTCAGCATCTTTTCATGCTAAAGGTTTTGGAAAGATCAGGAATTCAAGGCCCATATCTAAACATAGTAAAAGCAATTTACAGCAAACCGGTAGCCAAAATCAATCTGAATGGAGAGAAACTTGAAGCAATCCCGCTAAAATCAGGGACTAGACAAGGCTGCGCTCCCTCTCCATATCTTTTCAATATAGTACTTGAAGTTCTAGCTAGAGCAATTAGGCAACAAAAGGAGGTCAAAGGGATACAAATTGGAAAGGAAGAAGTCAAACTATCACTATTTGCAGACGATATGATAGTATACTTAAGCGACCCAAAGAACTCCACCAGAGAACTCCTACAGCTGATAAACAACTTCAGCAAAGTGGCCGGATATAAAATCAACTCAAGCAAGTCAGTAGCCTTCCTATACTCAAAGGATAAGCAGGCTGAGAAAGAAGTAAGAGAAATGATACCCTTCACGATAGCCACAAACCATATAAAGTATCTTGGCGTGACTCTAACCAAACAAGTGAAAGATCTGTATGACAAGAACTTCAAGTCTCTGAAGAAAGAAATTGAAGAAGACCTCAGAAGATGGAAAAATCTGCCATGCTCATGAATTGGCAGGATTAATATAGTAAAAATGACCATCTTGCCAAAAGCAATATACAGATTCAATGCAATCCCCATCAAAATTGCAACTCAATACTTCGTAGATTAGAAAGAGCAATTCTAAAATTCATCTGGAATAACAGAAAACCCAGGATAGCTAAAACTGTTCTCAAGAGTAAAAGAACCTCTAGGGGAATCAGTATCCCGAACCTCAAGCTGTACTACAGAGCAATAGTGTTAAAACCACACGGTATTGGTACAGTGACAGGCATGTAGATCAAGGGAACAGAATTGAAGACCCAGAAATGAATCCACACTCCTATGGTCACTTGATCTTTGACAAAGGAGCTAAAACCATCCAGTGGAAAAAAGATAGCCTTCTCAACAAATGGTGCTGGCTCAACTGGAGGTCAACATGCAGAAGAATGCAAATTGACCCATTCTTATCTCCTTGCATTAAGCTCAATTCCACGTGGATCAAGGACCTCCACATAAAACCAGACACACTGAAACTAATAGAAAGGAAAGTAGGGAAGAACCTTGAACATATGGGCACAGGGGAGAATTTCCTGAATAGAACTCCAATAGCTTATGCTCTAAGATCAAGAAATGACAAATGGGACCTCATTAAATTACAAAGTTTGGCAAGGCAAAAGACACTGTCAAAAAGACAAAGCGGCAATCAACTAACTGGGAAATGATCTTTACCAACCCTACATCCGACAGAGGGCTAATATCCAATATATACAAAGAACTCAAGAAGTTAAACTCCAGAGAGGCAAGTAACCCTATTAAAAAATGGGGTACAGAGCTAAACAAAGAATTCTCACCTGAAGAATATCTAATGGCTGAGAAGCACCTAAAGAGATGTTCATCATCCTTAGTCATTAGGGAAATGCAAATCAAAACAACCCTGAGATTCCATCTCAGACCAGTCAGAATGGCGAAGATCAAAAACACAAGAGACAGCAGTTGTTGGCGAGGATGTGGAGAAAGAGGAACACTCCTCCACTGCTGGTGGGATTGCAAGCTGGTATAACCACTCTGGAAAGCAGTCTGGCGGTTCCTCAGAAAACCAGACTTGACACTCCTGGAGGATCCTGTTATACCACTGCTGGGCATATACCCAGAGCCTTTACCTGCATGCAATAAGGACACATGCTCCACTATGTTCATAGCAGCCTTATTTATAATAGCCAGAGACTGGAAAGAACCCTGATGTCCCTCAAGGGAGGAATGGATTCAGAAGATGTGGTATATTTACACAATGGAATACTGCTCTGCAATTAAAAACAATGAATTCACGAAATTCCTAGGCAAATAGTCAGAACTTGAAAATATCATCCTTAGTGAGGTAACCCAATCACAAAAGAACACATATGGTATGCAGTCACTGATAAGGGGATATTAACCCAGAATCTCGGAATACCCTAGACACAATTTGCATATCAATAGATTTCCAAGAAGATGGAAGGAGAGACCCCTGGTCCTGGAAAGACTGGATGTAGAGGAATGCCAAGACAGAGAAGCGAGAAGGGGTTGAATGGGGAATAGAGGGAGGGAAGGGGGCTTATGGGACTTTTGGGGAGGGAGGAAATGGGAAAGGGGAAATGATTTTGAATGTAAAAAAAAACTTAGACGAACAAAACAAAAAAATAAACAATTAGAAATATGTGCACATATTCTTGTGCTTAACAAAAATAAAAATATAAAACTTCTACAGAGGAAGAATACTGTGTACACATTACACCAGGAAATTTAGAACATAAATCTTATAAGATATAAAATTTTGACTCGTGGAATTCTTATTTCATGTAATAGTGAATGGACTTTTGGTAAGAAATCGTTACATACAATATTTCTCTTTTTTTCCCTGAAAATATAGGACACCTTGAAAAAACCTGCTAAAAATTGTTCAAAATTGAGTTGTGAAACTATATAAACTCAAAGAAGGAATCAATATTTACCTGTCTGAATGTTGTCATTTACATTGGAAAAGGATACTACATAGAAGAATATGTCCTTGTCAGTCAGCACACAGGACTCTTATTATTTAAATGTTATCAGAGAGGATTGGAAGATTTGGCTAGTTAGGCACATTTAGAAGCTCACATTCTTGCATATTAATATTTGGATAGGCCTTTTTAGGAATCACTTCAAGCTCCATTTTCATCCAAATATTCTTGACCTTAAAATGAATGAACTGCTCATATTTCTCACTTAATTTGTTGTCGTACTTTGTTGCTCCTTTTGATGAATTGGTAAATATTTGTCAACAGCTATTCTTTAATTTCCATATTTTAAACAATTTCACACAAGATCCCTTGCCTAGATTACTCTTCTCCTTAACTCACTACTACTCCTACCCACAGTCCCCTCCTCAGTTAATCTGTCTCACATTGCTATCTACTATTGCTGCTTTTTTGGGGGGGAGGGAAGGCCACCATAGTTAACCATGTCCTTCTTTCTAACAATGAGACTATATCTTGGAGTCTGGTGGGCTCAGAACACTGATGTTGATAAGGCTGGTGTTATGTGGACCAGTGGAGGTAACTGCATTTGATTTGAGTTAATGTTTACACTATTGAGTCTAGGGAATGGCCTTTTGTTTATTTTATTTCTTTGCATGTTTTATACTTTCTTTTCTCATTTTTATTTACAGTACCAATGATAGTTAAATCACTCAAAACATTTACATACACTTCAAATAATATTCTCTTCATTGTTTAAGCCATTTTCTTAACAATTATAGGAACAATAGTCACTCACATTTAAATATATATATATTTATATGTATAATATATATAATATTATAATTATATATTATATATATTATATAATATATATAATAATTTATATGTATTATATATATATATATCCAGTAGATAGAACAGACAGAATTTATACCTAGCCTATCAGTCTCCTTCAGTTGTGATCATTATAGGAAAATTTAAGAAATGTAAGCTCCAAACAATATCAACATTGAAATCTTCTGACTAACTGAAAATTTCATCTTGTAAGGTTCTGTATACCAAAAGCTGGGTCAACTCTGTTTAAACTTTCTTTAAAGTCAAACTTACATGATATTAAGTAGTAATAGGTTACAATATAATCTAAAATTTAATTATCATCACTATTAAGCTTAAGTCTATATATTTTGTTGATATTATAAGAGTTAAAATTCCATTTCTTAATGTTTAAAATATAGCTGCAAAATCCTCAAGTACTGTTAGAAGTGAACGAATTTTCATTTTATCACCACTCTTGGTATTTTTGTCATGGGTTATTAGACTCATTATGTGGAATGCTTACTAGCACTTAAACATATCTCACAATATTTATATTACACCTTACACTTGTTGGTAATTTTACAGTTTCATGATTAGCTCATACAGAATCTTCTGGAAATCACCACTCATTACTCATCATTCATCACTATGCTAATTTTAATGAGAAACATGAAAGGAAGGAGATAAAGCTAATAACTGAATGGTAGAAGATCACAGAAGCACGTGCCTCATCACCATCAGCTGAGGCAGAGAACTCTGTAAACACCAAGTCTTCCTTCTCCACATGGGCTGTTTTCAGAGGGTTCTCCCAGGAACAATCATTCTCCTTATTAATATTTATCACCAGAAGAGTCCAAATTATCTTGGACAATCTTACTCTTTAAACATACCTTGACTCAATCATGTTGTGATTTTCCTTAACTGCTAACCACTATCAAAGTAAATCAAAGTTCTAATCACTGCATTTCCCCAGTCTTCTTTAATATTGTCTTAAAGCACATTCAAAGAGATAAGCACAGCCTTGTATTCTGTCTATGGTTGAAAATTACCTTTCAATAACTTATGACTGAGGCTTTGGATTACCTTCAGCAAGTAATGAAAACTTCTTTTTGAAGGGATCTTTTTCATCCAATGTGTTTCCTATTTGTTACAAATTTCAATATATATGCATTATTGATGCATAGTAATGGCCTGAGATGAGTTATTTCTACAATCCTTCTTGGAAGGATACAATTCTTATTTGATAGGGATTTGAGCTTGTTTTCCATTATTGTTTCCATCATTGGCCACTCATGTGGAAATGATGTTTAAATCTAGGAAGTTCTCAAATCTAGAAAAACTTATAAGAACAATTTTTGGGACTAGACCACCAACCAAAGACTACACATGGAGGGACTCATGGCTCTGGCCACATATGAGGCAGAGGATGGCCTTGTTGGACATCAGTGGGAGGAGCGGCCCTTGGGCCTGAGGGTATTCGATGCCATAGTGTAGGGGAATGCCAGGGTGGGAAGATGGGAGTGGGTCAGGAAGCACCCTCATAGAGTCAGAGGGAGAGGGGATGGTATAGGGGAGCCCTGCAGGGAAGACCTGGGAAGGAGAAAACATTTGAAATGCAAATAAAAAAAATATGCAACTAACAAAAACAAAAAAAATACATATTTCTAAAAAGTGAGCCTTGTTAAGGTGAAAGTACCCAATTATCTGGCTAATACCACGAGAATAAATAACTGAAATCAAATCCTATAACTTTTTCTTCTTTCTGTTTAACACTAATGATTTTAATCAAATTTTATTGTAGACTTTAAAATATATAATTAAATAAACTAAAACAGCTCATGTATAATTTAGTGGTAAATGATCTACTGAAATATGGTGACTACTTGATTGAATGTACAACTTTATAATTTTAATTGAGACATTTTCAGAGTATGCTGGTCAAATTTTATGTGTTTTCACCACAGGATAATAGAAAGTGCACGTAAATCTTTAATGATGGTTAAAATACATTTGGATTTTCTCTGATCTTAATTTTGTTGGTTTAGGTGTAAATGGCATTTTTATTTTTTATATAGTAACACTTCTACCAGTGATTTAAATATTTTCTCAAGACAGAGACCCACTGGGCTAGCAGTAGATGTAAATAGCAGCCTAAGAAAAATGGATAAGCAAAAGTGAATTTATTAATGAGCTGGTTAATTAGTAGTCTAATAGTTTTCATAAATACATATTTTCAGCTTAGAAGAGGCCATGAGAGTTCTATTGCAGTTTCACATATTTTCCATTCAGTTGTGCATCTTTGCATTTCAAATAGTGAGTGACTCACCCAGATATTGCCATCTTGATGATAGGGTTTCCAGTTTCTCCCTGTGTCACTGTAGAGCATTCGATATTGCGTCACCCAATCAGAACTGCTGTATCTTCCTTGGGTTGCAATGGCACTGATCTGCTTCCGATTACCAAAGTCAACCTGAAGCCATTGATAGTGGTCACTGTCTGATGGAGACCATCCCCCAGCACCTGGAGCAGGCAGAGGCAAAGGGGAAAATGGATGTTTAAAACTGAACTCTTATAATTAAAAATAGATTATTCTACATATCTTAATTGGCCTTGTCAGTGCTGTATTTCACAGATGTATTATGAAGTGTCCTTTATAGATGCCATTGGGACTTCAACTAATATTCTTCCAGCTGGGTAACATGGATTCTTTAACCTCTTTATGGTGTAATTATGTGCTCATTTTCTCCTGAGCAAATGTCTTCATAATTCCTCAATTAGATCTTATTAGTACATGTCAAAGTCTAATTGACTGAGGGTTGATCAATTTACCATGAACTCTTCTGTTAAAACTATAAGGAAAAAGTATTCAGCTATGTGTTTTCTTTCCCTCATGTGAGGTTTTATCTTTCAGTAAATTATAAATGAAACAAAATTAAATTGTATACAACTTTCAAATATATTTTGCTATAAGAAGTTCAGAGTTAAAGCTTGTTGATGCCCTATCTCTAAATTGTGTATTATAGGTTTGGACTTATGAGAGATGAGTTATGTTGGAAATGAGCTGCTCTAGATTTGTAAGGGATAGAATTATTTGATAACCAATGCTTATAAAAATTATTTGAGGTGCTAGACAAGTTTAAATATCATTGGTAAAATATGATACTTGACCAGAAAATGCTAAGAAAAGAGAATTTTAAAAAGTCAAATAGAGATAACAGAGATTAAAGAGATTCAAATTCTAGTTATATCTGTGACTATTTACAAATAAGTAACAGAAGCCATGGCAAAGTCCTAGTGATTAGAGACACTAAAGAGAATAATTAATGGAAAAAACATTTAACAAACTACCCACTACAAAGCAATATAAAATATGTTTATCATTTTAAAAATAAAGGATTTAAAGACTGGTAACCTAATTTACTCTTTAAGAATGGTCAGAGGTAGCCGGGCGGTGGTGGCGCACGCCTTTAATCCCAGCACTTGGGAGGCAGAGACAGGAGGATTTCTGAGTTCGAGGCTAGCCTGGTCTACAAAGTGAGTTCCAGGACAGCCAAGGCTACACAGAGAAACCCTGTCACAAAAAAAAAAAATCAAAAAAAGAATGGTCAGAGGTACAGTGTGACTTCAATAATGCTTACTTGGAATACATTGCTTTGAATGATGGGAGAACAGCTTTCTTTCTTTCTTTTTTTTTTTTTTTGGTTTTTTTGAGACAGGGTTTCTCTGTGTAGCCCTGGCTGTCCTGGAACTCACTTTGTAGACCAGGCTGGCCTCGAACTCAGAAATCCTCCTGCCTCTGCCTCCCAAGTGCTGGGATTAAAGGCGTGCGCCACCACTGCCCGGCTGGGAGAACAGCTTTCTAAGCAAATAAAAAAAATACATGATAACTGTTTGAAAACTGGGATTGTGACCCACATAAGAGGATGAATAAGCAAGGTGAACCATAATAGTTTCCAGATTTGGGCATGATTCTTTCCAGGTCATAGTTTGAGAAGAAGTTTCAAAAAGGGTATAAGAAGGTCCCTGGAGCAGAGGCAAGATAGAGTTCAAAGCTACTGAGGAATCTGGAAACTGCAGAACAGAGTCTTTTAAAAGAAGTAGCTTGTAGAAAAAGATCATTGAAAATTTGCTCTGAGCATTTATGATGTCTGGATGGTAGATCAAACATATGTTTTCAGGGCAAGACTCCATAGGATAAGATAAATGAATTTCTGGGATGAACACTCAGTTATTGCAGAGGAAGGATGAACTTTATTACAGAACAGATCAGACTCAGTTCTTATAGATCAATATTAGTCATTCCATAATAATTCAAGAAAGGCCATCCATTTGAAGAAGAGATGGCATAGTTCATTGTTGCTGTTGTTGTTGTTGATGATGATGATGATGAAATAAGGGCTAGTCATTATACACAAGACAATCTAACAGATAAACTCCTTGCTCAAACATAAATCAACTCTTGGTCAATGCAAGCCATATCAGTTCAAAAGTTCAAAGCAATCACATGCAAAATATCCACTATAAATTAAAAACACTAGGTTTTTGGAATAGCAGGAAAATAGGAGTCAGTGCCAGAGTAAAATCACTATGTAGAAATGGATCTCAACAGATATAATGATAATTGTCAGGCTAAAGCTTCAATTTATTTATTAAGAATTAATACTACTGTTTTAAAGAAAATACATAAATATTAAGGAAGTGAGCAGAAAAATTTAGTGGAAGAAATGACATTAAAAGCATATAATGGAAACTTTAGAACTTAAAATTATACTGAGATTAGAAATTATTGCTCTGTCTTAATAGAATATTTGACACACCTACACTGTAGATTCTAAAAATTCTCCAAAGATCCTTGTGTTTGAAGCCTATGCTCTGTCTGTGTCAGTAGTGGTCCTGATTGATATGTTAACATGTCCTTGCTGCCAGGAGCCTGATATAGCTTTCTCCTAAGAGACTCTGCCAGTGCCTGACAAATACAGAAGCGGATCCTTACACAGGGTCCTCAATGGAGGAGCTAGAGAAAGAACCCAAGGAGCTGAATGAATTTGCAGTCCCATAGGAAGAACAATAATATGAACCAACAGTAACATCAGAGCTCCCAGGGACTAAACCACCAACCAAAAAGTACACATGGAGGGACCCATGACTCTAGTCACATATGTAGCAGAGGATGGCCTTGTCGGCCAACAATGAGAGGAGAGGTCCTTGGTCTTGTGAAGGCTTGATGACCCAGTGTAGGGGAATGCCCGGACAGGGAAGCAGGAGTGGGAGGGTTGGTGAGCAGGGGAGAAGGGATAGGATAGGGGGTTTTTGGAGGCGAAATGAGGAAAGGGGATAACATTTGAAATATAAATAAAGAAAATATCTAATAAAAATATAGAATTCTAAGTGGATAATAGCATTAAATCCACTTATTGAGTATTCTCAACTGTATTATATTTTTTATGTAATGGTAAAACCTAGAAAACTATATTTTTTCAAACACTGATTTTAAATTATAGCAAAGGATACTAAAATGTATTTATTTGTCTGATTAGTACTTGGAATTTAGCTTACTCAGAAGGAAAATCTATATGCATGAGTATTTAATTTAAAAAACTCATAAAAATAGAGTTTGGAGTAACTGGGAGATACTCGTCATTGGTGGCATACACTTGAGGAAGATATTAGGACAATCGTCCCTTTCTCTTCTTTTTATCTCAGTTATCATAATACGAATATCTTTGTTTCCTAATAAGATCTAACCATTATGAATCATTATAGACCTCAGATAACAAGGACAGCTAATCATGGACTGAGGTCCTTAAAACTGTGATCTAATAAGAACTTCTTAGAGGTTGATTGCTTCAGGTAGATTTTATGATTATAACTAACAAATAATTGAGAAAAATATTACTGAACTAGAACATATGTTTATATCTACCTATGTAACTAAAGCTCAAAGGTTAGAGAAATGCTTAATGGATGACAATTTAGTATCCAGTTGGGACAATGTATATGTGAAAAATAGTTTCTGATAACTGAGTTTATTGATTCCAAGCAAAATAAACACAAATAAAACATACAAATTCACTGTATTATCACGTCTAGGAAAGAATGTTAAAGATAAAATCTGCAACATTCTTAGAGGGTAGAAGATTTTCATCAGAAGCAATACCAGCTGAAAAGCCACGTAATCAGGTACTGACTGAGAGATAGAGACAGGTCTTAATGTGATATTTTTATACTGAACAAAGACAGCCCTTAAAAATAAAAGTAACACAAAACTATTTATTTTAAAAGCTGAGATTATCTAACTGTTTATATTACTAAAAAGATAAAATGTGTAGCTTCTGGATTATTATTTTTGCTATTGAAATGTTTATGAACATGAATAAAAAGGATAGGTATGGTTTAGTGTGTCAATAACTATTAAATATTTATCTTATACTTTAAAAGATAAGAGTGTTTAATAGAAAAACTTTGAATTATGGCATTCATAATATATGAAGAAGTAAAATATGGGGCTATAATATCAGCAAAGATGGGAGCCTAGACTCAGAGAGCACTAAATTCTCTATCTCACACTTGGAGTGATATTTTACAGTGGCTAACCCTTGGATCAGGTACCTATTCCATTGAAAGTTGAATACTGAATATTCTGGGCTGTGCTAGCTTCACCATTCCTCTTATAATATTCAATTTTATTTTAATATGTCAGTCTTACATATTATAGAAAAATAATGTGACTATGTTCCATTAAATATGTGTTTGTAATCAGAATTCTGACCAGTAGTGAGTCTCCTTAGTGTTATCCATCTGCTTCAGAAGAAGGCAGTTTTGATGAGAGGCGAAAGCTGCACTTATGTAGTGAGCATTAGAATTTATAATACAGTTAGAAACCGTACATCACTTTAGAAAATTGGCTGCTATGGCATCTAACCCCAAGTTGTCAGCTCTAAACTTACATACGTAAAAGCAACACTAAATCTCTAGGGAATACAATCTCCCTATTCTAGAGTTTCTCTCTCTCTCTCTCTCTCTCTCTCTCCCCCACCCCGTGTGCACATTCACACATGTGTGTAATCTATTATAACTTCCTTTTCGGTTCCTAATCGCCTACCTTCATACAGCATTTTACCAGAGTGATCTTTCTAAAGCATAGTCTATATCTCATCCATTTACCTTTACACTGATTCTATGCTTTCCAGAATTTAGTCATCACTCATAATAGACATACCCAGAATATAACATCTACACATCCACATGTCCTCCCTCAACTTAACTAGGATTTGTACTCAAGTATTACAATGCCCTCTTCACATGGTTTCACAAAGAGTAATTGTTCCTTGGAGTCCTCTAGGTTTTCCCTTATGACTGTGGAGCTCACTTGCTTAGTTTCTGGGAACCCTGCAGCAGATAATATTTGGGGGTAATTGCTCTTCAGGAACTTCTTGAAGAGAACATACAGAAAACATTTCTCAAGTTTATGTCCCTTCCTTGGACACTCTGAATGATGTGATAGCTTTTCCTTCTTTTCTGAGATCATCAAGGGCTAGGACTTGCTCTGCATTACTGAGGTCTGATTTGATGTCCAAATCTCAGAGCTCTTTAGAGGATGGGAAATACCTTTCTATTTTTTTGGTTTGTTCTTTATAAATACTTTAGTTAATATATAATATACTATATATTTATCATATATTACATATGATACATTACATATTATATATCACATATATGTTGTTTTACTATGTTTGAACTGAGTTCATCTTCATTCCCTTTTGTGAATTTCTTCCCTATCTACTTAACCACTTTCCCTCTTCTGCTCTCTTTTGTCTCTCTTCTCAACGTAATATCCAGAACCAACTTATTAATGCCTGTATCATACAGACACACCAAATGGGCCTATATGTACAAGACTTGAACAAGACCAAGGCAGCCAAAATCCCAGCACTAGTGGCAGAGATGAAAGATTCATGAAGTCACAATCCTAGCTGAAGAGAAAGGAACCGTCAATTGAAGGAGTCTTGGGCAATGTATTTTCAATTTTCTGATGGCTGCAGGCATGAAGAAGCTACATATGCTCCAGTAGACAGCCACACATACGCACATACAGGCAAGTACCTTTATTGATGCCATGCCTAGCACCTATATTTTGTGCATAATTCCTTCTGCTTTCTCATGTATTCAACTCCAAAGTATACCTTAACTTGTAATGTCCCTTCTTACACAGTTCTTTGTAACCGTGTCTCTAGTAGTCTCCTCATCACCAATTTGTTACTTGCTGTGGGTTTACTACCTGTGTATCTATTTACTGATTTTCTTCTATTTTAGTTCCTAAATTCCTTATGGTTATGAATCATGTACCTGTCTCTAGAATTCTATGAAAATAAATTTGTGATGGAGCCTCAGGTAAACTTGTAAAATGATAACATGCTCAGTTAGTAAAGAAGTAAGTACATTTTCTTTTAGAAGGGTTTTGAGGTTCAGTGTTATGTAGCCTATGTGGCCTCAAACTGGCTACATAGCCAAAGATGGTTTTGAACTTAGGACCAACCTATCATTATTTTTTGAGTCTAGATTTATGGGCATGTGCCATCATATCCAGCTATATTTCCTTATTAGCTGTAGAGTTCCAAGCACTGAAGAAAAACATTACTAATTGGAATTTGAAAGTCCTATTTATATATTTCTCAAAGCAATAAAATAATTTTACCAATGAAATCCACAAGCAATTAATACAAAGAGTGTAGAGGTAGCAATATGTTCCATTGATTAGTGAAAGAATTTTTCCTGTGACTTGCTAATAAATACTCCAAAATAAATTTTCTTTCTTTAGCCATTTTTGCTGTTTTGTTTTTCAGCAAGTGGGCAATTAACACACAGCTACTCAGTCCAATTTATCTCATTACTTTTAACAAGGGTAAATTTATTGTCAACTTTAAAAGAAGCAAATATCTCAAGCAAAGTAAAGGTAAGTAAAACTTATTCTATTTTTTATTCTTTTGGCAGAAGAAATGTGAAGAGAACAGGTGATTAACTTGAGGAAAGAAAGAGTCAGTTTCTCAAGGAACATGGTGGAATGATCAATATTAAGTTTCCCATTATTCTTTGATCTATCAAGCATGTAATTTGGGGAAGTTGATTACTTTGTTTATTTGCCTTGTGAAACTTGTAACCTCTATTGATCCACAGATTAGGAATGATAAGCCTTAGATCACAAAAATTCCCAAAGCAGTATATAGAAGGGAAAAAAATGCCACCCTAACCCCTATATCTTTTATGTCATCCTAACAGACCAAGCCAATCCTGCTAATACACTGATGGAGAGGTAGGAAATACTAAATAGCCATACATTCTTAGTGTCTAAGAAGACTTAAGAAATTTTGCCTAACTACTACCTAGTACATTGCTTGAGTTGGTAAAACCCCACAAGTGTACCTCATAACTTTCACTTCAATACTGGATTTGAATCCCTTATATTTTTAATTTTTGTGCCCTTCCTTCTAGCTTTCAGCCAATCTCTCTCTGTCTCTGTCTCTGTTTCTCTTTGTGTGTGTGTGTGTGTGTGTGTGTGTGTACAGATATATTCCTGGGGAAATTATTAAAATCTGAATATATGGTGTCCTGAGCCACTACCCATAGTGAATTAGGTCCTCCTATATCTATAATCAAGAATATGGCTGATAGACTTGCCCACAGGCTGAAGTCATGGGATATTTCTTCAATTGAGGTATTGTCTTCCCAGGTGACCCACACTTATATCATGCTGATAGTAAAGTAACTAGTACAGATGATGTCAGCATACTGAACTCAAGTGACAGATACATTTGCCTTGTTATTTGTAAATCAGTACCTCTGAGAGGAGGAACAAAGCAGGAGGTTCAAGAGACAGCCCAAAGTAGCACTTCTTGTGATAAATGGCTCCACAGAACTCAGGGCACTCACATTGGTATCTGTGGCATCATCAGAGTCTATATAAATCTAGTTTCTAATTTAGAAGAAAACAGTGAAAAATTTTCAATTAAGGAGAGAACAATCTTTAATAACTGGCCAAGAAATATGTATCAGATGAAAAGAATAAATTGAAAAGGAGACTCCAGGCAAGATAGCTTTATGAGTTCAGCCTTTGAGGTCTCCTTTTTGCTCTAAAAATACAGTATTTTTTTTTAGTAAGATAGATAAAAAGAAAATTGGAAAGACACATAGCCAGGATCAAAACTAAGATAAGCATCCCCATGCATAAGAAAGGTAATGAACATGCAAAGTAGTAAATAGGGCTAAACTTGGGGCCTGCTGTGTTTGGATCTGGTACACACTAAAGATGGATAATTCTCAGCTCTTAAAGGACATTGGGGGCATCTACCTTTAGACATAATCTTTATATTGCTGTGATAAACACTATGCAAACAGGGGAGGAACAGGTTTTTTTGACTTACACGTCCATGGTCATAACTGACCACTGAAGAAATCAAAACAAGAATGGTAAAGCAGAAACTGAAGCAGAAACCTTTGAAGAATGATGCTACTGGCCTTTCTGTCATGGTGTTCCCAGCTTGTTTGCTTACACAATTAAGGGCCACCTGCTCAGGGAATTGTCACTGCTCATGGTGGCCTGGGCTTTCCTACATCAAGGGATAGTCAAGAAAATGCCCCATATACTTGACTACATGCCAATGTGATAGAGGCATTTTTTTTCAAAATTATTTCCATCATCCCAGACAACCTTAGCTTGTATCACATTGACTAAAACTTTAACCACACAGATGTGCATAAAATATCAACATTTAAATAAATCATAATAAACAGTTTTTCAACATTAAAAGTAAGTTACCCTGATTTCATAAACTGAGTTTTTTGAATATTAAAAAGATTACCTAATGTGAATATGTTAGGGAAGGGTAACATCATATGCAAATGAAGTCAAGTCAGAAGAAAAATTAGTAAAGTGTGACATTTGAGCAAAACTGAAGTGTAAGAATATAATTGAGAATTATCTCACTGATGAAGAACAAATAGAACAGACATCTTACAATGTGCAAAAGGAGGTTGTTAATGAGCTCAGGCTCTATTTACAGCAGGGTTCGCATGGTTACAAATACTTCTGAGGAGATGGGTGAGTAGACTTCAGTCAAGGGCAGATTGTTTTCAAAGTAGTAAGAGAAGAGGAATGAGGCTATTCAACATGTTACTACTGTGAGAAAAGAGTGTGCCATAATCATTCTTAAAATTTTGACAACTTGATGCTTATGTGAAATTAGAAAAGAATAGGGAGAATGTATAGGACTGTTGGATTGATTAAGTGGCAAGAAGGAAGACTATCTCCCATTTTAGATGTCTTCAACAAGAATAAACTTTTAAGTTACCCTAGGAGCAGGAAACTCCTTCTGAGGACAAGAAGTAACCTCCCAAGATAGTTGGGTTCTTCTAAAAGAGATGTGCCTGCATTAGCTTTTTGGATGCAATTAAATTCCAATTATATCCCAGAGAACTGACATTATTCATGAACACGATCTTAGCTTCTTAGAATATTTATCAAAGCTTCTGCCAGAAAAACAAAGATAGGCAATGTGACAGCATCATGGACACAAGTTAAAAATATTGAAAACAAAAGACTGGTGAATCTGAAAAACAGGAACACAAAAGCACTTCTTCACAATCTTGCCTGTGTCTTCTAGCACAGGTCTGACCATCTCTATAGAGTCGAGAATAGAGGCAGTGGTAGGGAATTACAACAACCTTCTTTTTAAAACTCAGCGCTTGTCTCATAGGACAAAAAGACTTCCATAGTTTCACCCCCAATTTGAATTCTAACAAAAGCATTCGGCAGTTTCTTATAGTATAAAGTCATCAAATGTGGGCCAGAAGATAAGAATTTAGTTGCTCTAAAAAATGATGAGGAACCATGCCCCAAAATTGTTGATTAATGACCCTGTCAACTTGCAGAGATACTTCCTAATGGCCATGTATGTCCTGAATTCTCTATTTTGATATTTTTTTTATTATTTAAGGCATAGAAATTCTGCTTATAAAATTGTCACTTATATAACATTATTAAAATAAACTAATAGAATAACTAACTAGATCATAATATAAAATGTTGACTGGCTGAAAACATGAGTATATAACAGCATAATTCATTCAAAGATCAGTATTAAATAAACATGCTCATCATCAACTTTAGGTCTAAAACTATATGATGCTTACAAATAATTATGCAACCTAGGTTCACTTTATGCATAATATGATGCTGAAATTGTGGCTCTATATGTGCATAATACTGGGGGCTTTTATATGCTGTTTGTAAATCTTTAAGTATTTACATATATCTATATGGATAGATGATTGATCCTTGAAGATGTATAGAAATACAGACTCTGCAATCATGCAAGGGCAAAAAGTACCCATTTATAGCATCTCATAAGCTCTCTTTATTTAGATTCCCCCAAGAGACAAATCTGTTATATTCCAACAATTTCCTCAGGGATGTACCCATGGGGTTGCTTTTAGAAAGAGGTTGCTTCTTACCTTTCTTTCTTTTGCAGTGCAGTATTATATAATCTAATGCATTATTTTGTCTAATGATGGGTACATATCCAGCTCAGAGATACTATGAATAGCATTGCCATCAACAGATCCATTTTATAACATTTGTATGCATATGCATTACTTAGGGATATATAGCCAAAGAACAATTAAGTAAATTTGCAATATTCCATCCACTGGTATGTTTTAAAGGTAAGTTTGCCAGCTTTCCAATATAGTTGAAGCAGTCGTGTCTAAATAGCTCCTGTTATTGGCTAAACTTAGTGTTGTAACCTCATTCCACACACATAATTTAGACTCATTCGTGAAAAATACTGTGGGTTTAATTCCTGTCTTCTTTATAGGTACTGTTCTCTGGATTTTAGTTTTAGGGATGACATGAATAAAGAAAAACAAGTATAAGAACGCACACAGGAAAAGAAGTTTAAGTATCTCTCTTTGCATATGATATGATCTTATATATAGGAGATTCACAAGTACTACTAGAAAATTTTTAGAAATGATTATAAATTTCAGTAATGAATCAAAATACAAACTCAACTTTGAATATCAGTAGCCTTTTTATACGTCAACAAAGAACAGATAAAGAAATCATTGGCACCGTTTTTCCCAGAAGTCTCAAATATATATCTTGAGATAAACCTAACCAAGTAACCCAAAGATATCTACAATCCAAACATTTTATCTTTAAAGAGACATTGACAAAGACACTAGAAAATGGAAATACCTCCCTTGCTCATAGATTGGTAGCATTAATATTGTAAATGTATCTATTCTACCAAAAACTATGTATAGACAACACAATTCCAATCAATTTCTCATAGCATTCTTTAAATGTAGGAGAAAAAAATCCACAGAAGACACTGGACAGCCAAAGTAATTTTCAGAGAAAAACAAAACAAAACAAGAATAAAACCCACAATTCTTAAAGAATTACTAGCACAGATTACAAAACATATTACAGAGCCATAGTAATAAAACAAAAACAGACACATAGACCAATGGAAGAAAATAGAAGGCCAAACATTAGTACACATAACTACAGCCATTTGATATTTAACAAAGATGCCAAAACCACACTGGAATTGAAGTAGTATTTTCAACAAATGGCGGTGGGAAACTAGATGCCCATTTAAAAAATGTTAGACACATATCTATTATCCTACACAAAAAATTAATTCCAAGTAGAACACAGATCCCAATGTTAATGCATAAATGCTGAAACTGCTAGAAGAAAACATAACCAGTAGCCTACATGATGCCAGAATGGACGATCTGAATAGGACTTAAAAGTGAACAGGAATTAAAGTGAACAATCAGTAACTTTCTTAAAACCAAAAGGCTTCTGTACACTTCATAAACAATCAATCCAGTGAAGAGAAATGTTGTGGATAGCCCTGGGCTTGTATTTTGATGCTAATTCCACTCCTCAGAGGGGAGGCAGATGAGGAGTTGCCTTGTGAATCTTCTCCCCACTTTAATTTTTCAAATCAGGGTTTGAGTCAATGATTGGGCAGGAAGAAGGGGAGGAGCTGAGAGTTTAGGGGAGGAGCCACGGGGGAATCAACAGGAGGCGGAGGAGTTAAGAGGGATCGGGGAGAGGCTGCAGAAAGACAAGCTCGTAGCCTGGAGAAACTGCCAGTAATATGGGATCATATAGATGGAAATAGAGTAGTGTAGTGGTAGATCTGCCCAATCTAGGTTTATAGCTTGTTTTGTTAACTGGTTGAGTTGAGCTTTCACCGGGGAATTGGGTTGGAAACAAAGTAGCCAACAGAGAAAGTTCACAGAATTGTAGAAGTCTTGGTCATATACATAAAATCATAGGTCTAATATCCAAAATATACAAAGATCAGAAATCTAAGAGTGAAAGACATGCATGACTCAATTAAAAATAGGCTATGTATCTGAACAGAAAGCTCTCAAAGAAGAAATAAAAATGATTAATTGGTATCTCAAAAATGTTCAACATATTTAATAGTTAGGGAATACAAACACAAACTATTTTGATATTTACTCTTACTCCACTTAGAATGGTTTCAAGATAACGAACCACAAATGCTGGAAAAGACCCAGAAAAAGGGGAATCCCCACTTAGTGCTGGTGGAATTGCCAAGTGGTTCAGTTACTCTGTAAATCATTGTGACTCTGGAAAAATCTCAAAAAGTTAAAAACAGATCAACCATATTGAATAACAGATCAATCATTCCTTTGTATATTCCCCAAAGCCTGGACAATAAATTAACGTGGTATAAAAGATATATCTAAATGTTTTTTTTTCTTTCCTTTTTTTTTATTTTCTAAGTTTTTTTTATTTACATTCCAAATCATTTCCCCTTTCCCGTTTCCTCCCTCCCCGAAAGTCCCCTAAGCCCCTTTCCCTCCCTCTTTTCTCCATTTAACCCCCTCTCGTTTCTCTGTCCTGGCGTTCCCCTACATCCAGTCTTTCCAGGACCAGGGGTCTCTCCTTCCATCTTCTTAGAAATCTATTGATATGCGAATTGTGTCTAGGGTATTCCGAGATTCTGGGTTAATATCCCCTTATCAGTGACTGCATACCATGTGTGTTCTTTTGTGATTGGGTTACCTCACTAAGGATGATATTTTCAAGTTCTGACCATTTGCCTAGGAATTTCGTGAATTCATTGTTTTTAATTGCAGAGTAGTATTCCATTGTGTAGATATACCACATCTTCTGAATCCATTCCTCTGTTGAGGGACATCTGGGTTCTTTCCAGCTTCTGGCTATTATAAATAAGGCTGCTATGAACATAGTGGAGCATGTGTCCTTATTGCATGCAGGTAAAGCCTCTGGGTATATGCCCAGGAGTGGTATAGCCGGATCCTCTGGGAGTGTCATGCCCAGTTTTCTGAGGAACCGCCAGACTGTTTGTAACCTTACTTATAAAGAAATTTGAATATTAGCCCTGAGGCTAATATTCAAATTTCTTTATTGTCCTTATTGCATGCAGGTAAATCCTCTGGGTATATGCCCAGGAGTGGTATATCCAGGGAGTGTCATGAAAAGTCATTTTTAAATACAATTAATTATTTACATTTTTATGTAGACTGCCGGTTCTTTCCACAGATTCTCTTGTATCCACCTTTCCAAAGAAGCTCTGGGATTATAGACTTGTAACTATGTATCCTGGGTTTTATTTGTATTGTGGGGACTTGAACTTATGTCTTTAGGCTTGTACAGCAAATGTTTTCCCCACTGAGCAATCTCCTAAGGCTGGTTTTCATTTTCTTACGTGAATTGTTTTGTAAATTTTGTTTGATCTATTATATTCGTAAAGGGTAATATTTATACTAACACTTGACCATATATAAAGCTTATTATAAATGTGTTTTGTCATTCCTGTATTCACTATGAATAACTGCTCTGGTTCAATCATCCAGAAAGTATTCATAGACCCCATCTGGGTGTCAGCTCCTGAAGGCTCTTACAGAATTTTCACAGCCCTTTCTTGCTATATATAATTGCAAATATGTACTAAGTATCTAATTAATTCTCTTGAACAAAAATGCAAAATATTTTTATTTAATGAAGATATTTATTATATGGGAAATCAGGTATTTACTCTTCTTTCAATATTCAGAGTATAGCTGTCTTTTGCATGGAGAAAGTGATAAACATAGTGCTATAATAGGTTCTATGTCAAGTAAGTGATCATTTTCTGCAAGCCACATTAGACTCCTATGTAACTTCCTGGTGAGGAAGGCTGAGCTATTGCAATTTGTAGTTCAATAGCATCTATGTGTTTCCTGCATTTCTTCTTATTTATTAAAGTGATTTTCTTTTAAGCTTATGAAAGCGCATGTTTGTAAATTTGAATGTGTGCAATATGTATACAGATGCCTCTGAAAGATGGGAGAGGATTTTGGATTACCTACATCTGAATTATAGGAGGTTATGAGTTCTCCAGTGGGTGCTAGGAACTGAAGTCTGACCATTTGCAAGAGCAGGAGGTATCCTTAACTTCAGTGCCATACTTATATTTATGAATGCCACCTGGGACACAAGGTTCATGAGTAGGCAACAAATATGCTTCCATAAAATTAGGAAATCCACTGGGAGTAGGCAGCTTCCTGCATGGGATCTACAGTTTCACAGTGCATTTTCCCTTCTTTGTCTATGTCACTAGTGACATCTAAATAGGGAAATACGTAGTTAACTTAAAATAATTTCCTTGAATCTCCAGAAGGCTCTGTCCAGTGTTCAGAGGATCATAGTAGACTCAGGTTATCCTTCCTGCTAAAGCAAAGCAAAGCAAAGGGCAGTGGTGGCACATTCCCTTAATCCATGCACTTGGGAGACAGAGGCAGGCAGATTTCTGAGTCTGAGGCCAGCCTGGTCTACAGAGTGAGTTCCAGGACAGCCAGGGCTACACAGAGAAACCCTGTCTTGAAAAAAACAAAACAAAAAAACAAAGTGAACTAAACTAAACTAAAAACAAAAGCAAAGCAAAACAAAACTAAGCAGAACAAACAAAACAGAAACAGCAACAATAACAACAAATCAATCAATCAACTAATAAAAAACATACAAAAATAAAAGAACAGAAGAAAACAAACAACCAAAACAAAACAATCAAATAGGGCCAGCAAAGGGTCTCAGTTGGGGTATGTTTTGCTCTGCCTGTTTTAGGACACACATGTGTGTACCAGTCAACTCTTAAGGCAACATTCACACTGTCTTCTTTGTACATAGATGCTAGTCTAGATTCTGATCCCTAAAACTACACTCACTTTAAGCTTCTCTAAGAGTTTCTCTCTTTTCCCTAGATGTTATTCTTGGATTCATGCATATTCAGTGTTCATTCTCACCAAGAAGATGTATAGGCCCATTTAATAGCCTTCATGGGACTACCTAAATACATTAACTCTTTACAAAGTTAAATATCTGGTTATTCTCTTTGATATGGGCTTAGATCACATCTAAATTCTATTCATTGGTGAAGATAAAATTAAAGAATGGATCCTTATGTACACCTCAGCTTAAGATTTTCTTAGTCTAAGGATGATATGCCTGAATTATCACTACCCCTGCTGATCTTTTTCTTAGCAAGTGGGTAGAAGTAGGCCAAGCTAGTCAGGGGAGGGGTGTACTGATACTATCAATGAGTCAGGGTTTCCTCAGTAGTCTGGTGGTAGGGGAGGGGACAAGGAATGGTTCCAGTTATGGGTCCTGTCGTTGGACCTAAGAGTCATGAGACTTGGCTCTTTGTATACATCATTTAAATAAAGTAAAATATTCAGATGCCACTAGTTACAGGAGCATATTTAATATATGTGACAGTTTTTAGTGAAATGACTAACACTTGATGAATTTCAAACTAGAAAGAAAATGCCAAATTTTTCTTTCCATCAAGTAATTTACACAAGTAATTATTTTGCTCACTTAAGTAAGAATAGTTAGGGGTCATTCAAAAATGTAAGTGTTCTAACTGCCAGATAAATATAGTTTATTTATCTTTTTATGAGTAAGATAATTAGAACAGAAAATAATATTTGAGTCCACCTGCCTATTGGACTCCTTCACTGGAGCTTTATAATTTTCTGGATTGAAGATTTTTATCTAAAAATCAGCAATGGAAAAAGGAAAGATCAGCAGGAAGAGAAGCACATATTTCTGACACACTCACAATAGCATATCAGAAGGATTTAGAAATACTGTATGTTCATTTACAGGTAAAAGAACAATTATATGGTTAATTGATTTATGCACAAATCTCTAAATATACATGTAGTGGTATGATTTTGCTAATAGTCTATGCAAGAATGTAAAGGAAATATGTTAGTCAATATCTTTCAAATGATAGAAATACATGAACTCAAAGATTAGGCTACTATTCACAGAAAGTGTATGACAATTCAGACAAATTCTACTATTGACTTGGAAGCAGAAAATTGCTGTGTATATCCAATTCTTATTTTTGCACATTTAGCCTGTGATAAAGTATTTAAAATGCTTGAAGAGATAAGATCTGAAGACTATACTTTAATTCCATTTCACTTTTTTAGAAAGAAAACAGAAATAGGATTAGCCTCAAGATCAATATAGTGAAGTATAGCAAACATATCTCAGCTGTCTATTGTGACCTCCATAATATTCCTGAAACGTACACACACAGTTTGAGTCACTCCCTCCTATTCTCAACACTTTCTCCACATTTGATTTAGTCCAATTCTAAATATTAGGTTCTCCTGAGAAACCATCAGGTGCTTCCCAAGTTATCTGTTAGAGTCACTGTATTACACACAACACATCCTTTCCCTGAATATCCATGGTAACTACAGGATCTGTTTCAGAAGAAGGGAGATTTTTGCCAGGATCCAGATACTGGCAAACATGAAACTATTTTGCCACAGTTGTTGTGGGTGTGTTTTGCTACAAACAGAAAATATTTATAGTAATTCCACCTCCATAGGCTCTAAGTAGGAGGAAACAACACTAGGGGATGGTGGTGAGACAGATGGGCTTGTAAACATATTAGTCCCTGGGAAGGCACCGGGGATTGTTCTCAGTAGACCCTCTTAGAAACCAAAAATCTGCAGATGCTCAAATCCTTTATGTAATCAAACTTCTGATTCAAAGTAATCTGTTTGCTTTCATTCTTTCATGCACTTTAAATAGCCTGAAGACAATTTTCAGTGCTTAATACAATGTTAATTCTATGCAAAGGCTTGTTATAGTGTATCGTTTAGCAAATAGGACAAGAAAGAAAATCTGTTTGTATTTAGCAAAGTTTAATTTTTCCAAACTATTTTCAGTTTATGATTGGTTGAATCCATCTTTGCTGAACCCACAGTTTTTTTATAGCATAATCCTCTATAAATGTTACATTTGTGTGTGTGTGTGTGTGTGTGTGTGTGTGTGTGTGTGCGCGCGCGCGTGCGCGCGCGCGTTTAAGATCTAATAGTTGTTCTTCTATAATTTCTAGCACTTCCTTTATAGTTCAAGGTTAAACTGAGTCCTCTCATAGAAAGTAACTATGAGAGGAAGTCATGGAAATTTATTCAGAAAATAAAAGGCTCAGGAAGCAACAGAGGCTTTCAATACTTGCTCATAGGCACTACTTTAAGCATCTGAAATGTTCTATTCAAATTGCGATGTTAACTTTGTCTTATTTTCTGGATAAAACATCACAATACTGACTGCATGGAGGAGAAAATTTATGGATGCCCCCAGGCTACAAAAATGAAAAACAGAAGGTGTAGGTGAGCTGGCTCAAGTCATTCGAATGTGGATGAACAATGAGGTGGGTAGATGGCAGGGTTGAAGAAATGCTATTGGCTGACTTCGGACTGAGTAAGAGCTCCTGGAGACAACAGGAAGGGAGAAACAGGAATTAGGGAACCAAGGGTAACTTCTTCACAATCTCACTTGTCAGACTTGAACCATGTTAGATTCAATGCCAGGTGCTTGAAACTCTCTTCAACACGATTATGCACAACATCAAGAAAGGGGTTGAATGGAGAAAAGAGGGAGGGAAGGGGGCTTCTGGGACTTTCGGGGAGGGAGGAAACGGGAAAGGGGAAATGATTTGGAATGTAAATTAAAAAAAAAAAAGAAAGGTGTTTCATTCCTAATTTGAGTTATCTATGAGACAATCAAGATTCTGGTTGTGTATAGTTTTGAGTTTGAGTATTGGAAAATCATTCTGGATAAAGATATACCTTCCAAAGGCATTCATTTATGAATAATATTTAAAGACATAATCAAATTTTTAATTTTAATAAAGTATATATTTAATAAATATATATTAAATAAATATATATAAATATATATTTAATAAATAATAGATTTTATAACTTCTACATATATTTACTAGAGGTGCTAAGCTCTTTACAGACCAATTTTAAAGCTGTTAATAAAATTCTTTTCTACAACTTTTGGATACTTACTCATGTTTTTCATTTTTCCAAACTTACTTTGTGAGATCTCAATATGGAAGATGCTAATTTTTAGTCATAGCTCCATAAACAAAGTATTAACTACATAAGATTATATTAAATATCTGTTAGAGCAATAGACTTACAGTATTATCACTGTAAAGACTCTTGATTAATACACACTTCTAAATGGAGACTTGAAATTCAGGTGACTGAAAAAAAGTTTACATGAAATTAGTTTGAACCCTGACAAGTTTGATTCCAATGCCCTTATCGTCTATTCCCATGATAAATTTTTATTTTTATACAACTATGTTTAAACAAAAGATTCCCAAAAATTGTAAATTTTTAAACTTCTCCTTAAGTCGTTTTAAATTCTTCTTTTTGTTTTGTAAATTGTGGAGTCATAAAAAATACATTGAAGGCCAAATAGTCTGTCTCCAGAGACTTAACAGTAAGAAAATTCGATGAACAACTTAATAGGCAAATCAAATCCTTTTAAAAAGTAATGAAGTGGTAATAGTATAATACTGAAATAAAGGCTAAAAGCATCATGCACCATTAGCAACATTGTCTACTGATGCCATTTGAAACTGGGGTTAAAGATGAGACAACTAGCCAATTCACAAAACTGTCTAGTACAAGAGCAAGAAGTTGTTAAATAATAAGGAACTGGAGAGGGAATGAAAAAAGAAACTTTATAAAACAAGAGACCACACAAAAATATGGAAACATTTAACTACCTCATAATTTTTTACTTAGCTTTACATATGTATATCAATTTCCAAACTCCTTTTAAATATGTCAGGATGTTTTGCTTGCATGTATATCTACATATCATGTGTTTGGTGTTGTCAACTTAGGTGGAAATTTCTACTTTCTATAAAAACTCAGTTGTGTCATGTAATGTTTTTCTGGAAACTGTCTTGTGGGAGGGCATGTGATCTTTGGCTGAAAAACAGACACTTGAGAGGACATCTGGTGCCGAGAAAGAATATAAATGGAACCCCACATACTGAGAAAATGCTCTTGCATGCTATGCCATGCAATTCTTTGCTTCTTTCTTGGTTTTCAGTGGTCTTGCTTCTTCACTTGTCTTCACTGGTCTTTGCTGGTCTTCGCTTCATAGAGAAAACTGTGCAAAAGGACTTCTCTAGTATTCCTTCTGATTCTGACTGCTATCCACTGATTAGTGCTGATTCAGCAGAGCCTTGCTGTTTCTACTGGATCCTGTCCTGCTGGCACTACTGATTTGTGTTTGGTGTTTGCTATTGAACAGGACTGCTGGTAGCCATGAAGAGTAAAACTGACCCAAAGAACTACTTCTAAACATGTGCACAACACCATTTCATACTAAACTTCTTTTTCCCCTACTTCTAATCAGTGGGATAGAAGGGAGGTTAAATCATTTAAGAACCCTAAATAAAGTAAGTTTTTTAAAAATATCTAAGACTGCAGTCAACTGAGGCCAGAAGAGGGCATTGGGACTCCTGGGATGGAAGTTAAGGAGCTTGTAGTTCCAGATGTGGGAGCTGGGACTTGAATTCATGTTCTTTAGAAGAGCAGCCGAATCTCTTAACTGCTGTGTTCTCTCTCCAACCTTTAATTTTAAAATGTTTTGAATACCAAATTGAAATTAATTTGAACAATAGGACATTGTTTGTCTAAGTTTTTATTTGGCTTCTTTTGATTTCACATTTTAGTCTTTTAATTTTTGTATATTTGACTCCTTTTGGTTTGTTTACCTTGGGGCTTTTGAGGGTTTCTCAAAGGGATCTGGGGTTCAAGGATTACGTTAGATTGGCCAATTTTCTATCTCCTAGAAAATTCTAGGAGAATATCTGCCTACCCCAACCCCTTCCCAGCACTTGGATTACAAGAATTAGCAAATGCTCTGGGTTTGAAACTCACATTCATATGCTTACCTGACAATAATTGTCTGGACTATTCTCTCTCCCCATCTAGTATCTGATACTGTAAAGCAGATAGTTTCTTTGATTTCATTTTATTCCATTTTGGTATTAGATAACCTGCTTTATTTTCTGTCTGTTTTTCAAATGTAATATTTTATTGATTGTTTTGGAATTTCACATAACACATGACAAACATATTCACTTCTCAGTCCTCCCAGACCTTTCTCCCAGCCTTGTGACCTTCCCCCCAACACACAAAAAAGAAAAACAAAACAAAAACAAAAATCACATGTCCAATTTGGGTTGCTATTATACCCACTGGACTATGGCTTATTATTCAATTTGTGAATACAGAAAATTAACTCCCTTCCTTATATTCTGACAAATTTAAAATATGTGATATATATATATATGTGTGTGTGTGTGTGTGTATCTCATGACCTGTATATCCAACTCCTGGTACTTCAATGCATTCTTAGGCATGATTCACCAAGCCAATAAATATACATTTAAAAATTAAAAAAAAGAAATATATAGTGTATCCATCTTTAATTGAGTAATCATTTGTCCATTGCAAGTATACCTTCAGTGGTTATCAAAATAAATAATTCTGAATAAACTTTAACCCTCAAGAGACTGGAGGCCTCAGGGAGTTTAGAGTTCTGGTGGGGTGGGAGGGAATGGGGACATCCTCGTGGAGACAGGGGGAGCTCAGAAGAGGTATAGGATGGGGATCAGTTGGAGGGTGGACCTGGAGTGGAATAAAATCTAGAGTGTAAAAATAAAATAAAGAAAAAAAATAGACAACAAAAATCAAAAAAAGTTTCAAATAAATCATGGCTCAATAAGTGTTAAAAATGTGCTCAAATGAAAAAAAAGTTTATTTCTCAAGACATGAAACCAAAAGATAAATTTGGTTATTCAAAAATTTTTATTCTTTTAAAAACATGTTATAATTCTTAGGAATATTACCTCTGTGTTACAGTAATAAGTAGATACGTTGTCACTTTTTTATTTACAAAAGAATTGGAATACCCAATCTGAGCAATGTATCTTGAAGTCAACTTTGTGTAGCTAACATGTAATATCTGTACACATTTATATACTATGGGGATAGTCTTAAGGTGTTAAAATAATCTATAAAATTAAAATCCATACAATCATAAGGATACCTCTTAATGGTTTACAAAATCATTTATATTGTTTGTATAATAATGTTGATTTCAGTGGAAAGATTTCTATAGTTCATTTTCAAATTCTAAGAGAGCATGGGATCATAGGCTAGGATTATGGTCTGTGCTCCCTTTGGAGGATCTGTTATTGGGGAAAACAAAACCAGTAATGCTCAATATTAACCAGCACGCTTTTAATTATTTCCATTGATTTGCTATTTACTGTGAGAAAGTTGTTGTAAGCAGCATAATTCCTTAATATAAAGATATAGCATGTATTCAGAACTACATGAATATGTCTCCTTTAAAAATCAAGCAATGAATAATGGTGGAGAGCTTTTTCTTTTCCCACAATTACAGAGCTGTTTATGGAAGTAATCTAGCTTATTTTCAAAATCTGTGAACTCCCAGGAGCACTGTGCCATTTGAGCAAAGTACAACCTACTTTGGTATTATTTAGTGATTTTACTCATGCATGTCTCATTTTCATATAAATCTGGTAAAAAAGAGTGAGCCATGATGTTAAAAATAATAACAGGAAGACAATTGAATAAAATCAATAGAACTGAGTAATAATTTCAGAAAGATAAAACTGACAACATTTAGTCAGTTTGAGAGAAAACAAAGTAGACTCAGAAGAAATTAAAACTGAAACATTGGTATTAAAATGGTACTAAAGAAATACATGGGACAATAGGATAATACTGTGCATACACCAAATTAGTTAAGTGACTTAGGAGAAATAGATGAGTTCTTGGAAATATATATGTTATTGCGGGGGAATCATAAGGAACATTAATCTGGGTTAGAATAATATTATAAAAGTTAGATGTAAAAACAAAAAAAAGAATAAAAAGAAAAAAAAGAAAAAAAAGAAAAGAAAAAGAAAAAGAAAGAAAGAAAAGAAAAAAAAACCCAAAAAAGCAAAAACAAAACAAAACTCCGGATAGGGATGGCACACGCCTTTAATCCCAGTACTTGGGAAGAAGAGGCAAGAGGATTTCTGAATTCAAGGCCAGCCTGGTCTAGAGAGAGAGTTGCAGGACACCCAGGGCTACACAGAGAAACCCTGTCTCAACAAAAGGAAAAAAAAGAAAGAAAGAAGGAAGGAAAGAAGGAAGGAAGGAAGGAAGGAAGGAAGGAAGGAAGGAAGGAAGGAAAGAAAGAAAGAAAGAAAGAAAGAAAGATGGAAAGTTAGCTGAATCATTTGACTACACAAATAAAACAGAATGTAAAGCAGTAAAGCATAACCAGGTGGTATCATGGGGAAGCACTACCAAATTTTTAAGGAGAGATTAAGGTCAGTGCTCGTCAAGTACTTTCTGCAATTTAAAGAACATGAAGCTCTTCTCAACTTAGCTTATATGGACATTATTTATGTTCATATCAATGCCTGAAAGCACTGCAATAACTTCAGGGAGATTGCTCAGGAGGGCAAAGTGTTTGGTGGACCAGACTGGCAATCAGGTATCCTGTGCTTATAATGAAATATATAAAAATAATTAGAAATATTCTAAATATACTCAGTAAGATTCAAAAAGTTAAGCATTGTATGAGCATATTTATACATGAAACTACTCCAAAACAATCATAGACCATCAGGAGATAGAGGTCAGGGGCTGACAAGTGCACAAACAGGAAGGACCAATTTTTTTTTAAATATTCTTTACATATGCTACATTCACACTGCAGTTTTTGTCTACCTCTCTACTCCTTCCAGTACCCACTCCTATCTCACTTTTACCTCAGATCCACTCCTCTTTCATTTTCTTAAACAAAAACCAGAACTCCCTCCTAGGGATATCAACTGAACATGAGCACACACAAATTACAATAAGGCTAGGCACAAATCTTCATATTAAAGAAGTTCTGATTTTAAAGTGAATAAGAGCTAGAACTTCAGGCTAGATCCAGAGGCTGATATGCATGTTAATTTAATTGAGATAATTACTACATGGTTTACATATGCACCTAACACTCATAGGATACGGTTTGAATCTAAATTATCCTTGTCAATTAAACATTTGAAAATACACATTATTTTATCTTTCAAAAATGTACTGTCAGTAACTACGACAATGAAAACAAAACAAAACAACAAACAAAGCAGAAACCTGCTATCCCAGACATTTTGAATTGTCTTTTCAACTTAGATTGATAAGACTGTCTCAGTAGAGATACCTTCCACCAACATTTTAAAATTGGTTTACAGTCTTTGCAATGATCACCACCAAAGCACAAGACCCTGTTAGAATGCACAAAATAAAATTATAAATATCCATTGAAAAGTATTTGAAACATAGACAATACTATTGTCTTTGTGGCTTAATTTTGTATATTATAAAGAGATGAAAATAAAGCCCCAAGGCAGGAAACACACTATATCCTTCAATGAATAAATTATATTAGAGAATGTTCTTGAGAGATTGGAGGAGATGCCGACAGCCTGTTTCTGTAATAAACAAGGTCTCTGATGGAAACTAGTGAACTTTAAAAGCTACAGCAGTAACAATACCATATAAATAATTTTGCTACTTGTAGACACATTATTACCATTCAACTTTAAAATACCATAAAAATCCAAATCTTGGGCTTCTTATATCTGTTACCACAAATATTAATAGAATATATAGTAAATCAGAGGGAGTATGTAGACCTGAACGTCTGAGAGATATTTTTAAGACAAAGGAAAAGAGTCATTGCTTTGAAGTTAAGAAAGTATTACTGACTTTCAGAAGGACGTATGTAATGAATAATAGCTTTTAGCAGTAACTAGTTTCTAATCAGAAGGGCATAAAGGAGACAGAAACGATGTAAAGAAAGAGGAAGAAGGAAAACAAAACTGTGAGAAAATAAAACAAAGACTTGTCAGTTCCCAAGCTTTGGATTGAGTGAGGAAACTCATATTGTTATAAATTTGTTAGTATATCACAGGGAAAAATAGCAAGGTATCAGAAATGTAAATCATTACATCATTTATGGACTTTTTGGCATTCAATATTCATCAAATACTTTATGTGCTTTCTTTGTCTCAGTAATTTTGTCTTCAAGTACCCTCATCTTCCCAAGTGGGCAAAGACTTTCATAAAGAATGTTTATTATAGCAACATAAAAATGACAAACACAGAACTCACCTAAATATCTAACAATAGATCATAACTAATAATAGGGAATCACTGTAAAATATTACCATGTTATTAAAAATTGTTCTAGTGTACTTTCTACAGCTGTGATAAACACCACGACCAAAAGCAGTTCAAGACAGGAGAGAGAAAACAGCTTATTTGTCTTACAGGGCAAACTGCATCCTAAATGGAAGCCATCACAGGAACTGAAGTAGAAACTGTGGAAAAGTGGGGCTGACTAGATTACTTCCTGTGGACTGTGTAGTTTCTTTTCTTATATAGATGAGGCATATCTGCCAAGGCGTGGCACTTCCCTCTCTCTCATCATCTCCCACAACAATAAACAACAATAATAATTTAAAAAATAAAGGAAAGAAAAATGTTTCTATAAACACACTCAGCAGCTAATCTGATAAGGGGCAATTTCTCAATTGAGATTTCTTCCTCCCAAGTATGTTTAGGTTGTGTCAGGATGACAAAGACTAAACATAATCAAATTTATCTAAAAATATAAGTTGAGGTCAAAACCAATAATAGGAAATCATTACAAAATATCATATTAATAAAATACATATGACAATGGGAAATGGTTTAAAAATTACAAGGAAGGGGGTGAACTAAATGAGAATATATACTTATACTTAAGGTTCTAATCTAATTTTGTATGTGGGAATGGAATAAAACATTAAAATATTATCAATAATTGATTCTAACCTAAGATTATTTGAAGTTTTCTAGACTTTGACTTTATATTTGTCTGTCTTGTTTTTTCATCCAAGAGCACTTGCTTTGTTTCTCATGGACCCAGGTCAAGCTTTCAGCATAGAACAGAGGTGGGACTCATGAGTTTTGTTGGTACCCTTGTCTCCAGCGTGGTATTCTGATGCACTCTTTTGAATAGGTTGGCTAACCTGTCATATTGAAAAGATATTAATTACATTATTGTCAGAATCAAATCTCCCTCTTATTTCATGAAACAAAATTAAAGCTGACTAAGAAATATTTTGCTTATGGACATAAGGACTTAGGAAAGTCAATGATATATCCAGAAAAGTGCAAGTTGGACTTCCCAGGGGAGATAATCAGTCCTAGTACCTCATGCTGACAACCACCACCACCACCACACCACCACCACCAACAACAACAGAGAAAATCAGGGATTAGACTTTGTCCCAGGGGAATGGTTTTATAGCCAAGGTCTATTATTTGATAAATTGAGAAAGGAAGGTGAAAATAGAGAATAAATCCTGAGCAAATGCATATCCATGCCTATGTGAATTGTACGGTACCTACATTTTACTGCAAATATATTAGTAAAATATTTTCTCAACTTGAACAATCACATCATAAATATTTATACTACTTCATTGACCAGTTTGGGCTATAAACTTAAAATTTAACCCATGATCGCTGGGACTTTGAATCAGCTATGTGCAGCCAGAGAGCAGGAAAGAGAGGTTAGTGCCTTAACTACACAACCATGCTGCAGAGAAACCTGAAATCATTCAAAATTCCCAAAGAGAGAAAAACAAACAAACAAACTTTGTCTTATACATGAGCTGGATGAATAAACCTGAAGCAAAAGCTTTGTATTCTTAATAAAAACATTATTACAGTTTCAAAATTTTGCTTTTTTGTGACTAAAATCATACATGATCACCTGATACATTTTTTTTTCCTGCAAAGATGGGAGCCATTGTAGTTAACATCTGTCCCTTCTTGACTCTCCTGTGCTGATGTCCTGTTTAATAACACGGTGAAGCATATGGACTCAGCAAATGCGAGTAAAAGACTGCTTCTCTGAATTGATCTCAGGTAAACCTGAACAGTGCTGAAGTCCTTAGGTCAACTTTTTATCTGCAAATTAAAAACCCAATTTCTAATCCCAGCTTCAAAACATGAAACTTTCCTGCCACCCACTTCTCATTCCACAAGCAATACATTTTGGAAATCAAAGTCTCTAAGAGTAGCCAAAGAAAATAGGATGAAAGAGTCCAAAGGTCATCAATTGTATTCTACCATCATTTTAAAATGTACAGCTTACACAAAAACCTCAGCAAAGCTTTCACTGAAGCATATATTTTAACACCTTTCTGAATATGGTATCATGCATCCAGGGACACAGTGTAATTCACTGCCACTGCTAAAATTCATTTAATATTTCATGATTATATCTTTAAAATCATAGTCTCAGACAATATAATTTGCTGTGTTCCTTCTAGACCAATGCTTGTTACTTACAGCTCTTCTCATAGGTTCAAACTACCTCCTGTTATCTGCTTTTTGTTTCTTAGGATTCTAACTTTTTGAAAGTTGATGATAGACCATGGGCTCAAACATGCAAAGCACCACGGCTGTACTTTATTGGTTCAAGAATCAAGACTGACATGTGCAAAACAGAGAGGATGCAGATTCAGGATTGTTTCTTGCTTCTGGAGCCCATTTCTTCTATCCTACCTGATCGTCTAACAATGTTTCTATCCATAGAGTGGACATTTGTATCTTACATTCATCTCTAAATTAGGCTGATTATTTCCTTTAGATGATTCATTTCTTTCTATAGTGCAGTGGTTACCATTTTTCTGAATACCTTGTGTCCTTTGTATGTGTGTGTTTGTACGTGTGTGTGTGTGTGTGTGTGTGTGTGTGTGTAAGTGTGTGTGCATGTATATTTAGCACAATACCAAGTCTCCAAGTGGATCATAGAGCCTCACTAATATCTCTTCTTTTGAGGTGATTAATTTTGGGTATTTAGCAAGTTAGCTTTCTTCTCAACAGAGGATATAATCCTTTCACCTCAAATTCAGTGCTTTTTCACAGAAAATTACATGGAAGACTTCCAGTTATATGCTTAGAGAAAGGCTCATCTGAGCCTTTCAGGCTTCTCTATTCCTCTCAATATTACTGTTAATTGTTTCCAAATTTTACAAATCTATCCCTCTTTGAATCCATATTCACTTCAATCATCATAATCTCTTATTTCCACCATGTCAACACCTGCATGGAGTTCTGTGAATGGAATATAGATATTTTCATTAAGACTTTATCTTGCCATGCTCCCTGTTGCTTGACTTTTCTTTATATATTCTTCTGTGAAGAGATACATCTGTTCATATCAAATCTAGAAGTGTAACACTTAGTTATATATCCATAATTCAACCCCCTTCAAAATTATTGAGTAGGCACTTCCTACCACCCATGGTTGTCAAAGGTCAGTGCTTACTTGTACTTATGATAGAGAAAATACTTTGAAGGACCTCATCAAGAAAGGTAAAAATAGTAGGGGCAAAAGTAGGAATCTCAGTGTGTGACAAAGCAGATGTGAAGAAGCTTCTTTAATGTTGAGGCAAACAGATCTAGGGACTGACCTGCCATTTGTTTTGTCAGCTTAGAGCGCCAACCCAATGCATTAAATTCACTACATTTTATCTAAGCTAATTATCTTTCCAATAAAATGTATTTCTTGTTCCCTTTCTATGGCCATGAAGGCTAGCATGGTCCTCTCAAAGGCTTCACTGGGATATGCTTCCACTTCTAGGCCTATATGTACCTTGTAACCAAAAAGCATGGGATCATTCTGTGTACGACCACTTTCTACCCTGCTTACTTTTCTTTTGGTACAGTAAGAGACTTCTTATTAGATATACAGGATGGTCAACATCTTTTCTAATGTGTCTTACACCACCTTTATTCTACATAACATAAAAATACAATTTCCCTAGCATCATGGACTAATCATGCTCCCATGTCATTTGGGTAAACAACATTGAAATGATAAAAAATGACTATTAAAACTCATTTTTTTAATCTGGCAATCACCACTACCCAACTTCATGCTGAACATCAGCAAACTTATTGTTAAATAGCTCTGACCATCTTTCCACGGGTATTCTCACCTAAATTTTTTTTTCTTTAAAACTTAATATCTTTTATTTCTAATTTATCCATTCAATGTCTAAGAAAATTTGATATTTTGAAGACATGTTCATTAATTAACTTAAAATTTTCATCAGTGTGAATGGTCCGCAGCAAACATTTTCTTAGTGAGCAAGCAAATAACTTCTCTTTCCTCCCCTAAAGGAGTTTCTGCATATGCATTTCCCCAGCAATTTAGTAATATTTTTCACATGTTAAATAAGGCATAATATTATCTTTGTTCCTGACACAGTTCTTACCTCAATGAACAAGTCAGGTCAGGGTTAAATATTGTTCTTTATTTCCTCCAGTCAATCCTAAAATAGTTACTACCTTTTGAAATACAGTTCATTTTAGGGGACATTTCTAATTCAATAACTGATAATATCAGTTAAGCATCTCTTTCTCCTATAGAAGATTATATGCAATAAGGAAACATGCTCTACTTTGTTCATTGAAGCCTTATTTATAATAGCCAGAAGCTGGAAAGAACCCAGATGTCCCTCAACAGAGGAATGGATACAGAAGATATGGTATATTTACACAATGGAATACTACTCAGCATAAAAACAATGAACTCATGAAATTCTTAGGCAAATGGTTGGAACTGGAAAATATCATTCTAAGTGAGGTAACCCAATCACAAAAGAACACACATAGTATGCAGTCACTGATAAGTGGATATTAACCCAGAAGTTTGGAATACCCAAGACACAATTCACGTATCAATTGATTCCCAAGACGAAGGAAGGAGAGGCCCCTGGTCCTGGAAAGACTGGATGCAGCAGTGTAGGGAAATACCAGTACAGAGAAGCAGGAGGGGGTTGACTGGGGAACAGGGGGAGGAAAGAGGGCTTATGGGACTTTCAGGGAGGGGGGAACTTGGAAAGGGGAAATCATTTGAAATGTAAATACAGAATATAGAAAATAAATAAAAGAAGATTGTATGAACTTTGTTTGTAGTAAGTAATGAATCCTTCTTATGTTCTCTCCATTGGTCTAAGGAATTCAGAATAGTCTCATGGTAGCTTCTCATACTCAACATGTTTAAAGCACTTCAGAAAATTGTTTTCTCAGCTTCCCTTGCTGATAAAGTAGAGAGACACAGTAGAGACAAAATTTGTTATGGCGCATGAACTTATGATTTTAGTGCATTAAAGTATAAGGAGAAGACGTTTTTGTGTAGATCCAATTTTCTAGCATGGGTTGTATGAAATTCAGTTGGACCCTTTGGTCTGGCAAGGATACTGGCATGCACTGACAAGTTAGCTGTCATCCTAAACAGAAAGCACAGTGAGACATCACTGAGGAGCCTGTGAGTGGTAGAGTGTGGTATGTTGGTAGTATTGCACACCTAACTATAGTGCCACATAAGTCCGTGCAGCTACATAACTCCCTTCTACAAATGACTCTATGATTTGGAGCAGCAAGTGTGCTGCTATTGCTTATAAATGTTTAAAACTCAGAGTAAATTTTCCCTAAAAATGGAAAAAAAATCATACATTAAAAGAAATAACCCATGGTAGTGTAATCTATACAAATTTCCCAAGCATTCTGAGTTAGACTTTGTTTCTGTTTTATAAATATACTTTGATAAAATTATGTATTGATGTTTAGCATTATTTTCCTAGCATAACATATTTTCTCAAGTCTCATAGTCACTCTATTTTAACAGTTATGATATGTCAAACTGTGTTAATGAGCATGCGCATTCCAATTCATCCAAATGTGAAAACTTTTCTGACACCTATCTTCTCATCAAAATGCTCTTCGTTTAACCACTGAGCAAATTAAAACCTCGAACTTTACTTTTTGACAAATTGTATATTCAGTTAGTACCAGACAAAGGTTTGGATTTATGTGGGCCAATAATTCTTGGTCTTAACCACAACAGATCATTTTCAAAGGAGCCAGATGTGTCAGACCGTTTTCCAGTACACTTAACAGGATTTATAATTTGATTTTTTTAGTCATTATCTTGTAAAATCTTTGGAAATGACTGATCTCAGTGTTATCCAGTTTCACTGGAAATTTACCTTTGCATGTCTTACATACATATCCATAGCAATGTATACATGTGTGCATATGTGTGGAAATCTGTGGATCCCACCAGTTGTCCCTTTCAGTTGTTCTCCACCATATTTTTCTGCTGCATGGTCTGTTGATGTACTTGGAGGTATCTAGTATAGTCCAGTTATCCAGCCTGCAAATTTCAGAAATTTGTCTTTCTCTCTGTCGAGCAATGCAGTTAGAGACACATGACACCAGGTTCAACTTTCACATGCATGCTGAGCATTTGACCTTCTCAGCACTTTACTACTGACTGAACCATCTTTCCAGCCCTTAGAATTGATTTGTTTTCAAATGTATAAATATATGCTTAATACCGACAAATTAAATAATGTCTGAAGGATGTGAGAATATAAGCAATGCAGCTTACTGTGTGTTTCTAACTGTTCTGAAATGAGATGTGATGCCAGAACTTACCTCTGGGTTGTGAGCCAAAGCTACCTTCTGTAGAATTTGGCTGGAGATGTTCACTAACATTGCTCTATTCCTCTTCACACATACACTCCTTTCCACATGAGTCTTAACCTTTCCAATAATACCAAAATTATTTTCTTTTTTTTATTAGATATATTCTTTATTTACATTTCAAATGTTCTACCCTTTCCTGGCCCCCCTCCCCCAAAAATCCCATAAATCATCTCCCTTTCCCCTATCAACACTCCCCAGCTTCCCTGTCCTGGTAAAAACTTGTAGGTTAAGTCTGTACTATGGGAAACACTATATAAAGTCAGTGTAGGAGGGCTGCCATGCATGTGTCAGCCAAACCTCAGCAAGCAGAAATAGACTGTACAAAAAAAAAATTATAGTTGATTGTAGTTTCATTCCAATATTCAATAATTACATTCTAATTCCCCATTAAGGTATATGGAGTAAAACTTTGTTGATTACAGTGAGGATTTATGTTTTTACACCAATGTTCTGATATGAGGACAAATGGTTATGTTTATATAACCACATTAGGATGCAGCTAGCATTTTTGTTTGTAAAACAAAATTCAGCCAAAAAATCTTGAAGTATAGTGTATTCCACTTCTATCTTCTCTGACAGAATATTCTGTTTACGATATACAGGTCAGAATGCTAGTTGTTAGGACAGACCTGATGCAACACAAAAGAAATAATAATAATAATAATAATAATAATAATAATAATAATAATAATAATAATATAGTAAAACCCTACACAAATATAATACTAAAATCCTTAAAATACAAATTTTAAGGATCAAATCTATTTTCTGTTTTGCATATGTAAATGTTTAGAACAGGGGTGTTTATTTTTGTATTCTATTTCTATATAGATGGATAATTAATATAACATACCATGCCAATGTGGATTTATTTCTGGCAACCTGGGGATAGTTCATAATATAGGTAGCACCTTTCTGTGGTTGGCAATTCTAACTCCCATTCTCAAGACTGACACCATGAGTAAATTATTGTCAGCATACCAGTTTCCCCCAGAGCAGATTCCATCTATCATAGGACTATTAATACTTAAATTTCCATTTGAGGACTTTAAATCACAACGTTGTCCTCTGAGGTCATGTTATTTATGGCAATGATACTTTTCATCAGAATGATAATTGAATGGCTTTTATTTTTAATGAGGAACATTATCTTCACTAAAGAATGTAGCATTTTGTAATTATTAAATAATGTCTTCCTGTTACCTTCTCATCATCTATCCCTCTAAAGTTAATAGAAACTATGCATATGCAATGATTTGCACAAACTTTTCCACGGTGGTACTCAACAGAGGATTGCATACAGAGATACATGAATATGTGATTATTTCTCTGTCACTATTGCTGTAGGGCTTAGGTTTCACCAGTATAGTTAATACAGGTCTACATTGTTAGTAGTAATCCCATGGCTCCCTGGCACTTACTCTAGTCTTCAAGTAGAAAACCATTCTCTTTAACATTGTAAGTCAGCATATTTCCACTGAAAAGGATTTGGCTCAAGTTGGCCAATACAAGGAATATTAATCCCTTTCTTCCAACAGAAGGATCAGCAGCTGCCTTTCTCCAGGGACCAGTAATAAAATTTGATTGCTCATACTTTAGTGAACATCTCAAGACACAGTTATAATGGGTTCTGCAAAAGAAAGGGAGATAGAGTTGCAATAGGGAGGTTCTGGAGGGAAACAGGGAAATGGGATAACATTTGAAATGTAAATACATAAAATATCCAATAGGGAGCCCCAAAGAAACTTCCTGATATATTTACCACCGTGATCAAAGCTCTACTGAGTCACTCTCTTTTGGCAGTTTCCACCAAGGCCAATCTAGTACTGGCTGTTATATCTTAGATGAATATACAAAATTTCTGAAAATTACCAATTTGGTAAATAACAAAGTTATAGTTTTTCCATCTCCAAGGACTGCTTCTTTTCCTGATACAAATAAAGCTACCTATGCAGGTGAGTTTTAGAACTTAGCCTCATTCTGTGTCTTCCAATTATTATACATCCAAGATAGCCCAGGTGCTATGAAGTCATCACTGAATTCTTACTCTTATCCCCAAAGATCAAGGACATTACATGTGCTCATGCATGGAAATAATGCCTCAACACACCATTCACCTTCAAATAGGCTAACCAATATATAGGATTATTGAGTTTTTGAGATGTGACTAGAATGAATATTGCATGCTGAAGAGACAGAGAAATCAATTTAAATGTCATTGTAAATGACATTTAGATAACTGGGAGCCAAATTAGTTACTGAAGCAAATTTTAAACATCTGAGAAAAATTTAACCATGTGAGTCTATCACTGTAGTCATAAATGTTATGAAACATTTATGGTTTAGCATAGATACACTATATCTGATGGGGAACTCAGCTTCTCAATTGAGTTATACTGTTAGTATAAAATATATCACAAATTCTTACCAATATAACATGAGAAACACAAAATAAAGTATCGATCCTTTTCACATTGTTTACATATAAAATGACAATCTTTTGATAAATATAGCAATTACACTTGATTTCATTTCTTTTTGGAGGAAAAAAAACAAATATGGGATCTTTATGCTTTATTGGGTGGTATGATGCAGACTACAAGGGATCCTGAATATAAAGTACAGAATTTAACTTTTCTATAGTTACTCATATATTTCAAATAACCTCAAGGGTACTATCTGTCCTCTCCTGGTTAAAGCTCAAAGGCTATTGGAAACTTTGTCAAGTTTGAAGCCAGAGATAAAATGCTCTTCCGATGAAGAATATTTTTTTTAGCTATGATCCTAGCTGAGTATTTCTACATATCTCCATTGTTACTTCTTCAAATACTTGAATCCATATACAGACAAACCCACAGTGTTGAGATATCCCAGATCAATGCTTGCCTATTGAAGACCAGGCTCCTTTATTCATCTGACTTGTGACATTTCAAGCCTTGTTTCAATGCATAGCCTTGTCTATTAGGATACCCTAGATCTAGATAATTATCCCTAGATATTACGCTCATTTGAAATGTCACCACTGGAAGAATGGATGTAGGTATCTTTGTCACTATTTCCAATTATAGTAGAATTGGTCTTAAGCAGTTTTTCAGATTGCTTATTTGATAAGACACTAATAAAAGTGCTAGTTCACCTATGAAACGTGCTTTGTAGAAGTTATTTTACTTAAAATGAAAAATTTGGGTTTACAGGCAGTTTCTTTAAAACTACTTTTTGTTCTTCCTTTTAGGTATAAGATATCTTAGTAATAAAGTAAAACTAAGAAAGATTGCTGATATTCTCTCCCAACTTGAATAACTCAAACTTACAAAGGTGCTTATGAAATGACTTATTGAGGTTCCAAACTCATGATTAAGTACATGGCTCCAGCCAGCATTGAGTGTCTCTATTCTCATCTGACACCAGAGTTTTTCTTTTGTCATTTATCCCTGCCTTCTGTGATGCCCTTGCCACACATGACAGAGCCCAGACTCCACTTTGGAACTGCTTAAGAAATGTCTCTCACTTTTTATTTTCTATTCCAGGTAAGCCTTGCAAACAAAAAAAGCTGAAAGAGATCCCGTGTGTAAGGAAAATGCAGTCTCGAATTTGTATTTACCTAAAACGCTTATATAAAATTACATCTTTCGATAACTTGGTCTCTGAGAACACGTATTTGAGGTAAACTCAATGACATTCCAGAAACTGATGTGCAAGTTTCTGGCTGTTAAGGAGATACCATACTTTGGATGAATCCTAAGTGAATCCTTGTCATACTACTAAAAAGAACAATTTTTTCTAAATCTCTGGAATATCAACAGAAAAAAAAAGTCTGTAGAGCTCACAGTATTTTACTATGGCACCATGACAAAGCAGACTTCTTTCTGTTTAATCCCTGGCTGGGACCATGTCTGTTTCTTTTCAACAAACTATCATTATTTGAAGAATAAGCAATGATATGAGCTAACTTTAGCCTACGTGGAGAGAAACACAAAGCATTTTGACTAAGATCAGGAACATGACACTGTTGCCAAATCTTTCCATACCTATTCAAGATGGTACTTGCTGTCTTATCTAAAACAATAAAACAACTGAAAGAGAAAAAGACAATACAAATATGAAGGGGAAAGTTAAAGTATATTTATTATCTGTGTATAATATAATTGTGTAAATAAATGCCCCTAAAATTAAGAAACACCTCCAGATGACATAAACTTCCAACAAAGTAACAAGATACAAAATTAATACACAAAAATCATAGCCTTCCAGTATACAAATGACAGAGAAAGAAATCAATCATTAACAATACCCTCAAATTATATTGAGGGCAACTCTAACCAATCTAGAGAAAGACTGGTATAATAAATAATTTAAGACATTAAAGAAATAAATTAATGAAGATATCAGAAGATTAAAAAAAATCTCTCATTCTTATGGAACAGTAGGATTAATAGAATAAAAATAGCCATTCTACAAAAAAGCAATTTATAGATTCGATGTGATCCCCATCAAACTTGCAACAAAATTATTCATAGAACTTGAAAAGACAAATATCAAATTCATATGAAAATGAAAAGAACTAGAGCTAAAAGACTCCTGAATAATAAAACAACTGTTTGAAGTATCGCCATACCTGATCTCATACTACAACAATATATTAATAAAAAGGTATGATGTTGACATCAAGGCAGAAAAAAATGAACAATGGAGTAAATTGAAGACCCATACATAAATCTATATCAAATTGACATCTGGATTTTGCTTTTTGGTAAATAAGCCAGAAATACACACTTGAAAAAAAATAGCATATTCAATAAATGGTGCTGTAAAACTAGATGACTGCCTGCAAAAGGATGCATATAGATCCCTACTTTTCACTTTGTGAAAGCTCAACTTCAAATGGACCAAAGACCTCAACATAAAGCAAGATACACTGAATTTTATAGAAGAGAAAGTGGGGGATAATTATGAACTTATTGGCAGAAGAAAAGACTTTCTGAATAAAAAAACCCACCATATTGCAGGTACTTAAAAACAACATGTAATAATAAAGATCTCATGAAACTAAAAAACTTCATTTGGTCAATCAGCAGGCTAAAGAAATGGAAAATATTTTTTAACCAACTATGTTTCAGACAGAAGAATAATATATAAAAACTCAAAAAAACTGTGCATCAAGAAAAAAAATAACCAAATTAGAATATGTGGTACAGATTGAAACAGAGATCTTTCAAAGAGAAAACTCAAATTGCTGAGTAGCACTTAAAATACTACACAACTGTGTATTACTCAGCAAAGAAAAATGACTTTAACAAATTTGCAGGTAAATTGATCGCACTAGAAAAATCATACTGAGTGAGGTAACCCAGAGTCAGAAAGGCAAGGATGGTATGTATGTACTTCTAAATAGATAGTAGCTATTAAATAAGGGATAATCTTGCTATAAACCAAAGATCAGAAAAGAGTAAGTAACAAGGAGGTCTCAAGGGGCCACTCATATATCTCCCTAGGAAGGGGGAAATAGAATAGATTTCACAGATGTACTGGGGCAGGTAAGAATAGGAACAAGAGGAATCAGGTGTGAGGGTGGGGAAGAGAGGGAGAGAAGACTAAAATTGGAGGTCATTTGGGAGTTGATGTATAAACCTAGGACAATGGAAACTCCCTGGTATGTACAAGGGTGGCCCTACTGAAAACTCCTAGATATGGGATATGGAGCCTGAACTGGCCATCTTTGTAACCAGGCAAGGCTTCCTTTGGTGGGGCCAGGACATCAATGAACTTTCTCAAAAAATAATTTCTTCTGTTTTCAAGATGTTCTGTGGTAAAGATGGCAAAGAACCTATTGGACTAGCCAACCAATGACTGATCCAACTTGAAACTCCTACCACAATTGGGAGTTCATGCCTGACACTGCCTGTATTGACAGGAACCAGAGACTAGATAGCACAAAGACCACAGATAGTACTGGATGGAACAGATGCAGAGACCACAGCAAAAGATTAGGTAGAGATCAGGGAACTCTGAATCTGCTCCAATCAGTTGCTGGATGAAGGTTCTCTGATGATAATTGGGTTAATCTCCAATCTATGAGATTAACAGAATAATTTAGGAAATTATTTCATTGACTTTTCTTTTTTGTTGTATTTAGTGACATTATAACTGAAGAATAAGTTAGTATAGACCAAGATCTGCCCAATCTAGTCATATGGCTTATGAATAAAAACAGATTGTGTGTCTTTTATACAGGCTTGTTAAGATTATAAAATCTACAGGGGAGGAGGGACTTGTAGTAGTCAGAGGGTTCAAGAACACTACAAGAATGAGCCCAAAGAATCAATTAACCAGGGCTCGTAGGGGCTCGTAGAGACTGAAGAAACAATCAAGGAGCATGGTTGGATCTGAGCTAAGTCTTCTGCATATATATTATTTATGATTGTATAGCTTGGTGTTCTTGTGGTACTCCTAATTGTGGAATGGGGATTGTCTCTGACTCTTTCAACTATGCTTGCTATCCTTTTCATCCTAACGGGTTGCCTCTGTTCAGCTTGATATGAGGGTATGTGCCAAGTCTTATAGTAAGTTGTTATGTCCTGTTTGGTTTTTGATTGATATCTCTGGAAGACCTGCTCTTTTTCTTTTTTTCCTTTACTTTTATTGTATATTGTCTTTATTTACATTTCAAATGTTATCCACCTTTCCTAGTTTCCTCTCTAGACACCCCCTATCTCATCTCCCTCCCCATGCTTCTGTGAGGGTATTCATCTACCCACCATCCATTCCTGCCTCCCAACCCTGGCATTCCCCTACACATCGAGCATTCCCCTACACATCAAGCATTCCCAGGACCAAGGTCCTCTCATTCCACTGATGTCCAACAAGGCCATGCTTTGCTACATATGTAGCTGGACCATGGGTCCCTCCATGTGTACTCTTCGGTTGGTGGTTTAGTCCCTGTGAGCTCTGGGGTTACTGGTTGCTTCATATTGTCGTTCCTCCTACAGGGCTTCAAACCACTTCAGCTCCTTCAGTCCTTCCGCTAACTCTTCCACTGGGGGCCTTGTGCTCAGTCCAATGGTTGGCTGCAAGCATCCACTCTGTATTTGTCAGGCTCTAGCAGAGCCTCTCAGGAGGCAGCTATATCAGGTTCCTGTCAGCAAGCACTCCTTGGCATCCTCTATATTTTCTGGGTTGGTATCTTTATATGGAATGGATCCCCTGGTGGGGCAGTCACTGGATGGCCTCTACTTCAGTGTCTGCTCCACACATTGTCTTTGTATTTGCTCCCATGAGTATTTTGTTCCCCCTTCTAAGAAGGACTGAAGGATCCACATTTTGATCTTCCTTCTTCTTGTGCTTCATGTGGTCTGTGAATTGTATCTTAGGTATTCCAGCTTTTGGGATAATATCCACTTATCAATAAGTGCATACTATGTGTGTTCTTTTGTTACTGGGTTACCTCACTCAGGATGATATTTTCTAGTTCCATTCATTTGCTTAAGAGTTTCATGAAGCCATTGTTTTTAAATAACTGAGTAGTATTCTATTGTGTAAATGTACCACATTTTCTGTATCCATTCCTCTGTTGAAGGATATTTGGGTTGTTTCCAGCTTCTTGGTATTATAAAAAAAAAGGCTCCTATGATCATAGGGGAGCATGTATCCTTGAAATATTTTGGAGCAACTTTTGGTTATATGCCCAGGTGTGGTATAGCTTGGTCCTCAGGTAGTACTATGTCTAATTTTCTGAGGAACTGCCAGACTGATTTCCAGAGTGGTTTTATCAACTTGCAATCCCATCAACAATGGAGGAATATTACTCTTTCTCTACATCTTCAACAGCATCTGCTGTCACCTGAGTTTTTGATCTTTTTTTATTAGATATTTTATTTATTTACATTTCAAATGTTATCCCCTTTCCTCTTTTCCCCTCAGAAAACCCCCTATCTGATCCCCACCCCCCTACTCACTAATCCATCCACTCCTGCTTCCCTGCCCAGGTATTCCCCTATATTGGGGCAATGAGCCTTCACAGGACCAAGGGCCTCTCCTCTCATTGATGTCCATCCAACAAGGCCATCCTCTGCTACATATGTGGTCGGAGCCTTGGGTCCCTCCATGTGTACTTTTTGGTTGATGGTTTAGTCCCTGGGAGCTCTGGGGTTAATAGATGGTTCATATTATTGTTCCTCTTAAGGGGCTGCAAACCCCTTCAACTCCTTTGGTCCTTTCTCTAACTCCTCCATTGGAGACCCAGGCTTAGTCCAGTGGTTGGTTGAGAGTATCCCCCTCTGTAATTGTCAGGCACTGGCAGACCCTCTAGCCATTTTAACTGGAGTGAGGTGGAATGTCAGGGTTGTTTTGATTTGCATTTCCCTGATGAGTATTGATATTGAACATTTCTTTAGGTACTTCTCAGCCATTCAATATATCTCAATTGAGAATTCTTTGTTTAGCTCTGTAACCCATTTTAAAATAGGGTTGTTACCCTTCCAGCTGCCATTTGGAGCAGGGAACCAGGAGCTCCAAAGCCATCTGTGCTTAGCCTACCAGGAGAGTGATCTCCGAGCAGCGATTTCACTTCTGAATGTAGAAGTGAGATCTCCACCTTCTTTCTGGAGGAGTACAGCTAGAAGGGCACAGGGCATATGATCAGTGGAGCTGCTGGGACAGTAGTCTTCCTTCCAGCTGCCATTTGCACCAGGGAACCAGACAGCTCCACAGCCTTCTGTGCACAGACCCTGCCAGAAGAGAGTTGGTCACCCAGGAGTACAGACACAGGATTACAGGCCCATAGGAGAGACAAGCTCCAGCCACAGACATCAAGACCAATTAACATCATAGATAATCAGACGGTGAACAGCAAGCACAAAAACCTTACCAAAAGAAACCAAGGCTACTTGGCAGCATCAGAGCCCAGTTCTCCCACCACAGCAAGTTACGGATACCCCAACACACAGGAAAAGCAAGAGTTGGATTTAAAGTCTCATCTCATGATGTTGTTAGAGGACATCAAGAAGGACATAAATAACTCCCTTAAAGAAATACAGGAGAACATGGGTCAAATGGTAAAGCCCTTAAAGAGGAAACAAAAAAATCACTGAAAGAAATACAGGAGAGCATGGGTGAACAGGTAGAGGTCCTTAAGGAGGAAACACAAAAATCCCTGAAAGAATTACAGGAGAACACAAATAAACAAGGAAGGAACTGAACAAAACCATCCAGGATCTAAAAATGGAAGTAGAAACAATAAAAAATTCACAAAGTGAGACATCTCTGGAGATAGAAAATCTTGGAAAGAATTCAGGAGTCATAGATGCAAGCATCAACAACAGAATATAATAGATAGAAGAAAGAATCTAAAGTGCTGAAGATAACATACAAAACATTGACTCAACAGTCAAAGAAAATGCAAAATGCAAAAAAATCCTGAGCCAAAACATCTGGGAAATCCAGAACACAATGAGAAGACCAAATCTAAGAATTATAGGTATGGAAGAGAGCGAAGAGTTCCAACTTAAAGGGCCAGTAAATATCTTCGACAAAATTATAGAAGAAAACTTCCCTAACCTAAAGAAAGAGATGTCCATGAACATAAAAGAAGCCTACAGAACTCCAAACAGACTGGACCAGACCAGAAAGTCCTCCCATCACATAATAATCAAAACACCAAATGCACTAAACAAAGAAAGAATATTAAAAGCAGTAGGGAAAAAGGTCAAGTAACCTATAAAGGCAGGCCTATCAGAATTACACCAGACTTCTCACCTGAGATGAAAAAAGCCAGAAGATCCTGGGCAGATCTCATACAGACCCTAAGAGAACACCAATGCCAGCCCAAACTACGATACCCAGCAAAACTCTAAATTACCATAGATGGAGAAACCAAGATATTCCATGATAAAACCAAATGTACACAATATCTTTCCACAATCCAGCCCTACAAAGGATAATAGATCGAAAACGCCAACAAGAGGAGGGAAACTACACCCTAGGAAAAGCAAGAAAGTAATCTTTTTCCAACAACCCAAAAGAAAGGAACCACACAAACATAAAAAGAACATCAAAAATAACAGGAAGCAACAATCACTATTCCTTAATATCTTATAACATCAATGGACTCAATTCCCCAACAAAAGAAATAGTCTAACAGAAATATTTTTCACTGGGCAGTGGTGGCGCACGTCTTTAATCCCAGCACTTGGGAGGCAGAGGCAGGTGGATTTCTGAGTTCAAGGCCAGCCTGTTCTACAGAGTGAGTTCCAGGACAGTCAGGGCTACACAGAGAAACCCTGTCTCAAAAAAAAAAAAAAAGGAATATTTTTCATGCAAATCTTCAATTTTATCAGAAAATATTTGTGATTCCTCTTTCAATTTAGTAATGTTTTTATGTCTACCATTTTAACTATTATTTTCCATGATAATCTTTCATTTTAACATTTTTTCTATATATTTCTTCAATTTTATCAGAGATATTTTCCATGTAAATCTTCAATTTTATCAGAAAATGTTTATAATTCCACTTTCAATCAACTTAGGAATATTTTTATGCCTACCATTTTGTCTGTATAATTTTCCATGATAATCTTGAATTTTAATGGTTTTCTATATATTTTTCAATTTTATCAGAAATATTTTCCATGTAAATCTTCAGTTTTATCAGAAAATGTTTATAATTCTACATTCAATCAACTTAGGAATGTTTTTATTCCTACCATTTTATCTGTATAATTTTCCATGAAATAGTCAATTTTAATGTGTTTTTCTATATATTTCTTGAATTTTGTCACAAATATTTTCCTTGTAGATATTCAATTTTATCAGAGAATGTTTATAATCCCACTTTCAATCAACTTAGAAATAATTTTATGCCTACCATTTTATCTTTAATTTTCCATGATAAACTTCAATTTTAATGTTATTTTATACTTTTTCTGAATTTTAATAGAAATATTTCCCATGTAAATCTTCAGTTCTATCATAAAATGTTTCTACTTCCTTTTTCTATTAATTTAATAATGTTTTTATGTCTACCATTTTATTCTTTAATTTTCCATGAAAATTGTCAATCTTAATGTGTTTTTCTATATGCTTCTTCAATTTTGTCAGAAACATTTTCCATGTAAATCTTTAATTTTATCATAAAATGTTTTTACTTTCTTTTTTATTAAAAAATTTAAAAAATGCAAAAAAAAATTAAATAGGTTGTTTGTTTCTCTGGAGTCTAACTTCTTGAGTTCTTTGTGTACATTGGATAATAGCCCTCTATTGGATATAGAGTTGGTAAAGATCTTTTCCCAATCTGTTGACTGCTCTTTTGCCCTACTGATAGTGTCCTTTGTCTTACAGAAGCTTTGCAATTTTATGAGGTCTCATTGGCAGATTGTTGATCTTAGAGCATAAGCCATAGTGTTCTGTTCAGGAAAATGTCCCCTGTGCCCTTGTATTTGAGACTGTTCCTCGCTTTCAGTTCTATTAGTTTCAGTGTATCTTGTTTTATGTGGAGGTCCTTGATCCACTTGGACTTGAGTTTTGTACAAGGAGATAAGAATGGATCAATTTCCATTCTTCTACATTCTGGCCTCCACTTTAACCTGCACCATTTGTTGAAAATGCTGTGTTTGGTTCATTGCTGGGTCTTCAATCCTATTCCTTTGGTCTACCTGCTTGTCTCTGTACCAATACCATGCAGTTTTTATCACTATCGATAAATAGTGATAAAAACTGCATGGCATTGCTCTGTAATACCATGCTATTGTATTGCTCTGTAATACAGCTTGAGGTCAGTGATGGTGAAATCCCCTAAGTTCTTTTATTGTTGAGAATAGGTTTTGCTATCCTGTGTTTTTTGTTATTACAAATGAATTTGCAAAGTGTTCTTATTAACTCAATAAGAATTGAGTTGTAATTTTGATGTGGATTGCATTGAATCTGTAGATTGCCTTCTGCAAGATGGACATTTTTACTATATTAATTCTGTCAATCTATGAGCATGGGAGATTTTCTGAGATCGTATTTCATTTCCTTCTTCAGAGACTTGAAGTTCTTGTCATACAGATCTTCCATTTGCTTGGATAGAGTCACACCAATGAAGGCACAACATACCCAATCTTATGAGACACAATGAAAGCAGTGCTAAGAGGCAAACCCATAACGCTGAGTGCCTCTAAGAAGAAACTGGAGAGATCATACTTGAACAGCTTGACAACACACCTGAAATCTCTGGAACAAAAGGAAGTAAATACACCCAAGAGGAGTAGACAGCAGGAAATAATCAAACTCGGGGTTGAAATCAACCAAATAGAAATAGAAAGAACTATACAAAGAATCAACAAAACTGGGAGTTGGTTCTTTGAGAAAATCAACAAATAGATAAACCCTTAGCCAGACTAATCAGAGAGCACAGAGATGGTATCCAAATTAACAAAACCACAAATGTAAAGGGAGACAAAATAAAAGAAACCGAGGAAATTCAATAAATCATCAGATCTTACTACAAAAGCCTATACTCAACAAAACTGGAAAATCTGAATGAAATGGCCAATTTTCTAGACAGATACCAGGTAGCAAAGCTTAATCAGGATTAGATAGACCATCTCAACAGCCCCATATCCTCTAAAAAAATAGAAGCAGTCATTAAAAGTCTCTGAAACAAACAAAAAAAAAAAAAAAAAGAAAGCCAGGGCTTAGTGCAGAATTCTCTCAGACCTTCAAAGAAGACCTAATACCAATACTCTTTAAATTATTCCACAAAATAGAAACAGAAGGAGGCCTACCCAATTCTTTCTATGAAGCCACAATTATGCTTATACCTAAACTACACAAAGACCCAACAAAGAAATTTCTATTATGAATATCAGTGCAAAAATACTCAATAAAATTCTCCAACTGATAAGCTCTCAGAAAGGAAAAATTTATTTCCTTCAACAGAGTCTCACTGGGTATACAAATCCATCTTAAGCCAGGCTCCATACTCAGAAGCATTTTTGGAGCTTCTTTGTCTCATAATGCTTTGCCATGGCTCTCATGCACACAAAAACACTCAATCTGGTCTTTTGAGTATATACTATAATTTCTAGGCTTATGTTTTTTCAGTATTTTTCTGTATGGGTGAATTTACATCTACATGTGTTTCCTGATCTTTTAATTTGGCTCTTTTCCTTCTGTTTTATCCTATTCTTGTGTGTTTTCTCTGAATTTATCTAATTTTATTTTATTAATATTTTTTAAGATGCATGATTGTATCCTGAAGTGAAAAAGGAAGAAGAACGTGTATTTCTGCAGGTAGAGAACTAGGGAGGAACTGGGAAATGTTGAGGGAGGAAACACCATAATAAGAATATATTATATGTAAAGTATTTTCAATGTAAAAAAGTTTTTTGATTCATTACAAAAATAATGTTAAGGACTAAGTCACCCAAAGCTTATCTGTAGATGCCTCATGAGAAATCAAAATGCAGGTAATGCAGTACTCTTCCTGAAAGTGTATCATGTGTACATTTCCAGCAGTTTTCCCTAAGGCCTAGTTACCTCTGCAGGACCAACATCAAAGAATCTGAAACCCATGCCTGTGCAGGAAGGTAGGGCTATCAGGAGCTGTCAGCCTCTCTCTTTTCCATGCCTGAAGCCTTGATGTTACTTTGCAAACAAATATCACTATTTGTTCACATATAAATATTTGGCTTTAGGTTTCATTTTATAAATTGTAAAAATTTTTTTAAAAGTTTTAATTGGAAAGTGAAGGCAATTTGTTTGTCTCTGATCTTGTCTGTAGAAGGTATATTCAAGAGCTGAGGATACAGTTCAGTGGTATAGTAATGGTCCAATATGCACAGAGACCACTGCACCACAAAGTAATGAAGTCACTTTCAGTTCCAGTTAATTCTTACACTGCTGAAGAGATGATACTGTCCTTAAAAACACACACTGTCTTTTCAAAAGAACCAAAGTTTGTTTCTGAGAACTCATGTTAGGTTACTCATGGTTTTTATAACATCAGCTCTAGAGACTCTAACATCCTCTTCTGGCCTCTGTGAGTATCTTGATGCATATGATTATCCTCCTAGAAATACATGATTACAAAAATCTATTTTTTTAAATCTATCTTTATCCTCTATATCTATAAAGTAAGGGAAGGTCTGAATGGATTAGTTATATCCTTACGATATATGTATGTATGTCTATATATTATTTATATACATGATAAACAAATGTGAGTTTAAGGTATGGTTAAATGAATCTTTATTTAACACTTGATATATAGAAGTATTGGGAACTAACTCTATCATTAATGATAATGACATATTGGTGCATTGTTTTTACTGATGCCAAGTTATTTTTTATCTTGAACTAGGCACAGAACCATGTTATAGCATATATAGAAGGCCTCAGATGCTTTCTGCTTTGTGCTTGAGTGTTTTCTTCCAGTTATTCACTTCCTTTGCCTTTTTACTGGCATACTGCTTTCCCTCTATGTGTTTTGAATATTAAGACTGTTAGTGACTTCAAAAATATTGCTTCTGTCAGTTGCTAGCACACTGGAGCTGCACATCAGTCGTTTTCCACAGTTCTTTTAGGGGAGACATACTGCTGGCCTCATTGTTTTGTTTCAATTTTTTTGTTGTTCCCATAGATGTAATATTTTAAGCACAGTTACGACTTTCTGTATACCATCTCATGTCAGTGTAATTGCAGACGAAAGGTTGAAGGACCCCAGCTTTTTCTAGAGATTCAATGTAAAGAAAATAGAGACTATGACTTTAAAGAAGATAGTACTGTTCATTTAAATTTAAAACATTGTGTTTTACTTTCTGGTTATACAAAATGACATACAGAACCCCAAAGTGATTCTGAATAAAAACCAAATCAGTATCTATTTTTCAGGAATAAAGTGAAGGTATATGTCTTTCTGATCAAAAACAGAGAGCGTCTTCAGTAATTTCTACAGACCATCCTGATAAAATGATTAGTGCTAAAGCAAAAGTCTCACATAGGCTGAACCATGTGGCCATGTGCAGAACAAAAAAGTGAGTGACTTTGATGGCAGATGAAATCTGATTTTCTTTCTCTTTCTTTCTTTCTTTCTTTCTTTCTTTCTTTCTTTCTTTCTTTCTTTCTTTCTTTCTTTCTTTCTTACCTTAAGCAGAGATCTCAAGCTTTTGTGAACCCATAAATTAGTTTAATTCTGCTCTTAAATTCTTCTCTATGGTTTTTTAAAGACTCAGATGAAATAGTCTCTATATGTAAGACTTCATTTCATTTCAGTACTTGAGTGTATAGGCTTTCATAGAAATGTGTGATAACGAGAGTGTGCCTATCTACCTGAGAGGGTCAAATTAAAAATTGGATAGGGCAACACAGTATAGAAAAGTTCTAACTTAGCAAACAAAACAAACCATACCATGCATGTCATGCCTTGAAATGATATAGTTCCTTCTTCAGTCATTGGTGATAACTTGGAGAAGGTGATCAAGTCTGAAAATGTAGGTGCTATATGAGGCCGAAATACCTAAAAAGCTGTTCAGGCCTTACACCTAGGACTGCACAAAGAATGAAGGACTGACTGGGGAAGGCATGAAGTTGCTTCTGTCTGGTTTTCTGGCCTATTTTGGACCATTCTCCAGTCTTTATTGAGACATTTTGTTTTCTTTGTATCTTCTTTTTGATACTGGAACTTTAATCATCTTCATGTAAAATCTATATGATTTCATGGTGTGTAGAACCTTATCAAAATGAGAAATGAAGAGTTCCTTGCAGCTGCTAATCCTCTCCAACCTCTAGAAAAGGAAGGAGAAGAGAGTCAACTATGATTTTTTATTATCTCAACAGCCAAAATAATAAAGTTCCCAAGTATTCAAAGCCAAATGTTGAAAGGAAAAAATAAGTGAGCAACTGAAAGACAATTGCTCATTCAAATACAAATTTGACAAAATATGGCTGGAGAAAAACTGTCAATTATGCTTAAGTATATAGCATTCATATTTTGCTCAGACACAAGCTTTCTAATACAAACTGACTAACCTTCCCTAGAGTTGCTATAGTACTCTTGGCTGCAGAGGTTGAGATAACATCATAATTCAAAAAGGGGCTTTGATTCAAAGAGCTGTGTCTACTAGTTTTAAAAGCAAAAGAGAGAAACATAATGAAGTTCAGAAGCTCTTAAAAATACAAGCAAGGAAAAAGGGGAAAAGATTGTGGGAAGGGGTGAATGCGATATAAAGTGAATAAGTAAAAGAATAAAATTAACTTTTAAAAACTAAATAAGGAAAGATAAATAGACATAAATAACAGACACCAAAAAGCATAGAAAGAAGAGTAGCCTTTGAATATAAAGCTTGGCAAACATATTTCTGCATTCAGTGTTGGTTGATATATTAATGTGAAAGTGGAAATGATAATAAACATGGATCATCTTAAATTTCATGGTTTCTCTCTCTTTTTTTTATTTTCTAAGTTTTTTATTTACATTCCAAATCATTTCCACTTTCCGTTTTCTCCCTTCCCGAAAGTCCCATAAGCCCCCTTCCCTCCCTCTTTTCCCCATTCAACCCCCTCTCATTTCTCTGTCCTGGCATTCCCCTTCTAAAAGGCATGAGATTGGAAGAGAGAATAGGCTAGAATTTTTTTCCACATTCTATTTTTAAAATTCTTTCATAAGAAATGTCTGCAAAAAAGCATTACTTTGTTAAAGACATTAAGCAGACTGTTAATTCTAGTCAACATGACCTAAGCAGTTTGCCAATAGAGGCATTAATTAATGAAATCCTCACAGTCATCTTGATGAATAAATTACAGAAAAGGTAAAAAGTGAACACAGAGCATGAAACTTTCTAAATTGCAAAAAGTATTTGTGGAAGAATGGAGATACATATTTAGAAGAAATTGCATTGTTCGGGACTAACAGTGCTTCAATCAAACAGTCAAACTCACTGTCAATCCCTAATTTGACTCTGAATCCCTAACCTGTATAGTTTCTTATTTTTTTATTAACATGTAATCAGATCATTTTCTTTATTTGACATTTGTCTGTGTCCTCTCCATCCAACTCTTCCCATGTTACCCTGTTGATTCCTTCTCAAATTCATTGATTCCTTAAAAATATTATTATTGTCACTTATATTTATGTAAATGTATAAATATATAAATACAACCTGCTTTTTCCTTTTAATGTTGCTTGTATATCTGTGATTTTAGTGCTTTCCACTTGGTATTGAATAACAAAGAGGGGCTCATCCCTGGGGAAGACTTTTTCTCCCTCTCTTGTTAGTCATTAGCTGCCTATAGCTCTTTGTCTATGAGTTGAAACCCTTGAGATTTTTCTCTCTCATGGTAGCATATTGGTTAATATTGTCATTGTTTAGACCTTTTAAAAAGCAGCTCTACTATTTTGGTATCATGGTATATTTTGCCTGTCATTTCTAGAATACATAATCTAACAGCAGATTCCCAGACACTCTTGACTTTTAATTAGAAGCATTCCATCACTTCTTCCATGATGTGACTTGAGCCTCTAAGTGTTTTATTGTAGAAGAATCCATTGTATCTAAGCTTCTCACAATTAGTCATTCTCTTTATTTTGGACAGCTATGGTTTTCTGTGATGACTTATGTCTGCTACAAAGAGAAGCTTCTTTGGTAAAGGGTGAGAACTGTACAGATGTGGGTATAAGCATAAGTATTTGGAATGCAGATCAAGGTTTCTGGTACAGTGCATAATGTCTCTTTTGTTGATTGAGCCTTAAGACCAATTAAATGGCTATTAGTTAAAGCCAAGATATGAGTGCCACTACTGCATCTTTTGGGGTTGCAAGGCTGGTTATTGCTGTGGTCCATAGTATGGCAATTGGGTGGGGCTATTGCCTGTTTGTTATCTTTTCCAGCTTGTCACTTCTCATCTTACTATTTTTTTTTTTTTACCATGAAAGGTAGTTATTAGGAAAGAGACTTTCAGGTCAGATTTAGATGGATTATGTATGAACAAAAGGAAACATTATTTTATAATTACCTATAATTATATATTCTACAGATAACTTAATGTGTGTACAAATAAATATAACTTAAATGTCACTGACTTGACAAAAGTTCTCAAGAACTTTAGAACATGTAACAAAACCCAAAGTACTAAGCATGAGAAACTTCTTTGTAAGATGTTTGTCATGGGAGTCCAAGTGACTATGAAAGCAATATAGGCTGCTGATCTTTCCCTTAGTTGCATCAAAACTTCTTTCTATGGATAAATATTGTAAACAAAGGAATGAAAAAAATGTTCTTCTAATTCATATAAGCTGGATGTACTTTGAGGCATAGTGGGAGTTATAGGCCAAATCATCAGGGATGTTTCCCAGGAAAGGCAAGACATGGGAGTTTTAGTGAAATTTGACTATAGGAACTAAGTGTTCACACATGATAAAGTCTGGCAGTGTTTTTACTCAGTTTCTCATTTCAGAAGTCATTTGGCAATTGAACAATGGTGAAATATGCCTAATGCTGTCTTCTGGGATAAAATAAAGATCTAAGTTCATATTAATGAATATGTAAGATATACTTATTCAATTATTTCAATGTCATCAAATACTAATTATATTTCTTTGCTAATTCAATGTGAAGTTACCATACTGCATACTATATTCTAAACCCCTCATTTGTTCACAGTGTTTAGCTGAAAGTTTTGAAAAGATACTCCAAAGCAAAAATGGATTCTACTGATCCTGAGGAATGTTCTAACTCTCCAGAAAGAAGTGTCAGTCCAGTTGACCTTATGGATAAAATGCATATACATATATACATGCATGTGTGTGTGGTTTTGTGTGTGTGTGTGTGTGTGTGTGTGTGTGTGTGTGTGTGCTTAGTTCACCTGTCTTAGAAAAGAGCTCTATGGAATAAAGTGAAGAACCCAGTTCACACTTCTATAGTGAAAACAAAATCAAGATACTGAAGTAATAACATAGCAGATAATTTTGGACATCCCTGTTGCAGATGTCCTTTGTTCAGTACTCAGCATGCACATTGAGTAGCCCACATTTGCCTGTAACTCCAGTTCTAGGGGATCCATGCCACATTCTGGCCTCTGTAAGCACTGAAATAATATGTACAACCCCCCTCAACACACACACACACACACACACACACACACACACACATCTATTGCTTCCTCTAATATCTAAAACTTAGTCTTGAGATTAATAGCATTAATAGATGCGCATTTCTATAATACCTGCATTTTCTCAAACATCAAACTGGAATGGCATTAATATGATTAGAAGATAATTTGTGTATTTCTGACAAAATCTCTTTGGTTGGAATTGAAATACATGGAAGGATATTGAAATATTTTAAGTTTAATTCATAGTCCAATTATGCAAAAATCATTAAAACTACTTAAATTGTAAATTATACTTAAGCTATAGCAATTACTTCTCACAGAGGCATTTGTGTTACAGTGATATGTATTTCATTCACTCATTGACTTACAATTAGTATTCATAGTACTCTTTTTAATAGGTGGGGGTAATTGCTGGGAAAGAGACTAATGTTTCAATGCAACCCCAGTGTGTGCAGAGTATTCCCTATAATCATCACAATAGCTTTGCCAATCAATATAAGTGAGTCAATTTTAAAACATGTGGGATCAAACTTCTAGGTTTGTCCTATAGTAATCACGAATTGTACTCTGTTTCAGTATCAAAAGGTTTTGATTTAGATGATAAATTATATAATAATCACAGCAATCTGTGAACTGAACTGCAGGGCATTTAATCAATTTACTGACACCATATTCCATCCATTGTTGGATCTAACACCCTCTTGCTCCTGTTCAACTGGATTCAGAGAAGTCACCAGCTGGTCTAGTCTTTAGGGGATTTTGATGATGAAGTATAGCTACCCTAAATAGGAATGTCAAATAGTTGGAAATTCTGCGTTTAAAAAAAATCAGTCCTTTTGAATTTTCTGCCTCAAAGTTTCAACTCTTAAGAGGCAAATGGTGAATAGTGAACTTGAACAGTGGACCTTCACCTTTTCCTTTGTTCTGCTTCCCACTGCTCACAAGGCCTTACTATAATCTGGCCACTTGAGCTTTGCTAAGACATTGCTCTACTTCAGAAAACCAATTACAACAATCAAAATTTGAAACAGCATGATGGTAACTAATGCATTGAACGTGGGACTATTAAAAAGGACTGAGGCAATCTGTGTAGCTCAGACAGACAGTTGCCATCATGAGAGTTGACTCCCAATAAAAGAACATTCTTAGCATCTCTAGTTTTTATCTCTGCCCACTTGTTTGCAATTAACTCCTTCTGCCATGTGATAGCATACCTTTAACCAGAAGCCTAGCACATGGTGACTCCATGATATCAGGCTTCTCAGGCCATAGAAACATGAGGCAAATAAAATTATTGTCTTAATAAATTACCTCAACTCAAGTATCTGTCATAGCTCCAGGAAATCAAATAAAATAATACCTCTATCCAATATTTTTTTCTAATAAGATTGCTACAAAACTCAAGAGACATTTAGAACACATGCATACAAAAATTATTCTGCTGTGAAACATTCAAAATAATAGATTTTATATAACATTTGAAAGAGTTACACGTCAGTGATGTTTACTTGGATTGACACAAGCTTCAAAGAATTAAGCATAAGTCAAAACATAGGTCTATAGAGTAAGGTATTGTTACAAACCAACCTATGCTAAAAGTGGGTTTCCATAGGCTGTTATGAAATTAACAACAGACTTACCACTAAAGATCACATTTTATAGGTTTTGTTGTATATCTGCCCTAATACCAAGATTGTTCTAGACAGATTTGGACTATAAAATTCAACAATTGTATCAGTTCTGAAAATGGTTCACTGTCTGTTATTTAGATGTATATGTATGTCTTTTTTGTTTTTCTATGTACCCCTATGTATTTGATCTCTGAAGTGTATTGAGGAATATTATTTGAATAAATAAGAAAACTTGAAGTTAATATTGTCAACGTGTTGCCAAACTCATTTTGTTTTTCTGTTGTTGTGGAGCTAGTCTAGTGACAACCTGTTATTTTTCTCTGTTACTACACAATTCTGTTTGAGATGCTTAAGAGTTGCATATCAAATGATCCTTGCTACTAGTAGGAAAGAAAACATATTCTCAACATTCACAGTTGTGTGTGCGTGTGTGTGTGTGTGTGTTTGTGTGTGTGAATGTGTGTGTTATAAATGTAGCTCTATTTTTGCTTCTTTCTTTATATCTTATATTTTTGTATTTTGATAAATCAAAGAACAGTTTTAACAATTCTGGATGTGTGTGTGTGTTGATATGCTGAGAAGTTTCTATCAACTTGAGCGATGCTACCATCATTTCAGATGCGAGATTCACAGCTCTGAAAATACAAATACCAGATTGGCATGTAGACATACTTATGTGGTATTTTTGTGATTGATGATTGATGTGGAAGCATCCAGCTCACTATGAGTGGTGTATGTTTGGGTCCACTGTCCTTGGGCACTATAAGAAAACAGGTAGAATATTCCAGGAGTGAAGAAGCTGGTAAGCAATGCGTTCCATGGCTTCTTTTTCAGTTCCTGCCATGTTTATATGCCTGCCCCCCAAAAAACCTAATATATTCTACACATATACTTCTTTTTCATACAAAAATATGTACCTGGACCCATGTGATCCCAAACAACTGAAGCGGGAGATGTCCCAAAAGCTGTTGTTTGTCTGTGAGTTCTATTCCTCTGGCTAGACTGCCTTGTCTGGCCGTAGTGGGAAAGGATGCACTTAGCCCTTCAGGGACTTGATGAGCCAGGGTTGAGGGATACCCAGGAGGGGTCTCCATCCTCTCAGAGGAGAAGGGAAATGGGGAATGGGGGAGGACTGTGTATGACACAGAAACGAGGAGGGGTGGAAAGTGTTCAGGATGTTAAATACATAAATAAACAAATATATAAATGGAAAAAGGTGAAGGGACACTTTGGGTGTTTTGGTGCCTATATGAAAAACTGGTACTGAGGAATGGGAGGGCTGTTATGGTTATATGACTGTGTGATTTGTAGGTCTTTGTAACTGGTTTATAGAAGGAATATGGAAGGACATCGATGAATGCTCAGGAGTTCTAAGCAGAGCTTAATGGATCAACTTGCTTGGAATGAGGAAGACTAGGACAGTAGAACTGTTGACGGTGAAGTGTCAGCTTACATTTTCTAGGGGAGATAGCACACTATAGGAAATTGGATTAGAGAATATTTATATACATTCTGGCAAAGAATCTAACTGCAATTGTCTTGAGTCTTAAAAACTTGAATGATGTTTCATTGAGAAGAAATGGAGTAACAGGTCGGGGAAAGGAAATTCAGGACAACATAGTATTCCATCTGTGCCATGCTTTCTGCCCATAGCTCTTGTTAAGGTTTATAGTGAGAAAGAATAGCAAGTGGAGCAGAAGAACCTAAAATGTGCAGTTGTGTTAGGAAAGAAGCAGGAGCGAGGTGGAATTTGTACCCGAGTAGGGTGAAGTAAACAAAAAAAAAAATCCATAATTGCTAAAGAGATTGTGTAATTGCAGAGATATTTCACACAATGCACTCCACCAGGCTGTAGAATGGTTACATTTCACAGTTCTGAGCTCTTCAGGAAAAGCAAGAAGAAATATTGAAAACCACACACTTACAAAAACAAAGCAATATGGGTAAGTTTACAGAAAAGGCAACAATGGAAAAGTAATTGTAGTAGTTAGATTAGTGCCGTTAAGGAGAAACTCCACTTTCTTTATTACTGTGATGGCAAAGGCATCCTGAAGGAAGACTCAATCACCTCAAGGATTTGACTTGTGAAAATGTAAATTTATTTGAAAAGAGAACCTGAGTTAGTTAATCTGCTGATGGTATTTCCTATTAAAAAACAACTATCTATGTAAGTAATTTCCTAGCTCAACTCTCATGACACACGAGTCACCAAGGTGGGGTGGAAAGGTTCCAAGTATATTTCCACCTTGCACAAAGCTTGTCTATATCACCATGGGATGCTGGTACTGCAGGTGTAAAAAGTAAAAGGATGAGAAGATATCAGAAGCTTGCAACAATGCTCCAGAAAGCTTCTCAGAACAAGAAATGTGTGTCAGGTTTGGAGTTTCTGCAGTGAGGCTGTAAGAAGACATGGAAAGGAGCAACTTAGGTAAAACCAAGTTGAAATGGAGAATGAGAATTAAGGATCTTGCAGATGCCAGAACTCATGGGATGTCTGCTGAGAAAATGAAGTGATGGAGCTCATCCCAATACTAAACTTATTGTGACTGTAGGTCTAAGCCTGGAGCCCATTCATTCATAATAGGGCAGGGATACTAGAGGGTATTAGAGACCAGGTGATTTTACCAGTGTTTCCAGAGTGTGGAAAGACGAATACAGAGCTAGCTTTTATACGGTTTTTTGGGGGGAAAAGACTCTCTGGATCTCATAGTTTTATTGTATATTTTCAAAAGACATTATTTTCACATCAATTTGATTTGTTGTCTATATGCAGGTGAGGGCAGGCACAAGATAAGAGCCTGGGATTGAGCAGTGGAAAATGAGGGCAGGCTGAGAGTTGTAGAGATGAGTATAGGGAGAACACCAGGCCAACGTAGGCAGTTAGAGGTCCCGATTCAGGTGGTGGATCCTCTGGGATCCACTAAGGGAGGATTTTTAACTTACGATAGCTTACAAATTAGAATACTAGTTGCTGCGCCAAGTGGTTGTGTTCCCTGTTGATTCTAAACTAAGTTTGTGTGGTGTTTTCCTTCACACTGCAACTCAACTCAATGGCCCACCATGGGCACTTAGTGATCTGGGTGGAAAGATTTTGGCGCTCTGAGACAGCAGGTCTGCTGGGCTGAGAGCAGGCCAGCCAGTCTGCCAGGGGCCTTGCCAGTGGCAGCACAGCTGCTTTTTTTTTTTTGAAGTTATTTCATGCTACAGATGACATCCAAGTGGCAGGCAAGAATTCACTAGAAATTTAAAATTCTTAGCCTGAGGTTTAGTTCTTAGTGAATGGAGGGGAGACTTGTTTCCTCAACAAGATGAGGAATCATGTGGTGGCTCAAGCTCAGGGAACCCTAAACAAAGAAACACAGGGGCAAACTCAACTCAGAGGCTCTAAGGTTCCCTGCTCTGAACAGAGACAAAATGGCTGCTCTGAGTCAGCGAGTCAGAGAACGGAAACTGCCTACTTCTTGAGGCAGACACTGACTGAACTGTGAATTTATAAAATTGGGATTATTTGCTTTTAGGATAGATTTATGTACAGATTTTGACTGAATCACATGGGGAATTTTGCCCATATTTTGGAACTAAAATAGGGAAAATGTACTGACTCTTAAGTAGAGATCAATGATAATTGCCTGCTATGAACAGGTATTGATGGATGTCTGTGACTCAAGGCAGAGAGCATAATAGATAGATGGTATAACAGGTATTAATAAAATAGAAGTCTATGAATCCAGGCAGAGAGCACAACAGACAGATATTATAAGAGGTATTAAAGTCTGTGGCTCCAGGTAGAGAACAGAACAGATAGATGGTATAGTACCATCTACAGGAAAATCATATTCTTTGTTCTTGGGCTCCACAGGAATTTTGGGTTAATTTCCTGGCATGACAAATTAGAACAGGCCTAAAAATAGGCTCATATGGTATTTGTTTAGTATTTCACTTGTTTTGTATTGTTTTTTATTATCAAAATGAGTGGGAATGTGAGGTCTATTTTGGTTTTCTTATTCCTCTGGAAGAAAAGGCAGGATACAAGCTTTCCTGGTTGCCGACTGAAGAATATGCTGATTTGGGAGAAAGTGTTTGTCTTTGCATTTTTAGAAAATGTGATTAGTGTCTACACGTTTTATATGGATCAGATTTGATACAGGCAGAACACCTGAATATAAATTCAGGTGAATCAAACAAAAAAAAAATTCTTTGTGCCATCCCTCACATGGCACAAATGAAGACTTATGATTGGAGCAGAATTTTATCCTAACTAGTCAGATCACCCTACACAAACTAATACAATCCGTACAGATATCTTGCTAATACTAAAATTTTGTTTTGAGGTTTGTATATTCCAAACTGTACAGCCTCGGTGAGTCTCCTCAGACATGCTGATTGACCTGCTTGAACTCTGATCTCAGGGACTTTTAGCCAGATCCAGTCAGGACACAGGCATCAACAGAGACCACCCTTTCCTGGCTTCAAAGATATCTCAATGCCCACATTCAGCAGGAAGTAGCTATGAAGAGTCATTGTCCTAGTTCCCTGGGCTTGGGGGTTGAAGGTGGTTATTCTAGGATTGTCTTTCTAGGAAATTTACAAATAGTCATAATTTGAACAGGGAGAAAATATCTAGAATTGATTGTGTAGTTACAATCTCATTTGGTAGAAATCTTTATTAAGTTACTAAATTGAAGTCATAATTTCTTACTTTGTTACAGAATATATTTTGATGCAGAATCAAGGTTTTCATTGATATAAATATCCTCTATTGTTACAAAATGTTTAAAAGTATAAGGCTCAGACTCAGTCCTTCTATAAATGTCATTACAAACTGATCTGAGATGTTTAAGCTTGAGCTAAATGACAGATAACAAATTCTTGGCTCAGAGTTAATTGCTAGGGTATTTAAAAGATATTTTATTTAGAAATAGCTATATCTATTTGTCTAAGTCAGGGAATTTGCAATGCATTTTTACTTAGATACATAGGTATTTATTGGGAATTACTTTTTTAAGCATCTGGTTTGATTAAGTATTTTTGGACCAAAAAATATTTCTTTAACTAAAATGTTTATGTTCTTTTGAATATTTTGCCAGAGATAACTCCACATGTCATACACATTTACTTACCTTGCTTAATTTGTAGTACACACAAACACACACAGATACACACACATACACATACGCACACACATACGCACATGCACACACATTCACACATATGCACATGTACATGTGTACACATACACTCACATACACACAAACACACACAAGATAGCTCTGGTATTTGTTTAATCATGTATTTACAGTACTAGCAATATTTGTTGTGTTAATATATGTGTCAATAACAAGTTACAAATATAACGTGTTTCTAGGCACAAAGTAATCCAATGTTTCTTACCTCCTCGTTTATTGATCTTGGCATAGCCAGGTGCATAGCTGCTAGACAGGGAGGAAGAGCTGCTGAAGGACACATGAGGAAGACCAGAGACAAGAGGCTCATCACATTTTTCTGTAAAAACAAAAAAAAGAGCTTCAGTTTCACTAAAGCTATTTAGAAAATTGTTGTTATGTTTATTAAAATGACTACCAAGGAGATAGAGAAATGGCTCAGTAGCTAAGTACTCTTACAGTGGACTTTTATTCAATATCCAACATTCACAAAGTGTGAATCACAACCATCTCTAGCTACAGGTTTATGATATGTGATATCACTTGTGGGCTACATGGAAACTGGCAGGCATATGCATATGTATACATGAACACCCACCCATAAGCATATACACAAATGAAAATAAGTAAAATAACTATTGACTATAGAACAGATTTGTAATCTACCCATCAATCAATCAATCAATCAATCAATCAATCATCAATAAAATACTTCACCAAAAGTTATAATCTAACTATCTCAATTGTACCAGTCCTGATAATTCTCAGAAATAGTTTAATTCTGACTTTTGATGTAATACCCTGCAGCAACAACATTGTTCCAAGAGGGCCATGACTCAAATTCAGTCTTTAAGGATCACAGGTAGAATCCAATTATTTCTACTAGCCTTGTATCTGACATTGCCTAGATGGTTCAGATATTTACAAATCACAGAGACAGAAAATGGGAAACAATATAATGGGAATAATGGAAATTAGAAGGAATTCTAGTAACAGTACACAAAACAAGAAAGTAGAAGTCACTAATCAAAGTGTATAATATCAGTGTGTATGATGAATAAGCACTGGAGTTTAGATGTATCTCATCGAGCCTGTAGATAACAATATTATTTTGGGGACTTAACTATTGAGAAGGTCATGTGTTAAATGTACTTACTAAAGAAGCAAAGAAATTGTTGTTTATAATGGAGAACCAGCCAACATGAAATGAATTTTTATCTAAAAATTCACCAGTCTCTGCTTTGAAATCTGTCTGTATTGCTTTCTGCACATGGTGTTTACAATACCATTAGCATTTTTAAACTTCATCTCTTCTTAGAAGTTGCTTCTTGATGCTTTCATGGATATTTCTTACTCTCTTAATTTATCAATTTTTCTAGTGTTTAGGACTCATCTCTTTGTTTTCCTCTTTGTAGATCTCTGTCAGGGAGAGTGCAACCAGAACTGTGCTTGCCATATAGGTCTATCTTGACACCTGATCTCTCACCTCCATAACAACAGACCTAATTCAAGCAGGCAGCAGCAGTTGCTATAATACAAACTGCTCAGCCCTCCTAGCTCTGTCTACACTAGAGAAATAGATCAATATTCAGATCAGTATGAGTCTGGAGCTACTAAGGAATGATTTTTGGATTTTATAAATTTTATTATTAAATTATTTCTATTACATAAAAACTACACACTAAAATTAATCAGTCTCAGTCTCCAAATGAATGGATTTCTGTAAAGTTAGAGTAGGCATTTGAAACAGAAGCTAAGGAGCTTCAAATTAAATTTTACACTTTCTGTATTGAATATGTTTTATTTTCTTAGCCACTCTCAAAACAAAGAAAAATTCATGACACAAAATGAAATAGAAGACATTAGTTTTATATCCTCTTTCATAACTCCATGCCTATTCAGTTCTTCTTTAGAACCTCACTTGATTGCAGAAAAAAAGCAAAGGAAAGAAACTCCATGTTCTCTCTAGTATGTAGAATCTAGCTGAAATAGATATGTACATGTAAACAGATGCTCATTGTGACTTTAGAATAAGAAATGCTATATATACATTTTTGACAATTAATATAGAATCTTTCATTTTATGTTTGAGAAGTGAGGCTTTGCTTTATATTTTATTAGATATTTTATTTACATTTCAAATATTATCCCTTTTCTCATTACCCCTCCAAAAAACCCCATTTCATCCCCACTTCCCCAGCTTACCAACCCCCTCTCCCACTTTCCTGACCTGGCATTCCCCTACACTGGGGCATCAAGTCTTCACAGGACCAATGACCTCTCTTCTCATTGATGTATGAAAAGATCATCCTCTGCTACATATGTGGCTGGATCCATGTGTACTCTTTGGTTGGTGGTTTAATCCCTGGGATCTCTAGGGATACTGGTTGGTACATATTATTGTTCCTCCTATGTGGCTGCAAACCTCTTCAGCTCTTTGGGTCCTTTCTCTTGCTCCTCCATTGGAGGCCCTATGCTCAGTCCATTGGTTGGCTATGAGTCATGGGTATTTTGATCCCTATTAAAAGAAGGACCAAAGTATCCACACTTTCTTCTTCGTTCTTCTTGAGCTTCATGTGGTCTGTGAATTGTAAACCAAAGTTCTTGTATCCAAATTTCTTACACGTCTCACCTATTAAAGAATATAATTGTATACATATGCCATTTTCTCAGGTATTTTGATATATCCTTAGGAAAATTAAGAAATGAAAGAATAATCTGTGCATTCATTTTAACTTCAGGTATGTATACACCTAAATATTGAGATAATGAATAATCACTCAGAGCTCTCAAGTCACTGGAGACACAACTCCACCAAGGTGAGTATTCAAGGCAAAGGCAATGTCAGAGTGTGCTCTAGTATCTGCTTCCAATCACTAGGACTGGAGTTTAAAGTCCTCAAGAGCCTACAGTGGTTCCCTCAACTTCTTCTCAAACACTGTCTAGACACAATGACTTCTGACCTCTTCTCTCGGTGGCAAGGCATACCCTGCTAGGGCAGCTCACATTTGACATTTTAAATATTCCTTTCTTTCCCAGGTGTGAGTTCAGTGTAGCATGCATGCTTAGAGACAGGCATGGTTGCCCATCTGTCATCTCTTCAGCACTGTAATCCTGCCTTAGTGTTCTTCTTAGCACTTAGCACCATCGTGTTTTACTCACGGCTTTGCTTAGCTCATTTTCTCTACAACCAAGCTGCTCTCCTATGGGAAATAAGTCTTTGGTGGTTTATCTGGTAGTTACTCTTATGACTGAGATTTAAACTATAAGACAGTAGAAAACTTATTTTAGAAAGTTGTTCTTTAATTCCTAACTTATGCTCACATTGTCTAGGGTTTGTTTAATAAGATGGGGACAGGAGCACCACATTCTGAAAAGGTTTTCATGTCTCATGTTTATAAACAGAAAGAAAAAAAATACTTTAACAATGAAGGAAATAAAGTAGTTTTATTGAGATTTCATTGAAGTGGTGTTAAATACCTACAGGCAATGAGGAATGAATCATCATATAGTACTTCAACATGCAAGTGTCTATAAATGAGAAGGTGGAGTGAACAACCCGATCTCAAAAGACATTGTTTTCTTTTTCTAAGTTATATTCTAGGTTCCTCTGGGAACTCTGACAGGTGAATATAATTAGATTCCCCCAGAAAATTCAATGTAAAAGATTGAAAAGATGAACATAAAATATTTGTTAAAGGAGACAAGTTCATAAATATGTACTAAGTGAGTAGATTTTATGTTTATTGGTAAAATGTACTATTTATTTCATTAAGCCATGAGAAGACAGAGATGCACTTTTTCTAATTTTTTACTCTTTGGCTCTAATTTGAAATCAGTCTCGGCATTATTCTTGCATGTAGCAAAGAGGTGTTGTTTCTGACGTTCTCATCCTGTTTAAAGTCTACTAATACCCATGCCATGTCAGTGCGTGCCTTTAAACTTGCATCAGGTAGGATGTTGTGATGAGCATGACAGAGTAACTGAAGAGGAAGGGGCAATGTTTTCCCTTCCGATCTAAGGCACCATGGCAAGAATCAGACAAGTAACCACATAGTGACTTTATAGTTTGAGTTAGTGTTTAACACTGAGTAGGAAAGAAGTCAAAGGCTCAATGATCAGGGGTAGCTGCTGTTCTAAGATACTGTGTCAAGGAAAGTCTCTTTGATTAAGAAACATCGAAGACTCTATTGATCAGAGGAAGATGATAAAAACAAACAGCACCTTTTCAGAGTCTCTCTTCTAGGCTAAACCTTCATTTACCTGACCACAATAAGTGACAAGTTTCCTGAAAATATTTAAGAACTCAATAGAAAGTTCCATTGGCAAAAATAAAATGACACTGATAATAATTACTTAATGATTTCCTATCTAATGGATCTAAACCTTAGATATAGCATACTTTTAAAGTTTGTGTAATAATTGATTTTAATACCAAATAAGTGAAGTAGAAATTCCTGGTTTCTGTGGAGACTCAATCGTTTCATGTGAAATTTTCTGGAAACTATCTTCCGAGAGGATGTTAGCTGAAAACAGTTATTAGGTGTTTTTCTGGAAGCTGTCTGGTGAAAGGGCATGTGATGTTTTGCCAGAGCAGATTCTTGAGAAGACACGTAATGTGTGGAAAGAGTAAAACCCACCAAACAATGGATGATGCTCTGCCATTGGTTCACCTGGCTTTCTTCTCTGATCTTTGCTTGTTGTGATTTTTATAGATAAAAACACACCAAAAAACTTCTGGTTATATTCTGACTGCTTCTTGCTACTTCAGTAGACTTATGCCTTTCACTGCAGCATTACAGTTTCTTCTGGATCAAGTCATTGCTGCTGATTTGAGTTTTATGTTTTGATAGTGGAATGAACTGCTAACAACGAAGATTACAATTGCCCCACAGAACTACTTCTAAACAGGTCTACATTCCCCTTGTCCTATTAGCTGTCTTCTTCCTCTACCTTTGGTCGGAGGGCTATAAAGGAAGTTGAAGCATATAAGATTCCTTATTACAGTAGGTTTTGAAAAATATAAGCCTACAAATAAGTTTGTTAATTTGGATATTAATGAAAACATTTTTAAAATTAAAAATAAATGTAAAATGTGTACATTTTATTCATTATAAAAATAGTAGCACCAAAAAAATGTTTGCATATAAACTATGTTTATGTGTTACCTCACTTCAGACCAGACTCATACCTGTTCCACATTCATAAGAGGAATAATTAGTGACCATTTACATTGTCTAGAATGAATAAGATTCAAAGAACTGAGAAACTGTAGAGAGGTAAAAAGAAGAGTAGAAAGATTCCAGAAAGAGGAAACAATTTAAGCATCATTAGAGGCCCCAGTGGGTACGGAATTCTCTGTTGATTACTACAGTTGCACTCCAGACCTGTATATATTGTCATACTGCCTGTTATGATTAGTTGTGTTTTTATTCTGATTATAATAGTGATTAAGACATAGGGAAATTTCTAAATATTTGTCTTGCCTATTAGGCTACAGCAAGCATGTATTTTGATATAGTAGATATGAAACACTAGAACCTTCAGCAAATTCCTGAAGAAGGTGAGCATCTTGTTGTAGTAATAAATAAAGCAGCAGGAGATGTAAGGTATCTAGTGTTGCAGTTTCCTGTGTAGGATGCACTCTCATTCTACAGACAATCAACCATTGCAAACATTTCAACTCCAGGCTGCTTTCCTTCCTGGAAATCTTGGAAGAAAACTAGATGAGCAGATGGGCCTTGAATTTTATTTTCATACAATTTCAGTCAATCAGGAAGATAGGCTAGCTGTGAGAAAGCAGTATTAACTCAACCAGAAATAGAGGAAAGGCCTAACAGATAGATAGAAAGTAGCTACTGTCCTTCACCAAAGAGCATGACTGAGCACAGTCTCTGCTATCAAGAATTATAAGATGAAGTGAGTAAAGTCCAGCCATATCAGAATACTTTCAGAAATAAGGGATGGGACACTAGAACCAAGCAGGACTTTGTGGTGAGTGAGCACTTTATCTTCATATAAGGAAGAAATACACTAAAAAGATGTGTTATCATTGGAAAGCATCTCCTGTAGCTTCCATGTGTCCCGCCTGTATTCAGTCTCTGAATAAGTCTGTGAAGCTAAAGTCACATGGGACTTTGTGACTACTCAGTCCCCAAAGTCAGAAGGTGTTGAAAAAAATTCTTGGAATGTAAATAAAGAATATAGAAAATAAAATAAAAAAATGTTAAAAAAAAAACGAAAAAATTCTTGACTGTACTTGATGATAGTTCATCACCAGGCTCCCCTTTCACACTAAAAGATCAAGACTATCTTGAATTTTACAGCGATCCTTGTTGACAACACTGCTTCCTGGTTTTCTTTGTATCATTTTGATTCTGCTGGAAGTCTTATGTCTTGGATGATCATTTCAGGATCTGCACTCTTTCACAAGGCTTTAGCATTACATTTTGTTTGTTGTTTCTGATTCCTTCTGTGCTGTGCTTTTGGCTGATACAGTTCTGTAAATTCATTACTACAAATATAGTGGTAAATGCCAGGGACAAATGAAGTATCATTGACTCTGAAAGACAATTTCAGGATTTGGATGAAAAGAAAACTGATACCATGACCCGGGTGTTTCCTTAGTTATCACTGAGATTAATGCAGCCTTTCAAAATTATTGTCTTATAAATTATTAGTAGCATTAAACTGGTTAAGAGAAGACTTGGGCAGGAACTACTGTGTATTTTAGAGGTTCTATCCACATGAATGTACATCTTTGTTTTGCTCTGTCTCCTTTTTAGAAAGAAGGAAGGGAAGATGGAAGAAAGTGGGGGAGAGAGGAAAAAAGGAGCGAGAAGGAGTAAAGGAGAGAGGGAGAGAAGGAGATTTCTTTATAGCTGTGACATACTTACTATTTTTATTCTGTAAACTTGAACAGCTGGTTGCACACATATTTCACTGTGGCACATTCAGCAGCTTGATATTTTGTCTTATTTTCTTGACATGCATTATTTGACAAGTCATTGTTTATTCACCTCAAAGCCTTGCTAACTTTAGCACTCTATTATAATACAAGACACACTTAGCTCATCCATCCCCTGTGTCCTTGTGAAACCCTTATCTTCAAAGCACTTTCCTTGTAGCCTATAATATAGAGGCCACACCTTAAAGTTTAACCTACAATTTATATTTTCTTCTATTTAAATTATAACTTTTCCCTCAAAAATGTAGATTTTTACAACAAATAAAATATTGTTTTATTTCAATATATCTTTTAAGGAAGATTGATTTTTACTGATGTGTGACAATGAATGGCATGCATGTACATGTGACTGTAGGTGTCTGTGGAAACCAGAAGAGCGCACCCTATCCTGTGGATCTGGAGTAAGGAGCAGCTCTGAGAACTGAACTCAGGACCTATACGAGAGCAGTTCTTTCTTTTAACTACAACACCATGTCTGCAGCTCATTACTTCAGTACTTCTATGATAACATTTAAATATTGAGGTGATTAGATACACTGGTGCTTTCTGTAATGTAGGGTAGTGAATATTTTCTTAGACTCATATGGTAGTTTGAATAGGAAATGGTCTGTAAAAGTTTATATATTTGAATGTGAATTCTTGTTCTTTAGAGAGATATTTGAGAGACATTAGAAATATGTGGTCTTGTTGGAGGTGTCACTGGGGCTGGGCTATAGACTTCAAAAATCCAAGCTAGTCCCCGTTCCCCTCTTTTCCAGCTCCCTGTGAATCTAGATGTAGAACTCTCAGTAACTTCTTCAGTACTATATCTGCCTATGTACTGCTCTTCTTCCTGTCATGATGAGAATGGATGAAAACTCTTAAACTATAGGGAAACCCATTTAGTGACTTCTTTTATAAGAGTTGTCATGGTCATGGTGTCTCTTCACGGTGGTAGAACCCTATGACAACTAGTCTCAGTTTGGAAGATAATATTAGTTAACCATCTTACCAGTGTTACTATGGCAGTGGAAACAACATGGTTCTTAGAATTTTATTTATGGCTACATGAATTGAGGAACTTATTTAAGTCTATGATATGCATAGTCTCTTTCATTTTTCCATATTTTAAAGGGCACTTTCCAGTTTTTAGTCAGTAGTATGATTTTTCTTTAGTCACAGGAAATAAAAAAGCAAAAGCTTAAAAAGCAGAATAGGGACATTACAAAAATGTTTGTCCTCTAGGGAAAGATACCATTACATTCTAATCAATCTACTCTTGTTCATATATTATCACTGCCCTGCTACCCTCCCCATTTTAAACATTTTTACATAATCTTCAAGCATATTTGCTTCAGCATTCCTAGTCTGGCCAACTTTTTGGTCAGTGGAAATAGGACCACTTTTCCTCTTCTATAAAATTTCATACAGTGCTGATAAATACTATCATTACCGCATCAGTAATTTTCATGGCTCATCTTTATGCATAGTTACCCATATTTTCATGCCACTTTTAATAAAATAAGACACTTGTATTTATATATGTGTATTCATAATATCTAAAATATGCATGTACTAGACAGAATATATATGTGTCTGCTCATTACCACAAAGATAATTTACATTCTTATATATGCTTTTACTGAGAGATCTATCACATAAATTTCCATCAAGGTATTCTTGCATTTTAATGCATTTTATGGTACACTGAGAACTTTATTATTTGTATTAATTTCTGCATATTGAATTCTTTGTACAGAAAATACAAGTGTCAAATAATTATTAAAATGCAAAATTTGACTGAAAATTATTTTTCTATAAAAATCTATGCAAGAGTTAAATCTGGGGCATCTAGACATGGCTCAGCAGTTACAAGCTCTTTCGGTCATGCAGAAGACATGGGCTTAATTTTCACATCACACATGGAAAATCACAATCCCTTGTAAGTCCTGTTCATGAAGATTTGATACCCTCTTATATCTGCTATGGGCTAATTCATAAATGCATACATAAACTCTCACAGGCACACACATTATGATAGCTACTTTTATGTCAATTTAGCACAATCATCAGAGAGAAGGAAGCGTCAATTAAAGAAACGTTTCCATAAGACAAGGCTATAGGCAATACTGTGGGGGCATTTTCTTAATTAGTGATTTACGTGGGAAGAGCCCAGTCCATTGTGAATGGGGCTTCCATGGCATTGCAGTCCTGAACATTGCAGGAAAGCAGGCAAAATAATCCATTAAAGCAAGCCAGTAGGCAACACTCTAAGGCATCTGGATCAGCTCATTCCTCCAGGTTCCTGATGTGCATAAGAGCTTGACCTCAAGTTTTTGATAAACTGTGAGCAAATTAATCACTTTCCTCCCCAAGATGCTGTTGGTCATGGTGTTTCATCACGGCAATAGTGACCTTAATTAACATGCACATACACATAAAATAATAATTATAAACAATAAATAATTTTTCATACTACAACAGAAAGCTACTTCAGAGAGACTATTGTCATAAAGAGAGATCAATTATATTTTTGTAATGTACTTATTGACTAGAACTGTAATAAGGAACTTAGGAAATATACTTTTCATGCAATGAAAATTCCTAACTTAAACAACAATCCAGTTCCTTTCTTCTTTTTCTGTTGACTGTATTATTTCTAATTCCTACCAGACAGAGTTGACTCCATATAGTTATTAACTTGGTTTTAATATATTTTAATTTTTCATGGATAATTTTATGTACACATAGAATAAATTTCAAAAACATTCACTCCTGCTACCTTAATCCACTTCTTGCAAACATCCCCCATTTACTTCCCAACTCCAAAACAGATTTTTAAACCCACTGAATCCAATACATATTGTGTGTATGCTCATAAGTATGGCCTATGCACTGGATCAAGGGCAACATATTTGAGGTCACATTACCAAAGAAAACACTCTCCCTTCCCCAGAGAGTTTCTCTCTCTCTCTCTGCTAGTGTTGGGGTTACTTGAGCTCTTTCCATATCTTCAATGTAATTATAACTGTTTGATCTTATGCTGGTCTCATACAAGCAACTACACTTCAAGGACTAACTTCAATGAAAACTCATTCCTGTTGAACTGGGTTTGAGAACTATGCTGACATCTTGATACTGCTGAAACTAACGGATAATTTCTCCCCCATTCCAACCCAATTTTGGTGTGACTTAAGATAATGTCTTTTTATAATAACATTACATCAATTTCAGTATCTTGTATGCCACATAAGACCCACCTTCTTCAACTCAAAAAGGTTCTAATGGTTTTAAATAGGTGTTCTCAAAGAGACCCATGCATAATCAGGCATTCAATAGCTAAGCTGCTCTATACGGTACATGGGTTTCATCCTATTTATCCATTCAATACGCATTTATTGGATACTTATTTCTTCTTCAATCTTTATCTCTTTATAATGTATTCTCTCCACAGTTGCCAGATGGACCTTTTATAAATAGAGATCAGATTAAGGCATTACTAGACAACCTCCTGCTTGCTTCCCTTCTCAATGAATATAAAATGCACTCTCCAGTATCAAGGGAGTGGTCCAGCCCTGCAATAGCTATAGGAATGTTTTATTTCCCTTCTCTTTTGGGAGACTATACTGTGGCTCTTTATCTTTTCATAATACCCTTGGTCTTATGATTTACTTTTTTTCTGGCTAGAACCTGCCTCATTGTGTTTACAATGCCTGATTCCTTTTCTGATTCCAGGTCAAACACCACTTCTGTGACTCATTTATCTAAAGTTATCAACTCAACTTTCACATCAAACTTTCTAGACAGTCCTTGCTATAATTTCATACTGTCTCGGCTGGGCATAGTATTATTGAAATCTGAAATATTCTCACTTGTTTCCAAACACATTTTTGTTTTCTTGATGTGAGCATGGGGACTGTAACTGATTTTGTATCTACTGTTGCCAGATTCTCAGAACTGGACAGGAAACATGAGCTGTGCAACTATTGAATCAAGCCATCAATGAAAATAAATCCATCTGAAATTGAGAAATGTATATTCTATCTAGTTTGTGATATGGAAACACCTTTTCCAATTTATTTCTCAAAGTCAGGTCATTTTGTACTTTCACTTTAAAAATCTGCTTTTACAAGACAAAGTTGGGTCAATTCTTTAATCTATGCAGAGATATCCCCCTCAGCTTTTCCATTATGAAGGCCATTGTTCTGAATGTTACCAGTTTAAAATGTTGAACACATTCTGTACAACAGATAATGACAACGGAGTGATTCATTAATTTAACTTTAAATCTAGATTGGTTCATGCAAGTTTTATCTTACTCTCTGTTGGCCATATAGTCATGTTCAGAAGAAAATGCAAATGTAGTACAGTTAAAAACCCAGGCACACTTGCGAAATTAGCTGCTGTAAATCAAATAGGAAATTGTCCAGTCGGCATGTACCAAGGGCAAATTACTTGGAGACATAGTTCAAATTCTGTTGGACATTTAGCAGCTGTACTGTGCTTCTGACAGATGGTGCAACAGATGAATCCATTTCAAATTATCCACTAAACTCTGATATATACTCAAGAAGAAGTACATTTGTGAGACTTTTTTTTTCAAAGTAAGCTAAGCTTTTATCTCTGTTAAATTGATTTTCTAATTTTATGGAACTAAATTCTATGTCATGAAGTCATAATGATCTTGTTTCTTCCATTTCTTAATCTTGAATTATCTTTGAGATCTTAATTCTGATTATATCATCTTAAAGGAAAAAGTATTAAAAATGAAACCAATGCTCAAGCCAGACAGATATTCTAATCTCTAATTGATGGTGGCAATATTTATTTTAAAATTTGAAGGAAGAATAACTACTTCAATATCTGTCCCTGTCTGTCTGTCTGACTGTGTGTGTGTGTTGTGTGTTTTTGTATGTATGTATGTGTGTATGCATGTGTATAGCTGTGTATATTTAGATGTTAGAAGAAAACCTTAGATTTTGGTCTTTATCTTTCATGTTGTTTGAGATGTTTTGAGTTAGTCTTTTTTTGTTCTCTGCTGCCTATAACAGGATAGGTAGCCTTCAGACTGCAAGAGGTAACCCTGTCTTCTTCTCCCATCTCACTGTAGGAGTGCTGGGATTGTACACTTGTATTACATATCCAGGTTTGTGTAGGGTCTGGAGATTGGAACTCAAATCACCATACATTTTCAGTAAGGACTTTACCCTCTAAGCCACTTCCCTGATATCTACTTAGCAATTTAAATAAATAAATAATTAGAAATTGTCAAGATCAATTGTTATGTATGAAAATCTTTTTGAGTACATGTGAAGTTTCAATGAACAATTTTTATTAACTGTTCAGAGAAGAGTATTTTGCAATAAGACACTATGTTCTAGTGTATTTCTGAACATTTCTAAAGATTTTGAAACTTTTTCTGTCTTTAACTGACAGAACTAATCTAAATAAATATTTTCTAGTGTTCCTGGTTTAGGTCATTACTGTTAAGTCATGTACTCAGTAGGTACAAAATGAAAAGTGGACAATTATACAGCCAGTAATAGGGAAGCTATACAACAATGTTTAATTAACTATCAGCTATATGTGGTATATATTCAAAAATTAGTCCTTCAAAATTTTTGCTCGTAGCTTAAAACCTGACTAAAGATTATGAAGACCAAAATGCTATTCATGTTTTCTTCCATTAATTAAATTGTTTTCTGATTTCTATTGTCTTTTGTATTTTTTTATAATTTGGAATATCATAAAGTCATGCAATATGAAAAATAAGTCTTAGTAAGGATAACTCACCAACAGTGGTAGGTGCAAGGATGTTTGGGAATAGTTCTCACTATGCAGTCCAGTCTATACTTTGATTCTTGATTATCATGCTTTAGTATTCTGAGTGCCAGGATTATAGGCATAAGCTATAGAGTTATGCTTATGTCTATATTTTAAAGAAAATTTTGGCGACAGAATGGAAAAGTCAGTATGGAGATGTTACCTAGAGACAGGAGGCCCTTAGATAGACATGCAAATAGAAGTGGCACTAGCCTAAGCATTAGCTGCAATGGGTCTGTAGGCAAATATTTGAGGCATGCTGAAAGTGCTTGAACTTGGTTTTTACCCACATGTGAGAGGGAACAGAAGAAAGAGAGGCAACACTTCCTTTGGTTTCTTCAATGAGTGATGGAGTAGGCTGTGGAGTTGTATATTAACGAATATTTTAACATGGTGTTGACTCTATTTTCTTTGATTATTGACTATAATTGGATATTTAACTTATTATGACTATAGCTTCATAATTCACTGGTTTTCTGTTTGTGACTAAAATTGTTAGTCATAGGCTTTGTAATTTATTTGTGAAAATAGCTGTTTGCTTAACTAGGAAATAGTAACTAAGGCTGTTGGACCTGAAACTTTAAGATAGTCACTCGTCTCTTTTCAGACTGAATAGGGAGGGTTCATTTATACATCAATATATGACTTGACTCAAGTTGGTCTTTTTATTGTGAGATTTTGCTGCTACACACTGTCCTCTCAAAGATGGTTCATTTGTTGGAATTATGTTTACCCAGAACAATTTCACTTTGAGAGAATTTAGAAAAGAAATCAACAGTGCAATATAGTTATCTATTCTCAATTTCTGTTTTTCCATTGTGCCTTTCTCTCACTATTACTTTTTTTAAATCATCTTATGATCTTCCCTTTCCATTTGCTTGTCTTTGAATACTCATGCTCTCTCTCTCTCTCTCTCTCTCTCTCTCTCTCTCTCTCTCTCTCTCTCTCTCTCTCACACACACACACACACACACACACAGACACACTCAGAGAGAGAGAGAGAGACAGAGACAGAGACAGAGACAGACAAAGAGAGACAGAGACAGACCAACAGAGATACAGAGAGAGAATTTCTCATAGTTATTTTGTCTCTATTGGTCCCTCTCTGTCTCTTGTATTTGACCACTGAAGAAAATGTTCTAAAGCATGCTATACTGACATTTTAGGAAGCATTGTACCCTAAAGGAAGTTGCTTACTTTGATGTATAACTAGTAGATGATGTTTAAATTCTCCCCATTCCAAAATGAATTCTATGGAAAGTCCAAAACACAAGGTACTCCTTGAAATGAGAAAGAATGTCACTTCTAGCATACTCATAGGCATTAGCTCTCCTTTCATATGGAACTGATGTCATAAAAGAAAGCAAGTTGAGCTATTCTTGCCATCATTTCTGGTCCTGAGTACACACCATTGTGCCTGTGAGGTGAAGACAATATAAGCAGATGGGTCCATAATCAAAACGTTGGTCTTAGTGACAACAGTAGGCCAGAGGCAAATTCAAAATGATAGATTAGAGGAAAAAGTAGGAGACAGGAGCTTGGAGACTCAAGCCTCAGGAAAAATACCATGTCCATACCCTCTCTAGGCTAAGCCTCTCATTCCTCATCCCCACTCCTGCACCCATTGTCTCACTGTTCATCCTCTCCGCTTTCACCTTCTCAACTCCATCCCAATCTCCTCGTCTTAGTCAGGGTTTGTATTCCTGTGCAAAACATCATGACAAAGAAGCAAATTGGGAAGGAAAGGGCTTATTCAGCTTCCACTTCCACATTGCTGTTCATCACCAAAGGAAGTCAGGACTGGCCAGGCAGTAGTGGTGCACGCCTTTAAACCCAGCACTTGGGAGGCAGAGGCAGGCTGATTTCTGAGTTCGTGGCCACCTGGTCTACCGAGGGAGTTCCAGGACAGCCAAGGCTATAGAGAAACCCTGTCTCAAAAAAAAAAAAAAGGAAGTCAGGACTGGAACTCACAAGAGGCAGGAACTTGGAGGCAGAAGCTAATGCAGAGAACATGGAGGGGTGCTGCTTACTGGATTGTGTCCCCTGGCTTGCTCAGCTTGCTTTCTTATAGAACCCAGGACTGCCACCCACAATGGGCTGCCTACCCCTCCTTAATTACTAATTGAGAAAATGCCTTACAGCTGGATCTCATGGAGGCATTTCCTCAAGGGAGACTCCATTCTCTTTGATAACTCCAGTTTGTGTCAAATCGATACACAAAACCAGTCAGTATATTCCTTATCTCTCATCTCTTAAAAAATCATTTCTCCCAACTTTTATATCTTTGGTTCTGAACATACCTAGATATTATCCAGAAGAAAAGGTCTATGGTTTAAGATGTTGCATAAAGAAAAAGAGGATATGATTAAGGGAAAACATAAGCAAGAAACTACACAAAAATGAGGCTAATCAGAGGCTGTAAATGAAACTTTGATTAATTAGCCAGGTAGCTATGGAGAAGTGGTAAGAAAAATAGATTGAAAGTAAATAGCCTACTGAGCCTTCAGAGCTAAGTGGCGAATTCTCTATCTCATCTGGAAAGCAATTAGGAAGAATTATCAATTTATTTACAAAGAAATTACAGCATATATGTAAGAGCAAAATTAAAACATATAGGCAGTCTGGTATGTTAAGATCCCATGGAGAAATTTCCAGAGAATGAATTCCTGATGGGATGTGACCATACATCTAGGGAAAAACAACGTAAATAGGTATAGGAAGGAAGTAGACACAGCCAAGCCTCTGGATTCTCTATGTCCAGTGTTCATGCAGCAACTAAGTCATGGCAGCATATCTCTCAATAAGCAATAGATCCACAGTGGTGAACACAAATGAGCCTTATATATTCATGACCATGACACTGGAGAGAGGAGTGCAGCCTTGGGAAACAACTTCATGGTTTTCCCAACACTGACATGTCTGCTTAAGCCTCAGAGTCTAAATTTGGAAAAGATAAATCCTAATTTGTACTCAGTCCTCAACTCTCTTGAGAAAATCACAGATTAACACTGAATGTCTGCTTCCCTGATGTGGAACAAGGCTAATAAACACCAAGTTCTCAGGGCACCTCCCTTGCCTGACAATACTGGATTTGGTAATAGAATATGGTACTCATTAGAATGCCAGATTAAAATAAGCCTATCATTACTACTTCAAATAATGAATGCCTTCTCATCTCTTGTATAAATTGATTAAAATTATTCATTTATTTAGTGCTGTATATGTGGAGGAATGGAGATTGAACCTACAGTCTTCTGCATTGTAGGCAAGTGTTTTACCATGAGCTACAGACTAGCCATTAACCTTGCTTTTTCAAAAACAAATTATTTTGTAATGCTGGCACAGATTTATAGCAAAGTGCTGACAGAAAACTTTTTATTGCTTCCAAGGCTAGACTCTCTTATTGTGATTTGATGAACCATCAATGTAATAGTTAATGACATCCTATTCCTTTGTCAATAAAACCTAGGACATGGTGCCATCTCTACTGACTTGAACATATCTAGATTTTCAGGAAATTGCAAATCATTTCCCACTGTCTTTATAGCACAAGTGGCTCATTGTGTGGCTGTATCATTGCCATTGTTCTTTTTCATGAGAAACAGATATTCAAAGGAACCTGGATTACTGACTGAAAATGTTCATACAAAGGGACTTTTCAATACTTTTCCTTGAAAGGAATTTTGCTTTATGGCTACTTTACGATCACATACTAAAAAGTTGAGTAGGTGAATGATGTGATAGGTTATAAATAGTTCCAAGAAGGTGTTCTGTAACCTGTGATTTCTCTTTAGGATTATATGCTTTGAATACATATGTCACACCAAATGTATTTTCAAATGCTGTATTATAAATATTTAGCATTATATAAATAAATGGATCTCATATTTATGATTAAAATTTTATAATCTCAAAGAGTCTAAGGTCAAGAGGGCATGGGGAATGAGCTGACATTTACAGTTAGGAGAGCCCTGATATGGTCTTCTGCACTTCACATTACTATGCATGCATCAATGCAGTAATTAATGCCATAGCACCTCAGTTTGAGCTTTGATAAAATAGTGATGATGATGACGTTGAAAAACAAAATATTACAAATTATCATTTGGAGGCTTGTGTTGACAGATAAAATTTGGGACCTGGAAGACTTGTGTGTTTAATAAAAATATCTCTGTGAATAGCACTTTATTTTGCCATTTATTTTTAATGCTGTTGATGCATGTATTTATGGGGTGCATCACATACATAGTAAATATTTGCAATGCATGATACTCAAATAAAAATAATATGCATGGAGATTGTGTGGATTTAAGGGTTTAAGATGGGATAGAAGCATGAAAAGACACTTAGCATATGGTATTAAGTGCTTCAATGATTATATAAACTTTCCAAGAAATGCTATAAGTATCCACAGGTCAGGCATCAATATCGGCATAGAAGATAACTTTACCAAGCATCCAAAACACTGTTTAAAATGCTATATAAATGGTACATGAAGTCATATATCAATATCAGTTACTTTCACTAAATAAATAAAATTAAATATTTGAAATCACAAGTTCTTCCCAAAGGTGAGACATCATTAACTCTAAAAATAGACAAATTTTGTCTGTAATTTAAAATTTTGTCCTCTCATGCTTTTTCTGGTAAGCCAGTGGAATAAATAAAATATTCCTTTTAGGCATATTTATTTTCATTTTAATACAATATCCACCTTCATTTTAGAACTTTGCTGATATTTATGTTGACTAAATAACCTATCAATTGGTAAAGCCTAGTGAGTCCATTGACTTGCTGCCTGCCTTCCAATCATGTGGATGATTAGTTTTCTAAGTGCTAAGTATAGTCTTTTGTCCATTGTGCCAATTATATTTTCAGAAGAAAGTTGTGTATATCACTGAGGAAAGAGAATAGCTCCCTAGAGGACAGGAGTTTCCTCTATGCTACATCAGGAACAGCTCTGCCAGTCTCTATAAATAGCATCATATTCTTTGAATGCTTCAATATATCACTTTACAGATACATTCTGCACACAGCCACACTTTTTGTCTGATACATTTTTCTGACTCTGTTGTAAGCTAACCTAAAAAAAAATTGAATTATTTCTTTACTATAAGTTCATCAGTTAATATTCCCTATTTCTTGCTGTTCATACTTTGAGAATATTCACATTGATATATTTTCCTAAGTTCTACTTATTGTGTAGTATTATTTGAAACATACAAAAAATGCACTTGACAAGTTACCCTGGAGGTGACAAGGCAGTTTGCAAAAGGAAGCCTGAACATCATTTATTTATGGTGGAGAAATGTTCCCTCTTATTCGGTTTTTCTAATATCTTCAAATGCCACTGTACACCAATAACAATTTATTTTTAGTGGCACAATTGGTGATGTGGAAAATATTTTTCCTGGATTTAAAAGAGCACATATTTTCATACATAAACTTTTGAGTCCATTCCTGCTCAGAATATAATTTCTTATTATATTGGTTGTAACCATTTTCCACTGTGTCCAATTTATCTTCCAGTTTTTATGGCCAGAAGAGCATCCCAAACCACCTGTGTCAACTCTGTGTATGTTAGATGATTAAACATTTTTGTCTATTCCTGTTCCTTAGCACCAGAACTCATGGGTTTGCAAGTTACAGTCTCACCAAAATATCAACCAAAAAATATCCTGGGGCCAGATTCATTTCTGAATCTGGGAGGGACATCACCATAATGTATTCCCAACACAAGGTTTGTTATTATCAGTCATTGGTTTCATAACCAGATATAATAGAGGATAAGAAGGTGTTAGACTTCTGAGATTGACATTCACTGGAATCAAAGCAATTTTAATATGAGCATCAACTTTTTTTTATTAAGAATGATTCTTTACTCTGAGATGATTGGAGTGAATTTTAAAGGGTATAAAAGGAGAATAGTTTTGAGAATGTGGTATGTGCTTTCTTGAAAATAGCACTTCTTAGAAGTACATCAACTACTAAGTATCTTTTATTTTCTCATCTAAACCTGCAGGGCAAGAAAAATAGCTTTTTTCCTAAGTCCTGCCTACACCTGCTGTAGAGTTTTTTATCCAAGAATTTTGAAAGAACTGCAGAGGTGCTATTTGACTCAACAGCATAGCAATAGAGCTCCCACACAGAGAGGTCATGGCCAAGGTCAGTGCTACTACTGTGGCCAGCTAGAGTCTATGAAAAGGAAACTAACAATCAGCATTATTTCATTTTTCTAGCTCACCTGATCAAAGCTGTGACACGGTGTATGCAAGTTAACTGGCTGTCACCTGACACTGTTCCATTTCTATGGGTACCAAAAATCCCAATGAAGGATGAATACAAAATGTTATCACTTTCATAGGAGAAGAATTCTACATTTTACATTGCCTTTCATTATTTATTGCAGGCTAATTGAGACACCTGTCTATCACAGGGTTCATCTACTTTTTTTTTTTTTACAAAGCTGAGAATAATAGTAAAATGTATCTGAGAAGGATAATATTTGAAATCCCTCCTAGATTTAGAGGATGAAACATTTTCAAACAACCTTTAACAGTTTTTAGACTGAACCAAACAAAAGGGCTATCTAAGTTAAAGAGCATCAAACTTTGTAAAAGAAAGTTTGTATCAGGGTTGTAAAACACATAGTCTTTCTAAACTACTAGGTTTCTTTGAATTAGACATAAGTATAATGACATATTTGTATCCATACAAAAGCCAAGAATATACGTAGAAGACTGTATTTACTCACTTTTGTATCTAGGAATACATTTCAAGCTTATTTCAAATTTGTGAGTAATTCTTAAATATTCATGCCTAAGGAAAAAAGCCTTTCAATACTTTAGATAACTAAAACTGGACCACACAGCAAACTAAGGAATGAGCACATAAAAAAACAAAACTCAAAAGCAAAAACAAGAAAACTGGCTAATACTTAGACTCAAAAATGAAAAGTGTTGGTAGTAAATGTTGATGAAAAGTTTCAGCACCAAACATTATTTTCTAATATTTACAAATAAATTAATATATATGCATAACTATATACCCTATAAGAAATTTATATCGTTTTATCAGTGCCCTAAAGATTAAATTCAGCATATCACTGCCCCTGCCTCAAATGCATATAGTTGATTTTATAGTATTAAAAGCCTCTTCTGAATGTCCACAGGTGTGGTTCTACTCACTGGAGCATGAAGAGCTCACCAGTGGGTCCAAATCTGAAGATGACTCTCCCCCAAGATGTTGCCAGTAGTTTAGCAGTTTAAAGGCAGTGACAGATAAACAACTAAATAAATCTCTAGCTCTGCCACCTGTCTACAGACAACAGAATAGGAAATTAAATATTAAGTTTTGGGAGTGTTTTAGTCAGGGTTTCTATTCCTGCACAAACATCATGACCAAGAAGCAAGTTTGGGAGGAAAGGGTTTATTCAGTTTACACTTCCACATTGCTGTTCATCACCAAAGGAAGTCAAGACTGGAACTCAAGCAGGTCAGGAAGTAGGAGCAGGTGAAGAGCCCATGAAAGGATGTTCCTTACAGGCGTACTTACCCTGGTTTGCTCAGCTTTCTTTCTTATATATTCCTAGACTACCAGCCCAGGGATGGCACTGTCCACAATGGGTCCTCCCCCTTTGATCACTAATTGAGAAAATGCCTTAGAGCTGGATCTCATGGAGGCATTTCCTCAACTGAAGCTCCTTTCTCTGTTTTAACTCCAGCATGTGTCAAGTTGACACACAAAACCAGCCAGTACAATTGACCCCTTGTCAACTTGACACACAAACACATCACTATTAAGCCTCAACCCTTACTTTCTTATTCATCCTCAAGATCTAAATAACTTTAAAGTTCCACAGTCTTTGCAAATTCTTACATATTAAGATTTCCACCCCTTTAAAATATCCAATCTCTTTTAAAATCCAAAGTTTCTTTTACAATTAAAATTCTCTTAACTGTGGGTGCCACTAAATACCTTCTTCATTCAAGAGGTAAAAATATCAAGGCACAGTCACAATCAAAAGCAAAATCAAACTCCAACCATCCAATGTCTGGGATCCACTCATGATGTTCTGGGCTCTTCCAAGGGCTTGGGTCACATCTCCAGCTCTACCCTTTGTAGCACAAACCTTGTCTTCTAGGCTCCAGATGCCCATACTTCACTGCTGCTGCTGTTCTTGGTGGTCATCTTATGGAACTGGCACCCCCAAAAACACTGCTATCTTCCACTGTAACTAGGCTTCACCAATAGCCTCTCATAGGCTCTCTATATGGTGCCAAGCCTCAACTCCTTTGAAAGACCCCTTCAATCCTGGGACATCAATTGCAACTGAGGCTACACCTTCACCAGTGGCCTTCTGCAGCCTCCCACAGTGCCGAGCCTCAGCTGCTCCTCAGGACCCCTTCATGCCTTCAAAACCAGTACCAACTGAGTGACTCTTACTCATTACCAAGTCCAGCCACAACACAAGGTACAACCTTGGCTATCTCTGGAGCACAGCCTCTGTGCTGTTAGAAAATACATCCCAGAAGACTTCACCTCAATGATGCTGGCCTCTTCTTAATTACTGATAATTTCTTAACTCCAGCTAACCAATATCAATAATCACAGTAATGCAAAGCTTTTGCTTTAATAGTTCTGGTATCTTGTTAATCACAGTTGATTCTTCAGACCCAGCTAACCAAAACCACAGAATCTTCACAATCAAAATAGCAATGGTCCTGATAAGTCTTTAATCTTCCCTCTGAAATTTCACAAGCCAGGTCTCCACGTTTTGCACTGTTCTCAACATTATCTTCCAAGCTCCTACACGACATTCCAAAGAGCTCTTAACACTGAATGGATCTTCTAGCCCAAAGTTCCAAAGTCCTTCCACAGTCCTCCCCAAACCATGGTCAGGTTGTCACAGGAATACCCCACTATGCTGGTACCAATTTGTCTTAGCAAAGACAAGTTGCAAGCCAGTCTCAAGCAAGCCAGTAAGTAACATCCCCCATGGGCTCTGCATCAGCTCCTGCTTCCTGACCTGTTTGAGTTCCAGTCCTGACTTCTTTGGTGATGAACAGCTGTGTGGAAGTGTAAGCTGAATAAACCCTTTCCTCCTCAACTTGCTTCTTGGTCATGATGTTTGTGCAGAAATAGAAACCGTAACTAAGACAGGGAGATGTTGAAGACAGTTTAAAGACTGTGGTGTATTTTGACCTTGCCAAGACCAAATATGTTCCTAGAAGGCAACAGCAACATGCTCACAAGGCTTTGCAAAAATAGACACACAGATTTGAGTTTATATTAAATTCCAGATTGGCTGCATTGCAAAGTCTGAAGGAAAGACTGAGAATTACTCACAAGAGAAAGTTAGTAAAGTGAAGGTCTTTCTTTCACTTGGTTAGTAAAGGCAAATAGAGAAAGCAAAGGGCCAAAGACCCCTGAAAAAGTCACTGTACTAGGAACAGCTGGGTTTACTAAGGCAAGGGAGAGCTGACCCAGATCACAGGAAGCAAAAGAGTTAGAGATGGAAACAAAGGCAACTGGGTGCTCTAACCCTCAAGTATAATAACAAAGTGGAAAGGCATGCAATGCTGTCTAAAGAGCAAGGAATGGAGGAAGATCGATCCACACTGATACTACTGGGTTCGTGGGCCACAATACTGTATATTTCCTATGCTACTAAATGAATCCTGGTGTCAAATGATGATGCTATAATTTTTATGTTTTGGATTCTCTTAATTTTGAAATTTTATTTAGGGAAATGTGAAATATGTTTAAATGCAAGCACCAGACATCCATATATGCTACTGCAAAACAAGATATTCCTGACTGAGAATTTATCAAAACATCCACCCAGGTGAGACATAGGTGAATGACTAGTATAATGAAAAGTTACAACACCAGTGCTTCTTTGTCAGTGACACAAATTGGCACACAAACACATTAACAGAATAAAAGGTGGTAACAGTAACAATTTCCGTTTGAAATTTGTCTGGAGCTCAGTGATACTGTTAACAAGTGTGTTCAAGTGCATGTTGGTATGCGTGTGGGGGTGTGCAAGCAAATTTAGATGCTCACCTATGCCAAAGGCATAATATACATTGGAATTGGAGTTATAGATGTTATGAGGTATCTGATGTTATTGCTGGCAACCAAACCCAGGCCCTGTACAAGGGCAGCAGAGGCTCCTAATCACTGAGCCTTCTCTCCGTTTGTAGCCTTTATTTTTCTTTCAATTTTTCCCTACATTTTACTTGATGAAAGCTTTTCTTTCAATTTTCTTTGAGGTTTAACTAATACCTAATAGCAGAGAAATATCTGTCAGTTATTTTAATAATTACATTTCACATAGTTTTGTTGTTTTGCACAATTTATCTATTCTTTTGTACAATTGATCTATTTATTTACTTTACTGGTATCATAAAATATGCTAAATATTGTTGAGTTTGGTGAGTAAAATCTAAAGCTTGTGCATATGTGAATTTCCATAGGAAGATACTAGCTGTTAATAACAATGATTGTTTTTTCTAATGATCACATACGAGATTGAATTGCTTTTGCACAACTTGACACCAGGAGTTTATTTACAATTTAACTTTTTTATGTTTACTATTAATGCATAAATAATAGAATATTAAATATTTACTGTGATGGCTAATCTTGGTGATCAAATGGACACTATCTGGAATCATCTAAAACATAAGATGCTGGGCACTGTTGAAAGGGGTTTTCTTGATCATGTTATTTTAAGTTGGGAAGACCCACAATAATTTGGGTGGCCTCTTCTGATGACAGCCAGGATAAACAAGGGTGCTAGAAGTGAAAATGGTTTTTACTTTCACTGGAAATCCACCCATTTTCTTGCTGTGGCATTCTTTCAGCAACATTAGAACTAACTTCTACAGGATTCGAAAGTTGACACAAGACCAGAATCTCTATAGGAGACTTCCAAGCCTTTAAGTACAGATTGATACAGAGAAGACATCCAACCTGAACAACTACCAGATTCCCAGTCTACACTGTTAGGCATCCATTGATATAATAACTGCACTGCAACTTGTGAGCCTATGTAATCAAATAATAAAAATAAATATATTAATATATGAATGTAATGTACCTAATATATATTTATTCTAGCAGTCATGTTCACTTAGATACCCTGATAAATAAATATACTTTATAAGACTGTTTAATCTTAAGACATTAAAGCTTGTATATGTATGTTGCATTAATATATGTCCATATGAAAATATGCATACATAAACATTACCCATTTTGTATATATAATGTAAGTATACAAACAAATCAATCGAAATGGAGAGAAATTAAGCAAATCCACTAAAATCAGGGACTAGACAAGGCTGCCCTCTCTCTCCGTATCTTTTCAATATAGTACTTGAAGTTCTAGCTAGAGCAATTAGGCAACAAAAGGAGGTCAAATGGATACAAATTGGAAAGGAAGAAGTCAAACTATCACTATTTGCAGACAATATGATAGTATACTTAAGCGACCCAAAGAACTCCACCAGAGAACTCCTACAGCTGATAAACTACTTCAGCAAAGTGACCAGATATAAAATCAATTCAAGCAAATCAGTAGCCTTCCTATACTCAAAGGATAAGCAGGCTGAGAAAGAAATAAGAGAAATGATACCCTTAACGATAGCCACAAACAATATAAAGTATCTTGGCGTGACTCTAACCAAACAAGTGAAAGATCTGTATGACAAGAACTTCAAGTCTCTGAAGAAAGAAATTGAAGAAGACCTCAGAAGATGGAAAAATCTTCCATGCTCATAGATTGGCAGAATTAATATAGTAAAAATGACCATCTTGCCAAAAGCAATATACAGATTCCATGGAATCCCCATCAAAATCCCAACTCAATTCTTAATAGAGTTAGATAGAGCAATACAAAAATTCATCTGGAATAACAGAAAATCAAGGATAGCTAAAACTATTCTCAAGAGTAAAAGAATTTCTGGGGGAATCAGTATCCCGGACCTCAAGCTGTACTACAGAACAATAGTGTTAAAAACGGCATGGTATTGGTATAGTGACATGCATTTAGATCAATGGGACAGAATTGAAGACCCAGAAATGAATCCACACTCCTATGGTCAATTGATCTTTGACAAAGGAGCTAAAACCTTCCAGTGGAAAAATGATAGCCTTTTCAACAAATGGTGCTGGTTCAACTGGAGGTCAACATGGAGAAGAATGCAAATCGATCCATTCTCATCTCCTTGCACTAAGCTCAATTCCAAGTGGATCAAGGACCTCCACATAAAACCAGACACACTGAAACTAATAGAAAGGAAACTAGGGAAGAACCTTGAACATATGGGCCTAGGGGAAAATTTCCTGAACAGAACACCAATAGCTTATGCTCTAAGGTCAAGAATTGACAAATGGGACCTCATAAAATTACAAAGTTTCTGTAAGGCAAAGGACATTGTCAAAAGGACAAAGTTGCAACCCACAAACTGGGAAAAGATCTTTATCAACTCTGTACCTGACAGAGGGCTAATATCCAATATATACAAAGAACTCAAGAAATTAGACTCCAGAGAGTCAAATAACCTTATTAAAAAATGGGGTACAAAGCTAAACAAAGAGTTCGCACCTGAAGAATATCTAATGGCTGAGAAGCACCTAAAAAATGTTCAGTGGCTGCATACCATGTGTGTTCATTTGTGATTGGGTTACCTCACTAAGGATGACATTTTCAAGTTCTGACCATTTGCCCTAGCATTTCGTGAATTCATTGTTTTTAATTGCAGAGTAGTATTCCATTGTGTAAATATACCACACCTTCTGAATCCATTCCTCCATTGAGGTACATCTGGGTTCTTTCCAGATTCTGGCTATTATAAATAAGGATGCTATGAACATAGTGGAGCATGTGTCCTTATTGCATGCAGGGGAAGACTCTGGGTATATGCCCACGAGTGGTATGGCAGGATCCTCCGGGAGTGTCATGCCCAGTTTTCTGAGGAACCACCAGACAGCTTTCCAGTGTGGTTGTACCAGCTTGCAATCCCACCAGCAGTGGAGGAGTGTTCCTCTTTCTCCACATGCTCGCCAAAAACTGCTGTCTCCTGTGTTTTTGATTCTAGCCATTCTGACTGGTGTGAAGTGGAATCTCAGGGTTATTATAATTTGCATTTCCCTAATGACTAAAGATGTTGAACATTTCTTTAGGTGCTTCACAGCCATTCGATATTCTTCAGGTGAGAACTCTTTGTTTAGCTCTATACCCCATTTTTTAATAGGGTTATTTGACTCTCTGGAGTCTAACTTGTTGAGTTCTTTGTATATATTGGTTATTAGCCCTCTGTCAGGTGTAGGGTTGGTAAAGATCTTTTCCCAGTTTGTTGGTTGCCACTTTGTTTTGACAGTGGCAATTACAGAAACTTTGTAATGTTATGAGGTCCCATTTGTCAATTCTTGATCTAAGACCATAAGCTATTTATGTTTTGTTCAGGAAATTTTTCCCCTAGGCCCATATGTTCAAGGTTCTTCCCTGGTTTCCTTTCTTTTTTTTTTATTATTTTTTTATTTATTTTTTTAATTTACATTCCAAATCATTTCCCCTTTCCCGTTTCCTCCCTCCCCGAAAGTCCCATAAGCCCCCTTCCCTCACTCTTTTCTCCATTCAACCCCCTCTCGTTACTCTGTCCTGGCGTTCCCCTACATCCAGTCTTTCCAGGACCAGGGGTCTCTCCTTCCATCTTCTTAGAAATCTATTGATATGCGGATTGTGTCTAGGGTATTCCGAGATTCTGGGTCAATATCCCCTTATCAGTGACTGCATACCATGTGTGTTCTTTTGTGATTGGGTTACCTCACTAAGGATGATATTTTCAAGATCTGACCATTTGCCTAGGAATTTCATGAATTCATTGTTTTTAATTGCAGAGTAGTATTCCATTGTGTAGATATACCACATCTTCTGAATCCATTCCTCCGTTGAGGGACATCTGGGTTCTTTCCAGCTTCTGGCTATTATAAATAAGGCTGCTATGAACATAGTGGAGCATGTGTCCTTATTGCATGCAGGTAAAGCCTCTGGGTATATGCCCAGGAGTGGTATAGCCGGATCCTCCGGGAGTGTCATGCCCAGTTTTCTGAGGAACCGCCAGACTGCTTTCCAGAGTGGTTGTACCAGCTTGCAATTCCACCAGCAGTGGAGGAGTGTTCCTCTTTCTCCACATCCTCGCCAACAACTGCTGTCTCCTGTGTTTTTGATCTTCGCCATCCTGACTGGTGTGAGATGGAATCTCAGGGTTGTTTTGATTTGCATTTCCCTAATGACTAAGGATGATGAACATCTCTTTAGGTGAAACTAATAGAAGGGAAACTAGGGAAGAACCTTGAACATATGGGCACAGGGGAGAATTTCCTGAACAGAACTCCAATAGCTTATGCTCTAAGATCAAGAATAGACAAATGGGACCTCATTGAATTACAAAGTTTTTGCCAGGCAAAAGACACTGTCAAAAAGACAAAGCGGCAACCAACTAACTGGGAAATGATCTTTACCAACCTTACATCCGACAGAGGGCTAATATCCAATATATACAAAGAACTCAAGAAGTTAAACTCCAGAGAGGCAAGTAACCCTATTAAAAAATGGGGTACAGAGCTAAACAAAGTGTTCTCACCTGAAGAATATCTAATGGCTGAGAAGCACCTAGTTTCCTTTCTATTAGTTTCAGTGTTTCTGGTTTTATGTGGAGGTCCTTGATCAACTTGGAATTGAGCTTAGTGCAAGGAGATGAGAATGGATCGATTTGCATTCTTCTCCATGTTGACCTCCAGTTGAACCAGCACCATTTTTTGAAAAGGCTATCATTTTTCCACTGGAAGGTTTTAGCTCCTTTGTCAAAGATCAATTGACCATAGGGGTGTGGATTTATTTCTGGATCTTCATCTCTGTTCCATTGATCTACATGCCTGTCACCTTACAAATACCATGCAGTTTTTGATACTACTGCTCTGTAGTACAGCTTGAGGTCCAGTATACTGATTCCCCCAGAAGTTCTTTTACTCTTGATAAGGGGATATTAACCCAGAATCTCAGAATACCCAAGATGCAATTCACATATCAATAGATTTCCAAGAAGATGGAAGGAGAGACCCCTGGTCCTGGAAAGACTGGATGTATGGGAATACCAGGACAGAGAATCGAGAGGGGGTTGAATGAGGAATAGAGGGAGGGAAGCAGCTTATGGGACTTTTGGGGAGGGAGGAAACAGGAAAGGGGAAATCATTTGGAATTTAAATAAAAAATATAGAAAATAATAAAAAAAAGAAAAAAAAAGGAAGTTCAACATCGTTAGTCATTAGGGAAATGCAAATCAAAACAACCCTGAGATTCCACCTCACACCAGCCAGAATGGCTAAGATCAAAAACACAGGAGACAGCAGTTGTTGGCAAGGATGTGGAGAAAGAGGAACACTCCTCCACTGCTGGTGGGATTGCAAGATGGTACAACCACTCTGGAAAGCAGTCTGGCGGTTCCTCAGAAAACTGGGCATGACACTCCCGGAGGATTCTGTTATACCACTCCTGGGCATATACCCAGAGTCTTCCCCTGCATGCAATAAGGACACATGCTCCACTATGTTCATAGCATCCTTATTTATAATATCCAGAAGCTGGAAAGAATCCAGATGTCCCTCAACGGAGGAACGGATTCGCAAGATGTGGTATATTTACACAATGGAATACTACTCTGCAATTAAAAGCTATGAATTCACGAAATTCCTAGGCAAATGGTCAGAACTTGAAAATATCATTCTTAGTGAGGTAACCCAATCACAAAAGAATACACATGGTATGCAGCACTGATAAGGGGATATAAACCCAGAATCTCGGAATACCCAAGACACAATTCGCATATCATTAGATTTCCAAGAAGAGTAAGGAGAGACCCCTGGTCCTGGAATGACTGGATGTTGCAGAATACCAGGACAGAGAAGCAAGAGGGGGTTGAATAGGGAACAGGGTGAGGGAAAAGGGCTTATGGGACTTTCGGGGAGAGAGGAAACGGGAAAGGGGAAATCATTTGGAATGTAAATCAAAAAATGTAGAAAATAAAGAAAAGACTGTTTAATCTTAAGATATTAATGCTTGTATATGTATGTTGCATTAATATATGTCCATATGTAAATATGCATACATAAAGAATACCCATTTTGTATATATAATATAAATATATGAACAAATTATAAATTTATTTATTTATATATGTGAATGTTTGTTTACATATAGCAAAATCTGTAAATATACCTGCATGTCTAATTTTGTAAGATTACATTATATTCAGGGAGAGGTTGAGAGAGAACTAAATCTTCCACAAAACCTGATACACTGAATCCTTTCTGGCTGAAAGCCTTGGAGAAACAGAATCATAAAAATTCAAGGACTTCATTGTCTTTGAAATAATTTATTGGTGATTTGGAAACAAGTAGTTCAATTGTAGGCTTCCTGAATATGTTGTATGTACAAGCCAGAGGTTTTTCTATTTAAGAGGTAATTAAATTACACATTATACCTTAGAAGTCATTACAGTCACTGATTGTCTGAGTAGAATTCTATTCCACTCAGTAGATAATCAATCAGTACTTAGTAAAAAGTTTGCTTCTTTCTTTTTTTCAATGATTCTTTCTTGAACAATCCCAGTGAAAACACCTCCATTATGTTAAGTGTTTTTTACAACAAGCTAAGATTTTCATTTTATTATTTACTCTGTATGTGTTTGTGCTTGTGCATGCACATATGTGTGTGTGTGTGTGTGTGTATACTATACAATCACATACAAGTAAGTTCCCACAAAGTCAGAAAAGGACATATAATACCCTGCAGTTGGTATTAAAGGTGATTGTAAGCCACCTATCTGGGTGTTGGAAACAAACAAAAGGTCTTCTGGGAGATATCCCATTCCCTTATTATACTGTTTTAATTGTTTTTCAATATAAAATAGTTTACTGTCCAAACTAATTACACAGTAATGGTGAAATATAAGAGGAAAATTAGCTTCATGTGTCATCAGTCCTTAATTGCTTTGTGGTTTAATGGAAATAGTTAAGGTCTAAGGTGGACATAAAAGATGTGAGGCCACAGTTGTGATACTGAAAAGGCAAGAACACATGGACATGCTATATTAAGTGTTTGAAAAATTCCAGATCTGACTAAAAGATGACAGTGTTTGGTTAAGAAAGTACAGGGAATTATTTTTAAAAGAAATGGGGGAAAAAAGTCTCTACTGGAAATCAGTACAGGGTGTTCTGAAAAACCTAGGCGCTATTTACTACTAGTTAAGTTATAAAACTAGCCCAAGTGTTTACTAGCAGAGCAAAAAAAGAAAATTTGGTAGATGTAGTCAACGGACTGCTTTTAGACATTAAGAAGATATCATCTTTGGGAAAAAAATTAGAAATTAATCTTAAGTAGGTTAAGTCAGTCTCAGAAAGATAAGTCTCACATTTTCTCTAATTTGTTGGTTCTAGACTTTTAGAATGTTAAAATCATTTGTGTATGGAGGGCTTAAACATGAGAGTGAAACTCTGTGGGAACAAAAGGAACTATGGGGAGAGGGGTAGTTGTGAAAGTAGAGGGTAAGAAATCTGGTAGAGGATGTTTTTAGTAACATTATTCACTTGCAAAAAAATGACTTTTGTTACCTCATATAATACAAAAATTAAAGTGTAAAAATATCAAAGGAAGAAGAAAGGAATAACGGAGTGAATGTGAAGAAACAGCAAATATAAACTTTGTTTGCAGTCTGTGTTAACAACTGACGTAGCTGCAAATGCATTCCTCTAATGTTTATTCACATAGCACGTAGTAAAGTATATTTGCTTTTGCTTTTTCTCATTTTCATTAATTCCTTGAAAATTGTGCCCAATGTATTCTGATCATATTTATGCCCTTCCCCTATTCTTCTCAGTTCTAACCCAATCCCCCATCCACCCACCCACTGAACCAACTAACTTAATTTATTTTTTAACCTATTATGTTCAATTTGTACTGTCCATATACTTATGGATATAAATTCCGATCACAACAGGTAAATTGCACATATGAATTCACATTGATTATGACAGTATACATAAGACTTATACAAGCTCAAGACAAACAAAATACCAGCAAAGTGTTAAGAAGGTAGGTACAAAGTCACACCACTAAGCTGAGGTATATAGGCATTTCATAGCAGCTGTGAGAGGGAAAGTCTCTTTTCTTTTATTATAAGACTGTTGGGAGGCTAGCAGCATACCAGGGTAGCCCCAGATCCAATAGTTGTTGAGTAACATAATGTGGTCTCAAATATGGGAAAAATAAAAATAAGAAAAAATTGCCAAGTTTTCAAAGTCATCTGGAAGTAATTGAGGCAAATATGATCAAGATATATTGTATAAAATTTTCAAATAATTAATAAACTTATTTTAATGCATGGCATTTAAAAAGGAATCATGATATAATGATAAGTAAAGATAATAAGGATAAATGCTTATAAGCCAACTGCAATTACAAGAACATGTAATTTTATAAAGGTAAAATAGTATGAAGAAATCTAGAAGTTACTGCTCATTAATGTGTTTGGTGAGTGAGAGTACATTAAAAACTCAAAAAAGAAGTTATATTATATACTTGTATTATTTTATTATTGTTTCAATAGCTGTTTTCTACTATTATAGCATGATAATTATATCAAGAAAGTTTGAGTCATGAATTGTATATATATATATATATCCTAAATTGAATTTAAAGAATATAAATCATGCTTTAATTAATATGTCACCTATATAACAAATATAAGCAAAATGGTCTTATTATTTCTAATATATGTTCAATATTAGTTTAAATTGTTCTACTTTTGTGAAAGTTACTTTTAGACAAATTTTTTTTCTGATTAAAGTGTAATGTGTGAAAAATTAGCCTGTGTAATAATATTTTAACAATATCTTGAAAGATAAAAGTAAACCATCCAATAATTATTGTTACCAAATATTCCTCTTAGTTCCATGATGAAGAAAGAAAAATAATTCTTTTACTGAGCCCCATTGTCCTATTGAGATGATACAGTGCCCCAAAGGCAAAAGAAGTCTTATGGTGATCACTGATAGTGATTAATAAAGAGATTATATAATGATTGAAGTTTCATCAGCCTGAGTAATTATCTTCTCCAAGATCCAGGCATTCTTTACTATTTATTGGGTAATACAGTGCCCAGCCTACCACAAGCTTTGGTTGTTGTTAATTGCAAATTCAAGCATGAGGTATCAAGAATAAATACTGTTGCCCCCAGTGGACATCACAAAAGTGAATTTCCTTCCAGCCAGGGAAGCAGGTAGGCAATCTGAAGGTTTTCTGCTCTGTCCCCACTCTCTCAAGTTCAATTTCTTGGTCTCATTCTCTGCTCTATAGAAGACCTGCTGCTGCCTCCCTTTCTCCTCTGTTTTCACCTCTAGTAGATCATGAAGTTTTTCCTCTCCAAACTTATTACCCCACTCACATTGTTCTATCTCAGCCCTTAGCTCCTGTAGGCACACCCAGGCAGGCTGCCAGGCCAGTCAGAGAAGCAGGTACCATAAGAGAATATGTTCACCTCTCCCTCCATTTCTCTAAGTCCAGGGTTTCAGTCACATCAGCAGCTCTAAAAGCTCACTAGACAAAACTTCTTCTACTCTCTGCCCCATTCCTAGATGGCAACTCATTCCTGGTGGAAGACCCCGAATTACTGCCTCATGTGGATTCCTGCCTGCCCTTTCTAGCCCATCATGATTCCTAAGTGTCAACTCCAATACCTAGTAACACATTTTACCTGGAACCCAGAATGGCCACACCTATCAGATTCCCAGAAGAATTACCTACCAGGTAACACATGACCACTACACTCTCCTGAGAATCAAAAAGAGCAACAGACAGAGAAAGGAAACAAACACTGTCCCAAAAAAGACAAAACAACATATGAGCACCTGGAATTAGAATCTTTCCATTCCTGTATAAAAAACATAATCAATAGTATCCAAGAAAAAATCTGCATCAGAGCCCAGAAACCTTATCACAGTAGGCACTGAGTATTGAAGCATAGCTGAAGCACAAGAAAAAGACTTTAAATATCTTTTTATGAATAAGATAGAGGTCCTTAAAGAGGAAATTAATAAACTCCTTAAAGATACCCATGACAACACAAACAGTAGAAAAAAATACATAATAAATTTCAACACCAAAATGTAGAAATAGAATCAATAAAGAAAACCCAAACTGAGGTAAATCTGGAAATGAAAATTTTCAGATCATGAACGGGAACCTTTAAGATAAGCCTCACCAACAGAATATACAAGATAGAAGAAATAATCTGAGGCATTGCAGACATGAAAAAAGAAATGAATACCTTGGTCAAAAATTGTTATATCTTACTGTTTTTCAAATGCTAAATCTTTTACTCTGGATCGGATTTCAATGTTCTCTAAAATATAACTTTAAAATTCCAAATTTGCTTTATAATATTTAAAAGGATGATAGGGCTGCATAATAGTATCCTATTCAGAAATAATAAACTCCATAAGTTTACGATATTATCATTCTGTGTACCAAGGTCATATTCTATCCTACTGCCCCTGTCTTTTAAATTATATTATTCACCTAAAGGTAAAAAAATAAAATAAAAAATTACAAAATAAAAACAGTATTGGTAAGGTCTTGTATTATGAGTTACTAGAAGACTTTTTTATAGACAAAAATCACACTAGTAGAAAAGTCTCTTGCCCCCACCTTACTCCATGGAACCCAGTTACATAGCTTTGTGATGTTGAAGATATGTATGTACTGCCATCCAACTGTAAAGATGCTTGCATCCTATTGAACATGTATCAGGTGAAAGGTAGTTAGATCCAGCAAAGGGAGTTTTGATATTAAACAAGCAGAGAGATGCCCTTGCCTCTTCAAAGTCTTGACAAGAAACCTCCATTCTCCAGTGACAGTAAAAATTCAGTTACTGAATTTTGTACTCGTATATTCTCTAGTACAGTAGTAATTATATAATAGTTACTTGGTAAATATTTGCATGTGAGCCATAATTGGGCCAACTAATTTTCAATAATAATACAAAAATTAGCATAAGAATGGAAATTCTTGTAAGCATTTGTGAAACAAAATTTATTTCATTGAAAGCCATTAGTATATATCTCAAGTTAAATCACTTGATATTTAAGCAAGTTGTCTTACTTTTTGTCAATGTGAAATTCAAATTTAAATGGTTTGGATTGAAAAAATTACTGTCTTCATGACTAAAATGCTTTCACATGTTCTCATACATCTAGTTATACAAAAACAAAAGGAACAAGAATAAAAAAGACATCTCATTACTCTCAGAAAGCAATGTTGAATTAAAGAATTTGGGATTATAATTGTTTCAACCACATTTACATCTTGACTTTCTTGACTACTGTTATTTTGTAGATTGGTGATAAATTTGTGTGGGGTTTCTTCATTGGATTTATTCATTCATGGCACTAACTGAAGGCTATATGTTATCAGAAGTCAATTTTAGCTCTGAGGTGCTAGACATTTTAGCCACAGCTACTTATGAATATTCCTCAGGCACTTGTGGAGCATACATAAATAAATGATCAATTCAGACCTGAGAGTAGAAAAAAAACAGTAAATTTAGAACTTCAAATGACAGTGACATTTTAAGCAAATAATAAGCTCTGTACAAGCATAATTTGATCTAATCATCAGAGTACAATAAGATTCACTTAAGAAAATATCCTCCACTGCTGGTGGGATTGCAAGCTGGTGCAACCACTCTGGAAAGCAGTCTGGTGGTTCCTCAGAAAACTGGGCATGACACTCCCGGAGGATCCGGCTATACCACTCCTGGGCATATACCCAGAGGCTTTACCTGCATGCAATAAGGACACATGCTCCACTATGTTCATAGCAGCCTTATTTATAATAGCCAGAAGCTGGAAAGAACCCAGATGTCCCTCAATGGAGGAATGGATTCAGAAGATGTGGTTTATCTACACAATGGAATACTACTCTGCAATTAAAAACAATGAATTCATGAAATTCCTAGGCAAATGGTCAGAACTTGAAAATATCATCCTTAGTGAGGTAACCCAATCACAAAAGAACACACATGGTATGCAGTCACTGATAAGGGGATATTAACCCAGAATCTCGGAATACCCTAGACACAATTCGCATATCAATAGATTTCTAAGAAGATGGAAGGAGAGACCCCCTGGTCCTGGAAAGACTGGATGTAGGGGAATGCCAGGACAGAGAAGCAAGAGGGGGTTGAATGGGGAAAAGAGGGAGGGAAGGGGGCTTATGGGACTTTCGGGGAGGGAGGAAACGGGAAAGGGGAAATGATTTTGAATGTAAATAAAAAAACTTAGAAAATAAAATAAAATTAAAAAAATCAGAAGTTAAAATTAAAAAATAAAATAAAATTAAAAAAATAAAAAAAAAAGAAAGAAAATATCCCAGGCATGACAAATACCCCTGGTGAAGAAGGTCCTGAGATTACCTAGCTTCAGAAACACCAGCATCTGCCTCTTTGCTATTAGACCTACTGATGGCTTAATTCTAATGGGGATAAATGTGACACTTGTCAAGTCCCATGTCATATCATACCTATTTGTTTCTTCTCTGGACTCTGAAACACATTCTCCATAATGATTAAGAAAGGGGGAAATTTATTTCAGATTCACAAGCATTGTTCCTTGCTAATCAATTCCAGTCTGTCAGAGTGGATAGCATATTGACTGACACAGAGAATTCATTCTGGATTTTGGATTACAAAAAAAGAAGTGACATAAAATAGCTGTTAGACATGCAAGACTGATGTTTGAATGAGCAAAAGTTTCACAGTTTTCATTCAAATGTTTTGAAAAAGTTTCTACTAGTTGCTATTACATTTTTAAAAATGAGTGTCCAATCTTTATAGGTTAATAGTTTTCATGAATTTTAGACTATCAAACTGTGTGCACACTATGAGAATGTGTGCACATATTTGATCATGTCCTTATATTTGGGAACATATCTGGAAATCAGATATGGGACCCTTGGGACAGTATCAAGAGAATAGAATTAGCAGTTTAAATTTATGATTTTTAACCCAATGCCAGTTCTATCCCTGAATGTGTTTATTATTGCATAAGCCACTTAAACTGCATGTATCCATCATCACTGAAAACTTTTCCTCCATCCCTACATTTGGAAATCACTGTCTTTTACTCTCTCATTATCTACTTAACTGCTCATCTTCAATGCTGTCGAAATCAGTGCACACTTATGCTATGTGCAGCCTTCTGATTTTCTTGTCGACTGTTAATTCACTACTCTTCAGCCTGTCCCAAGGGTGACCCCATACTAATCTTTCTAAACAGTTGACTTAGCAGCTTAAAACTTTTCAGGGGCTGTTATTACAGTTTGGCCTAGCTTTGAACAACCCAAATTATCGTTGTAACCATGACATTTTCCATAAGTTGTCTATGTGAACTTCATAATCTGATTAATGGCCTCATCCATTTTCCCATAAGTCATGAAGATGCAGAGTGAACTCAATGGGAGTTAGTAATATGAGGCAAACTAAGGAATAGTACTTCTAAATGACCATGATAGGTAATGGTAAATTATACTAGACAACTCTACCCAGTATTCGTGGCTGTTACTACTAAATTGTACTAGTATTACATTATACTAAGTAACATTTATTTGGGTTATTGAAAAACAGATAAAAAGAACCAAAGATTGCAAAAAATGCAGACAGTAAACCATGGAAGAAAAAACAACTTGACAAAACTCCACAAATTGGTTCACTGTACACCATCAAAGTGGACTTAAGTTTATTTATTTAATAAATTCAAGCTTAGTAGAGAAGCTGAAAATGCAAAATACTAATTATTGGTGGCATCATTGCACTATTTTCCATAGAAGCCTTTCAGTGGATTCAGACTTTTGTGAGTTTTGAAAAACCTGTTAGCACAACTACCTGAATTAAATACCATGGGTTCAGATATGTGCTATGAACAACCTGTAGGGTTTCTTACATATGTTTTATCTTCTATTTATCTACCATGCTGTTCTTTCAACTGCTTCATAGACTTGGTGTTCCTACTGTAAAGGAGTTCTTGTTTATAGGTATTTTATGTGTAACTTTCAGTCCCATGCCAATGCTCATAGACCTTTGCAATATTAAATCGCTTCCCATATCCCTTAGTTGAGCCTTGCATCCATGGTATCTCTAAACATCGTTTGCATAAAGAATTCTACTTATGCTCATCTTATTCCTTTTTCTTATGGATGTTCATCAGTCACCTTTAGAGAACTAGGTAACAAACATTGAGCTTTGTCCTTTCTGGCACTTACAGGTTTTATTTTCTGCATAGTGCTGATTGATGGTATTGTCATCTCTGAAATACACTCAGTGTGTATTAATGACAAATATAAATTTTCTATGTATTTTAGATTTAACATAGTTATGTTTTAGAATTCCTCAACAGGTAGAAAATAAACATATTTGTTTAAAGTTTTGTCCTGTTGTCTGTGACTGTTTTCACCTCTCTAAATTTAAAAGTTGAGTGTGCTGCCTGTGCCTTTATACTTTTGTTCTCCCAGGTCTCCTTGTTTCAGTTGTCTTTCACACATTTTAAAAGACCTTTCCTGTTAACTGATAGATATTGCCTGTGATGCTTTGTATATGCTTGGCCAGGGAGTGGCACTATTTGGAGGTGTAGCCTTGTTAGGGTCAGTGTGGCCTTGTTGGCAGGGGTGGGGATGGGGTGGGTGTGTCACTGTGGGTGTGGGCTTTAAGATTCTACTCTTAGAGGCCTGGAAGCCAATATTCTGATAGCAGCCTTCAGATAAAGATCTGAAGCTCCACCTGCACTGTGCATGCCTGGATGCTGCCATGTTCCTGCCTTGATGATAATGGACTGAACCTCTGAACCTGTAAGCTTGCTCTAGTTAAATGTTGTTCTTATAAGAGTTGCCTTGGTCATTGTGTATGTTCATTGCAATAAAACCCTAAGACATTACCAAAAATGTCTGATTATGAAAAGTGATTGGCACCTTCTCTGAAAGAAAGCTACAGTGAGTGGATACAAACTTTTTATTGGAGCCTATTTCTATTATCCTTTTTATTGAAGTTTATGATCAGGCCTTCACCAGTTTCTAGTGACAGGAACACACTGTCTTTATGTGAACCATGTGGTTTCTACTTCAGTTAGGAGTGTCAATCTTGACTACTGAAACTCTGGTTCTCCTGTTTACCATAAAAGAATTTGTAATATTTTGAATCAGCTATGACATAAATGTTGCCTTTATGCTTAAATTTCTCATAGTGCAAGACTATTGAAATAATATTTAGTACTATTCTAAATTCTATGATACACACACATGAACACACACATATTTATGAAATGTATGACAAATGAAAAAAAATGTAGAATATATTGACATAACCCTTGTTAAAATACACATGTTCTATGTTTTAAGCTTTTATAATAATAATTTTATTAATTTACATTTCAAATAATATCCCCCTTCCTGGTTTCCTCTCCACAGTCCCCTCTATCAAAACCCTATATAAAACTTATTAAATTACTCTTCTGATAAAGATAGTTTAGAAATTTATATTTATGTCATTTATTAGTAACAAGACTGAACAGGAAGACAGAAGCTTCCATCATGAGTCTTTTTTTTTTTGATATTGTTCACAGTGAAGGTCATTTCAAGGACAATTAGTTTCTATTTTATGATACTTTAAACATATTTCTGTATATTTCCAAAAGATGTTTCAGATTTATATTTCATGGTTAAACATTTGGATTTTTTTCTCAGTCCTTTTAGCAGCATTACATAGATACCCTCTACTACTTCAAAACACAAACAGATTACATGTAAGAGAGGGAGGAAGATAGTAGCTTTCTGAAAAATTAAGGGATTGAGGGAATGTTCATGGTCTAGGAATTTTTCAAATAAAGTTATTGTGGCTTATCTGTTCTTTCCAGCATCCAAATTTGAGATTTTAACTTTATCGATTTATCAATATTTTATAACTGCTAAAAGGTACAGTCCAGTGTGTCTGGCATTGTTATGCTAAAAGAACAATCTATAATATAGATACAGGTTTAAAGTCCTCATATTGGCAAACCCACACACCCTTGAAATTATTATTTTTGTTATTACAAAGAACACATTTTCAGAATAGTAGGTGAGGAAGTCTAGTCCATACCAAGATTTTTCTGAGTGGATGGGTGAGCTGTACAGTGCAATTTACACTGCCCCCTGATGTGCATCACACCAAAATGATAGTGAATACAGGATCTTAGAGTTTCCCCTCTTTAGTAGTGTCATACATTCAATAAAATGTTGGATGACATGTGAAAAGAACATCCTTAGAATGTGTAATAGCTTGTGTTTCATGGTGAGCTTTAAAATGCCTCTGATAAACATAACTTATTTTTCTGAGGGACCAAAAATCACCAATTTATGTAGTTAGAGATCGATCATAACAACTCAAGGTAAGTATAGCAAAAATTATCTGAGCCCTTCATAATGTTCAAGTGCTGATTTTAAATTTTTACATGGAAGCAAAAACAAATTGACAAAAAAGCCAAAAGCATACAATTAAAAAAAAACAAAAACAAAAAAGATCTTGAACAAATGGTGTTCATCTAACTGGGTGTCTGCATATAGAAGAATACAAATAGATCCACATTTAGCACTTTGAACAAGGCTCAAATCCAAGTAGATCAAGAACCTCAACATAATACTGGAAACAATGAATTTAATAGAAGATAATATGGAAAATAATCTTGAATGTAATGGCAGAGGAAAATATTTCCTGAACAGAATACCAATGGCTCATGTTCTAAGATCAACAGTTGATAAATGGGACATCATGAAACTGAAAAACGTTTTTATGGCAAAGGACATGGTCAGAACAAAACAGAAGCCTACTTTGGGCAAAATTTTCATCAATCCTACATCTGACAGAAGGCTAATATCCTTTTAAAATATATAAAGAACTTGAGAAATTAGACTCCATAAAAATCAAATACAATTAAACTATGGGGTACAGAGATTTCTCAACAGACTAATCTCGAATAGTCTAGAAGCACTTAAAGAAATGTTCAACATCCATAGTCATCTGGGAAATGTAAATAAAAACGACCCTGAGATTTCACATTAAATGAACCAAAATGGCTAAGATCAAACTCCAGTGACAGCAGTTGTTGGTGAGGAGGTGGAGAAAGAGGAACACTCCTCCATTGCTGGTGGGATTGCAAATTTACAATCAGTGAGGAAATCAATCTGACAGTTCCTCAGAAAATTGGAAATACTTCCACCTGAATGCCCAGCTCTACTACTGCTGGGCACATACCCAAAAGATGTTCTACCATACTATAAGGACACATGTTCCACTATGATCATAGAAACCTTGTTTGTAATAGCCAGAAACTGGAAGCAACCCAGATGTCCATCAATCGACAAATGAATACAGAAAATGTTTTCATTAGATAATGGAATACCATTCAGCTATTAAAAACAAGGACATCTTGAATTTTGCAGCCAAATGCATGGAAGTAGAAAATATCATCCTGAGTGTGGTAACCCAGACCCAAGAAGTCATGAATGGTATGTACTTACTGATAAATGGATATTAGGCATAAAGTAGAGGATACTCATGATTCACTCCTCAAACCCAAAGAAGATAAACAAGAAGGAACGTCTAAGTGAGGATGTTTGAATCTCACTTAGAAGTGGGAATAAAATAATCATAGGAGGTGAAAGGATGGAGGAAACTGGGTAGAAAAGGTGATGGAGAGGTGAACTGGGGAAGGGGTTTTCAAGATCAGGTGTGGGGAGAGACAGAAGAGAGTCCCAGAGGGCCAGGAGAATGAATAGGAATTCTCTGCTGGGGGTTGGGGTTGGATGGAGTGAATCTGTAAGAAGTCCCAGAAACCTGGAAAGGGAGAAGAATGCAGGTGACCTTTGCCAAAATGCCCAACACTGGGGATAATAAACCTGAAGAAACTACCTTCAGTATTCAGACCTGACCCCAGTGGAGGAATGGGGACAACAACCCATCTATAAAACTTTCAACCCAAATTTAGTCCTGTATAAAAAATATTCAGAGATAAAAATGGAGCAGAGACTGATGGAATGGCTGACCAGTGAGTGACCCATCTTGAGACCCATCCCATGGGCAGGTGCCAATCCCTGAGTCTATTAGGGATGCTATGATGTACTTGCAGACAGGAGCCTAGTGTAGCTGTCCTCTGAGAGGCTCTACCCAGCAGCTGAGACATTTGCAGATACACACAGTACAACATTAGATGAAAGTTGGAGATCCCTATGGAAGAGTTAGGGGAAGGACTGAAGGCCTTGAAGGCGATGACAACCCTATAAGAAACCTAACAGTGTCAACTAACCTGGACCCCTGGGAGCTCCCAGAAACTGAGCTACCATCTAAGGAGCATACACGGGTTGTTCCTAGGTCCCTTGCACATATGCAGCAGACAAACAAAAAACACCTTCCTTCCCATCAAGTATTTTAACCAGCATGCCTGCCCTGAATGCATCAATCAATTTCCTAAGTTGCGACATGTATTCACTGGGAATAATTAGCAATGTGTTTTGTGTTTAATGTTGACTATCACTGTAGTATTCATAATAAATACATACTCAGAGTGTACCTAAGAATAAACAATGATAAAGTGAGAATGGTATTCTTATTTTTATTTATCTTAGATAGTGTTTGTTTATGTAGCTGTAGTTGACCTATTTCTTTCCAAGTTGACCAGGCTGGCCTCAGAGTAATAGAGATACTCCTGCCTCTGTCTCCCCAGTGTTAGGATTAACTGGGTTCAATATTGGAACAGAAAAGAATGTGGTTCTTATTAACCAGGAAATAACAAGAGAAAACCTGAAACTAAGAAATATATACTCAGGCTTATTCAGCACATTCTGAGTGTTGTTATAGAAGCTACCCTTGGTGACAGAGAGCAGAATTAAATGTCTTCCTTCAAAGACCTTTTGGAAAAGGTGTTACTGATATACAATGCCAAGTATCTGTGGGTGTTTTCTGCTTTACTAATCCATTTCTATCTTTGCTATTTAGCTTAAATGTCTTAGCTATTGTCACTTTAACATTTTCCCTCATTCTTTAACTGAGAAGACCAATTTTCAAACTGCCCATCAGAGACTGTAAGTTACATTTCAGAAGCCCACAGTGTGGTTGAATGCACATATGGTCTCTTAATTTATTTTTATTAAAATTATGATATCTTTAAATACAGATGTCTGGGCTGTGTTTCCTAATATTTCTTAAACATTGAAAGTGTCTGAGGACCTGGATGACTAATGCTTGATACTGTCTTCTGAAAAAGACGGAGGTTGCAAATATGAACTCTCAACAATATATCTGTCTATAGAAACCATACCAGTTGACATGCCAACATGGCTGGAGGAAATTCCACAGGGCCCCATCCTTAGAGGAAGAGCTACAGGCAGGCAATGGCTGCTGTGGGAGGGAGAACTAGCTGTCCTTTGGTTGTTTGATTGATTTTTTTTTTCAGTGAGAACCTCAGTCATTAGTTGTTAGCTCTAACCACATGCAAACAAGAGTGGCTCTGATTGGACTCAGTAGATTTTTGTGTGATTGTATATGTGTATATGCATGTAAAAAAATAAGTGCAAATGAGGGGGTCATGAATCTGAGAGGAGGTGGCAGTGACACTGGAACAGTTGGAAGTGGCAGAGGAGGTTGGACTGATGCAGATAAAGTCCACTTATGTATAAATCTTTCAAATAATAAAAAATTATCATCTTGATGGGAATTAAAAGTTATGGAAAAATAATCCTATCATGTTATGCTCCTATAATGCTATCTCTTTCAAGGATGGGAACCACAGGTCTGCTCATCCTACATGAGGCTGTTCTCTGAGAAATTAAGGTCTTTTCTTTGTCCTTTCTTAACATTCTGTATTTCAAATATTATCAGGGATCTTGTAGGGAATGCACACAGAGGCACCAATGGAACTAGAATTCTAGCCTCAGGTGCTATCCAACAGTGCTCTGACCTTCAGTAAATCATCTAACCTGACCAAGATTCAAGTCTTATCATCTGTAAAATATGTTTGTACTATATGATCTTTTAAGTCACTTCAAGTCTCCAGGAAATCATATGATTTAGCAAATCATAGATTAGGTATTGTATACAGAACCTGTTTTTGAAAATCAGCTATCATTTCATTCATTCATTGAAAACAAATAAGAGATTATTATTTGCCAATAGGATATGAATAGCAAATTTAAGAATGTAGATGGATGTAGACAATAATGGAAGATGAGCAACAATGAGTTAATAAATCACTGAAACAGAGAATAGGGACTTTATTCAGTGAATCCCCTAGGCATTCTATCAAGAAACCACTGATGGTCTTTATAGCAGACATGTTTCTTGGCTCTGAGGATACAATAAAATTAAAGTGTCCAAGTGCTCATAGATGTACACTGATGTCAGGAGGAATGGCAAGACATATGTAAAGATATGAGTGATGTAACTTAATGTAGCAGTAGGTAGGTAGTTATGAATAAGGGATAAACCAGAAAAATAAGACAATGGAGGAAGGAATGATAAGCTCTTTTAGACAGTTATGATGGCCAGAGAAGGGTCTTTGATGAAGTAGGAAGATTGTAGAGACTATAGTGCCAGCAAGAATATGCCATCTGATATTTTCTAAAAAGGACTTCCTAGGGGGGAAAGCCATGCCAAACCTGGAGACCTCCAGGACTCATTAGGAAGGCTCCCATTCAGCAATTAGAATCTGTAGGGAAACAAATGAATAGGGACAAAGGGACAACATGGAAGGTTGGCTGGCAGACACAAGGACTCTTCCAGACAGAGTACAGTCTTCCTACAGATGGTAAGGATTTGAAATTTTGTTCTATTTTAGTGTAGCAAGGGCATTTCAAGCCAACTTGAATGTTTTCAAGAAAGGTAACATAATTTACCTTTAACAACATATGCCTGGAAGTGAAGCAGAGATAAGACATTGGAAACAATTATGCTCAATGGATATGCTAATATGTTAGCATCACAGGAGAAAATTTGTGAGTATGATTAAAGTAATCAATTCAGAAATTAAAAATCATCTGGAATCAAGACTAAGCTTAAGCATAGAAGACTGTATATGCCAGAGGACGGTAGGAAGCAGGAAAGCTTTACGTGGTCATTTGTTAATATTTACAAATGGTGGTGATACTTGCTTCAACTCAGCAGTGCATTGTGAGCAGTAGCTCAGCCGATCTCTCTCTCTCTCTCTCTCTCTCTCTCTCTCTCTCTCTCTCTCTCTCTCTCTCTCTCTCCCTCTCCCTCTCCCTCTCCCTCTCCCTCTCCCTCTCCCTCTCCCTCTCCCTCTCCCTCTCCCTCTCCCTCTCTCTCTCTCTCTCTCTCTCTCTCTCTCTCTCTCACTCTCTGCTACTTGCTACTTAAATTACCAGTACTCCATTACATTTTCTACAACAACATCAGGCTAGGTAAGTTTGCTCTAGCAGCCTACATGGCCTACATGAAGGTTGTTGGTCATGGTCTTCAGTCTGGTGCTGTTTGGAAAAACGGCCCTAATAACTGGAAAATCTAGATCCAACTTGTTGCTCTCTCTAACAAGTTACAAAAGGAAACTATAAGCAATTACATAGTTGAATACTCCCTCAATATTCTGTTTACCTAGGGTAAATTTTACAAAATGAAATCAAGTTTTGAAACTTATTCTTTCCTGATGTTCCAGTAGATGAGTCTAAATTTTAGAAGTATGACATAGTAGTTTGATTGCTTTAGCTCTGTTTCCCTTACTGCTAATGTCTTCTTTGGGTCTCAGCCATAAATTCCTGTCAAAAGTGCAGACAACCGAAAAACTTGGGATGGCTAAACATCATGGCAGTTAAAATAGGATCTGAATTTAGTAGACACTATATTGAAGATTTTGTATTTTTGGTTATTTTAGTCAATTATATGAGCTATTTGATGTCTCCCAGTGTGATTCAGTGTCTTTGACTGGATGTTTTGTACAGATAAGGTAGCTGATCCTAGCACACCTGGGTTAAGCAAGACTCTATTGCTATGTTTAATAAGTTAAGAGTATCAAATGTTTTGCTATTGTATGACATTGTTAACTAAAAGGTCTTGTCTTAAGATATAGTTCCATTCTAGGTCCATAATCATTCAGTACGGTGTTTTTACCCCTTGGCTAGGGACGACTTGTAAAGGAAAGAATCAAGTTAGATCAGGAGATGATAAAAGAAACCTAATCTCTCGTTAGAGGCATCAAGCTATGGTGAGATGTTGCTGGATGACAATTAATTGTGTCTAAGGAGGAGTGAAGTTGTTCTTCCCTAACGGGTGATGATTAACTCCCCAGCTATTAATCATCTAATTGGGAAAATTGATTAAATACCAGCTTCTCCATATTTCAAATTAGCTTTACTACCCTTAACCTTTGCTAAGTCCTGTAGCTGGTCAAAATATATTAGAACTTTGATTAGTTTTGCAATAGTAACCCAGTGTCCATTTTCAACATGAAGACTCTTTCAAAAATGGTCACGGATGCAAATCCATTTATCCTTTGCAGAGAGAATGGGTATAAATGTTAAACAGATTCGAATAGCTGAAACAGTACAATGAGCCATCAGGTTGAAAACAACAAAAGGGCTATCAGTGAAATGGTAATATTTTTTCTTCCATCCTTGATTTTAATAGGTTAAAATGGAGATAGATGCATAGAAATTTGACTTATACAAATATTTGATACACATGTATTTAAAAATATAAAATCATAAATGAGTATCTATGATATATATATATATGCATATTTATAATTCCATCCATGGTAGTGATTTTTTAATGCAGGTAGTTTTAATACCTTATAATCTGCTATCAAATTACATACATACATTTCTTCTCTCTGAGTTCCATTTCTATAATGGCTCACTTGACATGGCACATGCTGTTACTACAGCACAAAACTGATCTCTGAACCAATTCCTACACTGTTGTGGAAGGCTAACATTCTGCTTTCATTGCTTCAAACTCATAGTTTAAATCTCTACCTTTGAACACAAAATACTGTATCCCAATGTATCTTTGACCCAACCTGATTAGCGTCAGAGATTTAAACTGCATAGTGGCCAATAGAAAGGATTTTTCTTGGGTATAAGGGTGTTGTAAGAGCATATAGATAGACTTGTCACATGGAGTAGGCATCACTATGGTTTCCTGATAAGGTTTTAAGAAAGCAAAGGTCAGGGCATCTATATCACTGTATTTCCATTCAGAAAGGTGCATTGGTTCCAAGAGACCATGCTTTTTTTTTCTGTCAGGCTGCCAAAAAGGATTACACAGCTAGATTCTACTCAAAGTGAGTCAATTCTTCTTCTAAAAACTGGTCCCATCAGTCACTTTATTTTAGATCTATTGAGAGTTTCAAGAAGGAAACAAAGGCACACAATACAGAAAACAGATTGTGTGAATGATTTTTGCAGTGTTAATTATTAAATGTATTAATCTGGATGAGCATTATGAACGATGTTCTATTTTTCTTCCATCTCTTTTGCATTATATTTGACATAATATTATTGTATTAAAATGATATAAAACAGTAGTTTCATGTGTCTATGTTGTGTGAAAAGTTTACTAAGTCAAGCTCATATAGTATTTGTTGTGATTATTGGCATGTCTAGTTAAGAGACACAGTTATCTTACAGACAAACATACAGAAACCTAATACATGTTAATGAAAAAAATGGTGTTAAATATTTAGATTACACTGAGAACCCTGTCTTGCATATTTGTTAAAGGTGAGACTCACTTGTAACTCATAAAACTTTCCATGACCCCTTCATTTCCTCACCCTGCAGGTTCTTATCTGTGCCAACCTCATTATACTGTAGCATTTTGATTTCTTACCTATTTACATATTATTATATCAAGCAATCCTCAAAGTTATTGCCTATATCTTGAACATGCCACATAGAAAGTCTATTCTTTCTGTGAAATTCCTATCTTTGCAAGTTCTATATGATAAATATTTCTCTTAACTAGATTTCCAAGAGTACTTTCCTAATAGACCTGACCACCATGCTATAATTTTCTCTCTACTTCATAAAGAACGTAATAGCAGTTCTGACTTTTTCTGCCATACAATATGCTGCATCATCCAGCAACTGTACTACTGCTACAATCACTTCATTAGATGGTTAAAGATAAAACATTTCTTCCTTTCTTCCTTCCTTCCTTCTGTCCTTCCTTGCTTCCTTTGTTTCTCTTAACAACCCCCCCCCCAAAAAAAAGTGTTGTTTACGATGGGTATTTTTTGTTTGTTTTTTTTTATTTTATTTTATTTTATTTTTTTAATTTACATTCCAAATCACTTCCCCTTTCCCGTTTCCTCCCTCCCCGAAAGTCCCATAAGCCCCCTTCCCTCCCTCTTTTTCTCCATTCAACCCCCTCTCGTTACTCTGTCCTGGCATTCCCCTACATCCAGTCTTTCCAGGACCAGGGGTCTCTCCTTCCATCTTCTTAGAAATCTATTGATAAGGATGGGTCAATTTGCATTCTTCTGCATGTTGACCTCCAGCTGAGCCAGCACCATTTGTTGAAAAGGCTATCTTTTTTCCACTGGATGGTTTTAGCTCCTTTGTCAAAGATCAAGTGACCATAGGAGTGTGGATTCATTTCTGGGTCTTCAATTCTGTTCCATTGATCTACATGTCTGTTAATGTACCAATACCATGCAGTTTTTAACACTATTGCTCTGTAGTACAGCTTGAGGTCCGGGATACTGATTCCCCCAGAGGTTCTTGTACTCTTGAGAATAGTTTTAGCTATTCTGGGTTTTCTGTTATTCCAGATGAATTTTTGAATTGCTCTTTCTAACTCTATGAAGAATTGAGTTGGGATTTTGATGGGGATTGCATTGAATCTGTGTATTACTTTTGGTAAGATGCTCATTTTTACTATATTAATCCTGCCAATCCATGAGCATGGCAGATTTTTCCATCTTCTGAGGTCTTCTTCAATTTCTTTCTTCAGAGACTTGAAGTTCTTGTCATACAGATCTTTCACTTATTGACCCATCCTTATCTCCTTGCACTAAGCTCAATTCTAAGTGGATCAAAGATCTCCACATAAAACCAGACACACTGAAACTAATAGAAGGGAAACTAGGGAAGAACCTTGAACATATGGGCACAGGGGAGAATTTCCTGAACAGAACTCCAATAGCTTATACTCTAAGATCAAGAATAGACAAATGGGACCTCATTAAATTACAAAGTTTTTGCAAGGCAAAAGACACCGTCAAAAAGACAAAGCGGCAACCAACTAACTGGGAAATGATCTTTACCAACCTTACATCCGACAGAGGGCTAATATCCAAGATATACAAAGAACTCAAGAAGTTAAACTCCAGAGAGGCAAGTAACCCTATTAAAAAATGGGGTACAGAGCTACACAAAGAGTTCTCACCTGAAGAATATCTAATGGCTGAGAAGCACCTAAAGAGATGTTCATCATCCTTAGTCATTAGGGAAATGCAAATCAAAACAACCCTGAGATTCCATCTCACACCAGTCAGGATGGCTAAGATCAAAAACACAGGAGACAGCAGTTGTTGGCGAGGATGTGGAGAAAGAGGAACACTCCTCCACTGCTGGTGGAATTGCAGGCTGGTACAACCACTCTGGAAAGCAGTCTGGCGGCTCCTCAGAAAACTGGGCATGACACTTCCGGAGGATCCGGCTATACCACTCCTGGGCATATACCCAGAGACTTTACCTGCATGCAATAAGGACACATGCTCCACTATATTCATAGCAGCCTTATTTATAATAGCCAGAAGCTGGAAAGAACCCAGATGTCCCTCAACGGAGGAATGGATTCAGAAGATGTGGTATATTTACACAATGGAATACTACTCTGCAATTAAAAACAATGAATTCACGAAATTCCTAGGCAAATGGTCAGAACTTGAAAATATCATCCTTAGTGAGGTAACCCAATCACAAAAGATCACACATGGTATGAAGTCACTGATAAGGGGATATTGACCCAGAATCTCAGAATATCCTAGACACAATCAGCATATCAATAGATTTCTAAAAAGATGGAAGGAGAGACCCCTGGTCCTGGAAAGACTGGATGTAGGGGAACGCCAGGACAGAGTAATGAGAGGGGGTTGAACGGAGAAAAGAGGGAGGGAAGGGGGCTTATGGGACTTTCGGGGAGGGAGGAAACGGGAAAGGGGAAGTGATTTGGAATGTAAATTAAAAAAATAAAATAAAATAAAATAAAAAAAAAGAAATCTATTGATATGCTCCAAATTCAAGCATTTATAACTACAATGGAGAAAAAAATCTACAAAAAGCAAACACCCTTTCCATGATTTTTGTTATTCACTGTACAAGAGAAAGCAAAAATGAAAACAATATTACATATCTGGCTGTACTGAACTAGAGTTCTTCCAGAGTGGCTTATTGAGACTGGAGTAGACAAGAAAATAGGATGCATGGCAGCTAAATCCTATACAAAGGTTTACCAATATAAAATTTTTCAAACCAATATGGCAGGATAATATTTTAATCTTCAATTGTAGCTAATATGCTTAAATATGAGGCCCTGTACAATCTAGGACTTCCCTTGTTGGTGAAGTTGCAGCATTTTGAGAATAACTTTGATATATGTGTTGGTATTTACTCTACTACTTGGTTGAGTTGATTTACTTTTTGTTTATTTTTTTATTTTTATGAAATGAACTAGACCTCCATGCAAGAATATCAGTTTCAAATATATTAACATGCAATTCATCAAATCTCATACCTTAAATAGATTTTCATAATTGTCTAACAAGTGTTGACTATACAGTTGAAAATTTAATGGTATTTTAAAAATAATGAAGTAGTTTAAAGCACAAAGATAAAGGCTCTGAAATAAGAGAAGCTAAAAGAGGCACTGGGGATTCTAGACTCTGAATGTTCTTTTGTAATCAGGTAATAAAATATTTAAATATACTATTCATGAATCACCAGCTAGATATTTTTATCTAAAGAGTTTTCAAATTTCTGTTATTCCATTATTTAGAAAAATTCTACATTTCTCTAAGCAAACTCTTTCATTGCTCTTTGTCAATGATATGATTTTCAGGACTTCATTATATAGTGCAGTTTTGAGACTGTTGAAATTATCTTAAATGCGTATAGCTACTGATTGTTACATGCTATTTATTCATAAAACATGTTGAAAACCTGGCCTTCAAGAACTAATAAATTAACTTTATTGAGAATTGGGAAATAAGGTAGTTGCAGGATCTAAGCAAGTTATAATGATATTACACTGATCAGAGTTCATCCTAAGTCTCTATGAATATCTTAGAATATGCACAATGGAAAAGAGGTCCTGTGAAGACAGGCAATTACACAGTCATAAGAGAAGGGTTTCCAAGGGTTGGCAGCATTTACAGATGCTTGGAGCTAGGCAGGGTATAGATGAGCCTTTTAAAATCAACAGCCAGTCCACACTTAGCTTTCAGAGCTGTGTAAGGATACATGTGCCCTGTTTTAAGCCACCTGGACTATAGAAGTTGGTTCTATGGCAACCGTTACAGTTGCTATAGAAAATTAATACACTGGGAACATAAACATACAGAATTAGCAGCTGAGCTCTCTGATGCTTCTGAAGTGAGATGCTTAATCAGATTAATTTATAATCATAAAAGCCCGACCCAACATAATCTAAAGCCCTGAATTATGGTGAAAGAAATAGATTAGATGTGGTCAGTATTTTTATACATATGACTACCTAATATATTCTTTTTCAAAGAACTTGAAAATGGCCTACTAGAGATTTCTCTTGAATAAAGGCAGTTTTTTTTAAAAACAAAACATTTTAGTTTCCTGTGTATATATGTTCATCACAGTGCATTTGTGGAGGTTAGAGGTCAATATTTAGAACTTTCTTTCCTTCCTCCATATGGCTTCCAGGAACACAATTTATGTCACCAAACTTGATGACAAGCACCTGTACCCACTGAGGTATTATCAACCCCACAAAATAGGATATTTGCTTTTATACAAGTTACAAGGTGTTAGTCATTCAATAATATCCATTCTAACGCAAAATCATGGGTTTCTCTTTATTTATGACCCTAATACTTAACTACTACAAATGCTATTAAATATTTTATAAATCTTTTACGTGGAAAATTGGGAGAACATAACAGAGTACATGAATTGATACAAATTTAAATGAACTTCTATAATTTATCTGACAGCCCCTTAACTACAAGATTTGGGCTTTAAGAAAAAGAAATATTAACCTATACAGAATTCTGAACTTTCATACAGTAATTATAAGTAAAAGTACCCTACCATTATCATATGAAAATGTAGGTTTTGTAAGTCAACACTTATATATCTTTGTGTACTCAATGTCACCATAAAATCTAATGACAGTCAACTAAAGATATATTATTTAATGTGTTAAATTGGTCATTTTCTGCAATTTCTCTAAGTAGAGAGTTTCTTCACCATCCTTTCAATTGGTAAAATTTCTCTTCTTATATCATAACTCCTGTTTCTAACTTTGGTAAAATGTTTGGCTATTTTGTGATAGTGTCCATAAGTCCAAATGATACCAGAATGTTTACTAACCACATTAGTATTCCAGTGTTGAAATAACAATGTACCACACCATGGCTGAAAACAACAGAATTTTGTTTTGTTACGTTCTGTGAGTTAGAAATTTTAAATTCATTCTATCGAGGAGTTGGTAGAACTATGTTCCTCCAGCACTTTCCTTTGTCCAGCTCCTAGGTTTCCTAGATTGTGGCTGCATTCTGCACTCTCAGCCTTCCCAAAGCTATTGCACCACCGTTGACATATGCTATTCCTTTGCTGTTTTAGTTTGTTTTATTTTTTTATTAAATTTTTTGAGATTGGTTCCATTATGGATCTCTGACTGACCTGGAACTCACTTTGTAGATCAGGTTGATCTCTAACTCACAGAAATTTGTCTGCCTCTGCCTCCTGAATACTGGGATTAAAGGTATGAGCCACCATGTTTGACCAAGCATTTCCTCTTTAAGTTCAGTTACTAACCATACTGATTAAAGTTCCTTCTCAATTCTATCTGCAAGGTCTCTTTCTCCAATGTGGTCATATTAATAGGGTTGAAACATTATAAGACTAATGTATTATAACCAATATAATTTTTGCATAATGTTTAGTTTATGAGCAATGCTAATGTCAGAATTCACATAATAAATATTCCAAATCAATAATCTCATAAACTGTTTCCATTTGTATCACTTCATTGCATCAAGCAGCATAACAAGAATCTGTGACTCCATTTCATTGAGAAAAGAAACTGGAGATGTCTGTTGATTGTTACTTGCAGTATATATTTCATGTCTAGGTTATCAGTCTGACCCAATGGAGCAATAATCACTATATTATGAATACTGTTACTTATCTGGTTCTTCCATCTGTACCCAAATGGTTTGTAAGTCCCTGCCCTACTCCAAGGTTGCAAATTGTTAGTGGTCCCTCATATAAGATACAGGCCAGTCTTATCAGGAATTGTTTGCATTGTACAGTTAATAAAAGAATGAATATCTCGTTTGATATAATTGTATATATTATGTTAATTTCAACAATTACTCTTACTATCATTTATTTTGTTTTTTACATTTCCCCCTGTACATATTCTATAACACTTCACTAAAACATTATATGACAGATTTAAATAATTGAAAAAAGAAAAATATACATTACACACACACACACACAAACAAACAAAATGAATAAATATGTAACAAAGAGAGAATAGAATTCATTCCAAAATAGTTGTCCTTTTTATTTTGATTTTGTGTCCTTCTGGATACAAGTAATCATGATGAAAATTACTTAGTATTTGCAGTTACCCTAGAAGGATAATTCTTTAATAAAATTGTTGCAGTTTTAACCTTATATCCAGAACTCAATTTGTATTTATAGGCACCTAAAATTGATTCAGGTCAGCCCCAGCATGAGAAGGCTCTGTAGGCACTTCCCAGCAGGAGCTGATATTCCTGTCCCTTAAGCTTAACAGATAATTGCCTTCTCTAGGGAGACTACTGGGGCCTTTTGTAAAGTGAAAGGCTGCAACATTAGCAAGTTCAGATATTTTTAAGTGAGCTAGGCAAGAGGGCTGACTCTATGGGATGATAAGGGGAACTGAAAAACTGCTGATAGCAGTTGCAATAGACAATAGGAACAGGAATAACTGAAATCAGAAACGTGCACTAAGTCAAAGACATAAGCTCTTTGGGGACAAACTAAATATCTTATTTCATGTAAAATCTCTAGAAAAAAAAATATTTACCTGACTCTGTTGAACTGGAGACCACAAACCCCAACTTCTTTTTTATATAAACAAATGAAGGGAACCTATTTATGAAATCTGAGAAAAGCTCTTCCATTCCTTCTAGTTTATTTATAAAAAGTGTACATGTGTTTGGGTGTATGTCTGTGCACCAATTGTGTGCAATGTTCACAGAAGAAATAAGAGGGGATATGTACTTAAATGGAGCTGGAGTTACATGTAGGTGCTGGAAACCAAACCTGTGACATCTAGAAAAGCAGCAAATGTTCTTTAAATGCTAGGGCAGCTGTCTATTGCAGATCGTTTTAGGTTTATACATGCATTTGATTTATCATGCATTGTGATGGCTGGTTATGTTGGAGTTTTGACATCTGAACTGCAACTGATCTTTCTTCAAAATGAAGCATTTATCCTGGAGGTTGGAGGCCTGAGTTTATAGTACAGTGGTAATTTTGCACATTAATCAGCTTATTATTTTATGGTACATGGGGTAGGCACATGTGTGCATGTACGAATGTGTCTGTGTGTGCGTATGCATGTGAGTGTGTGTGTGCGGGTGTGTGCATGATAGATTGATACAGAGACAGATACACAAATACACAAATAGATACAAACATACATATACACACATACATGGATGTTAGAATTTAGGTTATCAGACACCATTGTAATTGGATTCAACTACGAACTATGCCTCCTCAGTTTAAAAAAAAAAAGCAGAAAGATAGCAAACTATACAGAAAAAGCAGAGGATGGTGAAAAAATATTACAAGTCCTGATATTCTCATATTGATGAAAGCAGGTATAAATATTATCCAACATAACATTCTTTCAATTTGTTTTAAAAATTAAAAAAGAAACCTGCCCATGAATCAAAATGTAGATTTTTAAACATATTTCACTAATACTGTGTGTAGAAAAAGGAGAAAAAAAATTGTCTCTTGATGTAAATTTTTCTTTCTTATTTTGCATTTGAGATCATCTTGGGCATAGAAGAATTCTTGTAAGAATTGTGCGTCTCTGCTTAAGGCCTTTCTGCAAGTTCAGCTTAGCTTGCTTTACTTAGCTCCTCCTTTATGCTAGGCTAGGGTTGCCTCCACCTCTCCCCAGCAGCTCAACAAGTGTGACTTTTGGGCTAAAGCTTGCAAATAAAGCAGAAGGTGAAATCTAGGATGACAGAAATTAAGGGGAAAGGGTTAAAATCAATAAGACAGTCTGCACCATGTGTGGCATCTTATGGTAAGGCCATGGAAAAGACAAAATGTGACTTAGAACCTCATCGTTGAGTAAAGAGCAAACTAATTTCAACTTAACACAAACAACAACAAAAAAGAGTACTATGCAGAAACGTGAGGTTTTCATGTTCTTTACATTTTAATGTTCTTAATTCAGCAATATTTTTGTTTTGGTTTTGTGGTTAGCTGGGAATTAGAACCCTTCTCCCCACTTCCGGCTCCAGGTCCCCAGGGAAGCCTTCTACCTTGAAACTTCATTCGTTATGAAGAAAGTTGGGTCTGGTTTTTTGTTTGTTTGTTTGTTTTCATAATATGGGACCAAAAAACCATGATCAGGCGCGTGGTAGAGAAGCCATTACCACTGGTATCTAGCTCCAGGCCAAGAAAGCCAGGTGAGCTTGTCATTTAATGCCGGCATTCAAGTACAGGCACATGTAGAAATTAAGTGAGGACTCTGCCACTGAGCCACACTGTAACCCCAGTAAATCTTTCTCTCTGGGTTTTAAATTTTTCAGAAACTAATAAGAACCATTCATCCCATGAATCTGAAAACTGTAAAAGAAATAAATACTCAACTTTCAATTTGTAAATTACACATAATTGTAAGGGGGAAAGCCTGCAATTTTCAAGTATTGAATGTGAAGACAGAAGTTCTGTGTGTAACCTTAGGAAGATAAAGAGCCTTTTGGATAAATCACTGTCAAGGGAGCCAAATAACAAGAAAACATAAACTTCTTGGAGAAAAAAAGCTGTTTTTTTTTTCCTATATTTATAAGGTCATGGTGGAGTGAGAGAGAATCCTGTTACTTAGTAATTAACTAGGAAACAGGAGACCTAATACTGAGGTGAGGGGAACTCACAAGTCCTTAGCCAAGCTGTGACAATTATAGTGTTAAGTTGAGTGATAACCAGGAGTGTCAGCCAGTGATGCAGAATTATTTACTGCTTCTACATTGTCAAATTAAAAACTTGCTGTTTTCAATCATTTTACTGTTCTTTAAGTGAGCATAAAATCCAACATCCTTCATTCTAATTAAACAGAAACGATCAACAAAATAGATGTGCTGTGACTGGCAGAAAGCTATTTTCTTACTTATCAGCTCCTAAACAGTGCTTAGTGCCAGATTGCACAGTTCCCCACCAAGAGAGGTGAGGTTGCCCATCAGCAATGCCACAGACGAGCCACAGAATCGTTTATCCTATTTTTCACTTTCAAGACTATTCTTCATGAAGTGAAAATTAGTCTAGCCTTCTCAAGAGGAAAAAAAAAAACATGAAGATTCAATTTACTACATTGGTGAGTCTACAACTCATTATGCAGAACCAGAAAAAAGTATTGAGATTTTTATGATATGTCAGTGCAGATATTTAGCCCATTCAACACATGCAGTAATGGCGTACTGCTCTGGGAATGGTAACACAATGGGCAAGCACATGAAGTATTAAAAGCACATGGGATTGGATGCCTCTGTATGAAATTAAGGCTTTATTTATTTCCATTTAGAGATCACTGGCTGCTGCTTAAAATGTATTTCTTTATCATAATCTACTTGTTAAACATATACATATGATATGCACCAGCATTGAAAGGGGATACCAGATTATCAGAAGGTATCTCATTCTGATTTTGATCAGATACATGATTACCTGTGTGACTTTGAATGAACTGCTCCATCAATAATCCTCATGTTAATCATCTCTGAAATGGGGATGATGCTTTTTGAATTTTCAGCATCAGGGGATAATTCATGAAATACACAGTTGCTGTGCAGAGAACCTGGGACATCACTTAGTCCGACAGTATTAATTCTGATCACGTTTCCATCCTTGTCACTGCCATCATCATTACTCACTTATGACAAATCAAGATGAGGTAAATAAAGCTGTGGTAAATATAAGCATATGTAAATAAATGAATTCTCATCTCTGTTTTGCTTGGTGGTTCTCAACTTACTTGATTTAAATTGACTCAGCTTCCCTCTCACCCATTCCCCAAGATCTGTTCCTGTGACACTAAACTTAAGTAAACCATTTTAGTCAGATCTTTGCTTGTTGGATAAAGGGAGACAGTTTCACAATCAGTTTAATAAACCTGCTCTTTGAGTTTTTTTGTACTTCTTCAGAGTTTGCCTCCTCTCTGGATATAAGTTGGGTCCCTGTTTACCTTAATTATATGTATTATTGAAGATATTTTAGTATTAAATTCTGCATCTACAGGATAGAGGTATGAATTTATCTGTCAGTTATCTGGTCCAAATTGCTACTCAGGTTTTATCCTTCCTCCCTTATGAACACTTCTTCCTGCTTAAGACTCCAAAACACGTTCTCATATTGATCTCCTTTGATCTTAATAACCACTGCTGTGGGGAGTCAGGAATTGCAATTGGTATTCTCATAGTAAAGATGAGAAAGTTGGGACCTGAAGACGTGCTTATCTGTGAATAGCTCAGGTAGTTCATAGATTGGTAGGTGCCTACATTGTTAACATGATTATCGGCTCAAGGATTGTCAAACAAGCATGAAAAAAGGCAAATGAAACATGGAGGCACATACAGAGGTTAAATTAAGATATCCTATACATTCATCCTTGCTGATGCAGGGGGTGGGGGATAAGGGGTGAGGTAAACCATTAGAATGTCCAAGAGACCTAGGATGTCAAAGGTACCCAGGACTCAATGTGGGTGACCTTAGTTGAAATGTCCAACAGTGAGGAGATGGAACCTGAAGAGCCTACTTCCAGTAGTTAGAAAAGGCCCCCATTGGAGACGTGGAGACACTAACCTATCTTCAAATTTTGACCCAGAATTGTTCCTGTCTAAAAGAAATGCAGGAACAAAAATGGAACAGGAATTGAAGGAATGACTGAACTGTGACCAGTTCAACTTGGGATCCATCCCATAGGCAGGCACCAAACCCCGAGACTATTACTGAAGCTATGTTGTTCTTGCAGACAGGGGCCTAGCATAGCTGTCCTCTGAGAGGCTTTACCAGAAGTTGATTGAGACAGATGCAGATACTTATATCCAACCATTGGACGGAGAGAGAAGCAGAGCATAATTGTCATCACAGAGGCTACACAAAAAACTGATGGAAACTGATGCAGAGACCCACAGCAAAACATTAAGTAGAGTTTGGAGAATCCTTTGGAATAAAGGGAGGAAGGACTGAAGGAACCAGTGTGGCCAAGAATACCATAAGAAACCTGATAGAATCAAAGAACCTGGGCCCACAGGGTATCAAAGAGATAGAACTGCAAACCAGAGAGCATGCATGGACCGACTTAGGTCCTCTACACCTATAATAGTTGACCAGATAGGACTTAATGTGGGACTGTAAGCAGGAGCAGGAACTGCCTTTGACCACATTGTCTGCCTTTGGATTCCTTTCCTCTAAATGGACTGCCCTGTCTAGCCTCAGTAGAAGATGCACCTTCTTTTACTACAACTTGACATTCCAAGGCTGATTGTTATCCACAGGAGACCTTCCATTTTCCAAGAAAAAGGGAGGAGGGGTAGGTGGGGTGACAGGAGGTGAGAGGGAAGGACTGGGAGGAGAGGAGGGAGAAACAGCTGCAATCCTGAAGTGAAGTAAATGAATAACTTTACCAATAAAACACATAAAGAAATCTGATATAAAGGTGCAAACATTGTAACAAAACAGAGGGACCTTAGAGCATAACTATTGCAGTGACCTAAAATTGGTGAAATACACACAAATTCTCAAGGTTAAATATTTCTAGATCTTAATGTAGGGTCTGTGATTGTTGTGAATTCCCTTATGTTTTTAGACTCAAGAAGGTAAAACGTTTGGGCATATTCACACTCTTAGACACCTTAAGAATTTGTGACTCCTCATATAAAATTAGAATTGGGATCACCTCATATTAAACCTTGATTCTTTAGACTTACCTTTCTTGCCAAAATGCTGCACAGTATTTAAGGCAGGGAGTATTGCTAAGCTTTATGGCATTGTTTATTAGTTAAGTACTACATTCTAGCTATACATTCCTCTGTGCCAAGAAGCATATACATTCCGCCTTACTTTTGCTGTTTGGGCAGGTAAATGCTGAAGAGTATGTTAATGGTTTATGGCATCTATTCTATATCTATGGGCTAGCACAGGTAAATTAGTCAACTGGATCCTATGCTGTGAGTAAAACAGTAGGACTTCTGAAGACTCAGATCCATTTTGGAAAACAGGATGCGAATAAGAAGATGAGTGTGAAGGTGTCCACTGGACCAACCTAGCAAAGACTAGAGCTAGCATATTTCCCACAATGTTCTTTAGATTTTAATTCATTAACTTTAATTAGACTAAGATACTAGACTAAGAATATCTATTATAGTTCTGTTTGCACCAGTAGTATAATTGCAACTGGCCACTACAAAGATCTGGATGGAAAGGGAATTTTAAGAGATGAACAAAAATAATCTAGTAATACTCATTCTCAAAGTCTAAGAAATAATCAGATGTGCAGTGTACAGTATAGTCAGATAATGATGTAATGAGAACCATACAAAGGAATATTCCAGGCTGTGACAACAAAGGAGTGAATAATTATGATTGCAGATGAAGGCAGGCTTTCAAGCAGAGATTGTTTATAAAAATGGATGTTAAAAGATGAGCAAGATACCCTAGACACAATCCGCATATCAATAGATTTCTAAAAAGATGGAAGGAGAGACCCTTGGTCCTGGAAAGACTGGATGTAGGGGAACGCCAGGACAGAGTAACGAGAGGGGGTTGAATGGAGAAAAGAGGGAGGGAAGGGGGCTTATGGGACTTTCGGGGAGGGAGGAAACGGGAAAGGGGAAGTGATTTGGAATGTAAATTAAAAAAATAAAATAAATAATAAAATAAAAAAAAAAAGATGAGCAAGACAAAGACATGCAGGCCCAGAGACAAAAGAAGTCATACAGGAGAGTAAGGAAGAGCATGGTCAGGTCCAGTTGATCAGCATTTGCTCTGCACTATCTGAACAGCCACTGTCATCCCCAGTGGAAACCAGCTCACTCCTAGTATGCAGGGCTAGCTCAGTTTATTCTGAATATAACCTTTATCATAATGAATTCATTTTGTGAACAAGGAAAGGAAGTTTAGAGAAATGAAGTCACTTGCCCGCCTCTACACCAACTGGTAGATACTACCAGGAATCAACATGCATCTACAATAGAGTCTGAACTGTCACCAAGTTCTCCGGAATAGGTTCAAGTTGATATATACCATAAAAAGGAATTGCAAACAATGAATTTGATGTGAAGTTTGCAATCACTTTTGGTAGAGAAATCTATCATATTTCAAGAAGAACATAGAACACGTACCTAGTGTCCAGAGAACCAACAGGTGTGCCAATGGGTGAACAATAGGCTACAGGTGAAATGATAATGTGTGAGAAAAGTCCAACCAGGGGAGAAATGTTCAACTTTATCTAGTGCCCACACAGTCTGTGGACAGTCCAACAAGCTAGAGTTATGAACAGAATGACAAAGATGAGGACAAGCTGAATCATTCCCCATTAAGAAGCAGGCTACAAAGCAAACAGCCTGCCAGAGAGACAAAAGTATTGATTGACCATTTAGTGCAAATGATGGAGAACTAATTAATAACTGCAGTTGTCAGGAAGCAGTGATTGTTGGACCTAAATATAGATTTCTTCCCCTCACCTTCATGTGCTTTAATGTTCAAAGCTTTGTTTGATGTGAGCTTAATGCTTCCTTTTCCACTTCTATAAATTCTCTGGGTATTTTATCCTGTATCCTTTTATAGGTATCTGTCTGCAGATGATCTTACATTATAATTATTATTGTTATTATTATTATTATTATTAACATCATCATTATCATCATAATTACTGTTATATTATTGTTGTAGTATAATATTGTTATAATATTATTATTATTAGAGTTTTAAGTGTCTAATATTTATAAGATTTAGTACTGACAACATGAAATGCTTCAGGAAGACTTGTGATAGGAAAGGTCATCAAGAGCATTTCAGCTGAGGCAGTGATATTGAAATGAACGAATCAGGTCAGATTATAATAGTTAACACAAGGGTGTGAGTGTATGCTGAAGTGTCTAAAGGGAACAGAACAAATATGAAAAATTTTGCATAAAATACAAGTTCAAGCACCCAAATCTATGGTTCTGAAGTCATTGAACTAAGTGACAAAGAAGAACAAAGTCTTAAAAATGAGTTGAAATATCAAGGTGTACTGTGAAAATGGACTGTATCATTTGGAGTCAGCTTCAACTCCTATATGTTATGGATGATGAAGTAATAAACAGACACTTAATGTTAGAAAACTGTCTTTCTATATGACTGTCTTCAGTGTCTGTGCTTCACATAAATCTTCCCTACCTCACTACCATTCTCATAGCTTCAGGGAGAAAAACTATTTGTCAAAGTTCAATCAAAATACTTATAAATTATTCTCTTCTGGATACTTTGACATTATATTTTTCTTCTCCTTTCCAAATTACTGCTGACACATTTTAAATTGTAAATTAGTTCTTAAAAGTAGTGCTACATATGTAATTATTTATTCATATATTTTGTGGTGTTGGGGATAAAATCCAGGTTTTGAACATGGAACCCAAAAGTGCTACTAATAAACTATATACTCCACCATATATAGTATTAGTATATTTAATTTAGTTTTTAAATTTATGTCAGGTATTTTAGTAAGTTTACTTTTTAAAGGTTTCTTTTATTCATCCTTTGGAAATATCCATACATATATAGAATGTATTTTGATCATATAAACTCCTCCTGACAATCTTCTCCTAGAACCATACATGTACATGTGCTTTTTTTAAGACTTAGCTTTTTAAACAGAATTAATTTACTTTATTTTTCATATATAAAAATTCTTATATGGCAGCTTTAGCTACAGCTCAGGTTCTCTGAATCAAGACTCAGGTGTTGGCATTCATAGACTGTCAATGAGTTCTCAACAAGGAACCTTGATGAACACAGTCTCTTTCCAAAGCTCAAAGGTCGAGTAGCTATAGGTTTTTAGATATGACATTGAAGGTACCTTTGACAAGGTTTGAACTTTCAGTCTGTAAATAATGCTTCTATAAGAAATTAATGGCATCAATTATTCACCAATGACTAACTTGACTTCAGATACACAAATATACAGAGTCCTGACTGACTGAAAAACAGCAAGGAAAACTCATACTTAATAAGGCAGAACAACACTTTCATGCACAGTGTCTCTGTAAAGCATCACTTGTAAATACACACTTCAAAAAAAATCAAAGAAAGTAGAAAAGAGCAAAGTAGGATTAGAAATGCCTAGTAGAGGGAAAGCAGTACTTTAGTGTGTGCATCAGATGCCCTGTAAGTGGTTGGTGTCCTTTGAGTTTTTATTCCATCATTTTACTTTAAATGGTTGTAATGAAACTATGAAAAACAATGTCAAAAGTAGAAAGAGAGCACTGCATTGATTTTTGTTGTTTTTTTTTTTTTTTTTGGTCTCTTTGCTTCTGGGAATAATTATTCTCTTGGCGAATTTAAAATCTGTTAAAAATATGACAACAGGAGGGAGGGGAGTACTGGGGAGTAGACAAGAGTCAGGCCCTTTTCTTTTGGTCTGTTACATTTGTTTCCTGCATCCTACAGTTGGGATCAGTGCCTACTTCCAGCCTGCACCCTTTCTCTACTTTTGAGTAGCACTTTCTTTTTGGTACACCACAGCAGACTGGTGACTAATAGCTTGCATGTTGTGTCTGGGCTTGTAACCATTAGCTCCTGATTCTGACAGTTATCTGTAATCCTCCTCTGCGGCCTCATCCCTTCTGCCTCCTACACTTCACGCCAAGCATGAGCCACACACTCCACCTTGGTCCCTGGCCAGTTCCTGCTTTTGCTCTTGGACCATGGTCTGATCATCCCTTTCCAAGTTTGTATTCTTGCCAGCCTAATCCTTCAAAGCCGCCAGTCCATTGTGAAAACATTGAGCTTCTCCAATAGAAATGTTGACCTTTAGTTTTTTCTGTTTGGTTCTAAGAGCTAGTCTGCATTTTCTAAAGCTGGTGGGTGTAAATTCTTGGATCATGAACAGAGGCTGTATTTTTAAAATTCTCTTTTCTCTATAGTTCCTCTCTATACCTGGAGTACCCAAAACACTCTAGGCAAACTGAGTTCCTAGTGCCTCCAAACCCAGCATCAGGTCTGAATTTTGTATACTGCTTCACTCTAATGTCATACAATTCTCTTCTCAATATGGAAAGACTGTGAACAAAGGCTAGGGTACACTGTGAATCAGGTTTTTGTGTTGCTGTCAAGCTGTTCTTTGATCTAGTACCATTGCCCTACTGGCCAAGTGATGTTCTATATAATTCTATGAATCTGTTTATGATAAAGCAACCATCTACTTGAATCAGAAACAACTGAGTACATGAAGTGACCCATACTCATGAAGTTGAGAATTTATGGCCCGTATCTGTGAAGCTAAACATAACATTTTACCCTTAAAAATCTTCAAAATCTGATTTGTCTTAGGTCTCTATGTTATCAACAGGGACTATTATCATGCAGCTGTATATCCGCAGTCACTTTCTGAATAAGGATCCATACTGGCAAGGGCCATGAACACAGCCTGTTCTGTCGCAACTCACTGTGGACTCCAGACAAAACTTGATAGACTTTGAATCACAGCCTTTCTGTTAAAACAATGCAGAACTGGCCCAAAGGATAGCTTAGTGGTTGAGAGCACTGGTTGTGCTTCTAGAGTACCTGGGTTTGATTCCCACCATCCTCTTGGCAGCTGTCAAACATCTATAACTGCAGTTTGAAGGGATCCTATAACCTCTTCTGGTCTCCCTGGGCACAAGACACACAGGTGGTACATGCAGGCAAAACAAATAAAATACAATAAAAATTAAATGAGCATTTAAAAAAGAAAAATTAGATTATGACTGTCAGTCAAATGATGATTACAGAATATGGAAAATATGTTAGATCTACCTGACACTGGCTTATCTTTGTTTTTATAGATGAATTCACAGATATGCATGTTGGATAAATACCAAATGACAGCTACAACTGAGCCTATGTACTAGTACATGGAAAATAATCCTCTACGTATCTCTTAAAAAATATATTTAATTCTCATGGTGATTTCAAACTTTCATGCTTCTGAAATCTTAATTTTGATCTCAAGCATCTATATATCAAGTAGGATTCCAAAATATTAAAAGCATTATTTTTCTTAACTGGAGACTGCAGAGTATAACTTGGGGTTTTTATAAACAGCAATATTATTCCTGGAAATGGACCTTTAATATTTTTTGCCTGAAGAGCTCAATTATATGCACTAACTAGAATAATTACTTTAAAATTATTAGTTTCTCATAAGAGAACCACCAAAAATAACAACAAAAAGCAAAACACAAAGACAAAAAAATGCAAAAGACCAAAAAATAAAAAACAAAAAAATCTTAATTCATTTGAAATTTATAGCCACTAAATACTTTGTAAGCATGCATTCTGTAGACTTGCTTACAAAGTAAGCACTCCACTAAAATGAAGACACTATAGAGTTGTACAGAGACATACTGTGTGAGAGAGATGCACATGAGTCAAGTTTAAACTTTACACAGTTGAAATTAATAAGATATTAGATAAGAATACTAGTTTTGCTTATGTGTATTTATTTGATATTTTCATAGAATTTTTGCAAGTTGTTTAAATAAAATGTCATCTCTCAGCCTCAGGTGTGAGGAGAGTAGCTATATATTAGAACTGTAAACCTCTCATTCACTCAGCTGATACAAACAGGTGCTATAAATCATAGTTGCTAATGCATACAAAATCAAAAATGTTGCTCCATTTTACTGAGTTCCTGTATCAGATGGCAAAAAAATGTCTATGCCTCTCTTATATGAATCATCCTCAGTGATTGAGATTTAATCTATACTTTATGGCTGAGCACAAGACATTACGTTTTGTGGACATTTGAGGGAGATAAGTCCCCATAATTGCATTTGACCACTTGGTCCCCCAGTAGATGGCACTGGTTGGGGCAGATTTAAAGATGTATCCATGCTGGAGGAAGTATATCCCTGGGATGGGCTTTGAGAGCTTAAGGCCTCACCTTATCCAGGCTTTCTCTCTCATTCTCTCTCTCTCTCTCTCTCTCTCTCTCTCTCTCTCTCTCTCTCTCTCTCTCTCTCTCTCTCTTCTCTCTCTTTGTGTTGTGCTTTTGGTTCAAGATGTGAACTCTTGGCCTCCCATCCAGGTGACACAGAGCTTTCTGCTGTGCCTCCTTACCAAGAGACACTCTTGTCATCCTTCTGGAATAGAAAGCCAAAATAAATTTTTTTAAGCTACCTTGGTAGTAGTGTTTTAATCACAGAAACAGAAAAAAAATTCTTAAAAGGAGAATTAAAATTCTTATTATTTAAAGAAATAATGGTATATATTATTATGTCTTTTGTTAGAAATAACACAGAGGAGTTGGATAAAGTAAATTCTTACTATTACAAAACTATGTTGAACTAAAAATTCAAGGATGGATGACCTTGTTGAGACATGAAGATGCTGTAACAGACAACAAAGATCCATGGCACTGTGGCAATGGTGTGCAATAACCAAGGAAAAATTTTGGCAGAAATGAGACATATGAACAGAAATGAAGGCTTGTATTGAGATTCAGGTCATTCACCAATCATCACAAAGACTTTGGTGTGCTTGCCTGGAAAGAAAGGGGTACCACTCTTCAAGGATGTGGCTTATAAGTTTATAGAGATCTTTCTCACACAGTATGCATAGCAATGTAAGAATAATAAAACCTGAAGATATTTTTTGTTACAATTTACGTAAAGTCAGATTTAAATTTTACACCTGTTATTAAATTCTCTGACATCTCTCTTGTTAAATCAATCTGATATTCTAGGTTGCATTATTAAATAAAGAGAATATTCAGCATCAATTGCCTTTATTCTAGACCAGTGTTTCTTAAGCTATTTTCAAATATAGTCTCATATCAGATCATGTATGGCATAGTTTTTGCAATAGTTTGAAGGAAATGCTGCCAGTAACCATTTTCTGAGCTGGTCTTCACTATATCTGCTTTGCCTGTCATTATGTCATACTCATGTTCTCTAAAATTCTATCTCTTTAAAATTCTAGAGGTTATGTTATGTTAGGTCTGTATAGTAGCTATTCCTGGTTGTCAACTTGACTATATCAGCAATGAACTAATCAAGAATTGGAAGGCTCACCTATGATCCTAATCTGGAGGCTCAGAGATACAAGTTTCTGACCTGGATCTTGGCATGAAGATCTTGAAGCATAGTGGCTATGAATTCCAGAAGATTAAAACGAGATTTCCGAGTTCAAGGTCTTCTGGGATTAAAGGCACACGCCTTTAATTTGGGCCACATCATCTGCTGGGGACCTACAGCCTTTAATCTGGACCACACATTCTGCTGGAGACCTATATAATGACATTGGAAGAAGACTCTCACTCTTCCATCCACAGTTGCCTCATGGGACTGAGCAACTGCTAGATCTTTGGACTTCCATCCACAGCTGCTGCTGACCATTGTTGGGGAGTTGGACTACAAGCTGTAAGTCATTGACAAATTTCCTAACTATATAGAGACCACCATACATTCTGTGACTCTAGAGAACCCTGACTAATACAGTCTGTTATGCTAGTGTGATGGTTTGCTTAATCTCTATTTTGATTTGATTCTGAGTAAGAGAGTAACCTTCAGAAGGGGAATGTGATGGAGGAAAGTTTGTCATTTGGAGCATGCTTGGCCTGGGAAGGTTGGGATGCTCTTCTGTTTTCTGGGCACTCCTCATTGCCTATACAATTCCACCATAACGAACTATGCTACTATATATCCACATTGCCAAGAAGTTTCACTGGAGCCTACCTCTAACACAATAAAACAACATAAACCTTTTCTTCAAATTAAATGGTTTATCACAGATATCAAATTTATAGCAAATTAATATAAGTTAGTGATACATTTTCTTAATTTACTATTTAAATTTTGACTTTTAATTTACCTTTCCATATCTTAGTACTAGAATTTAACATAAAACAGTTTCTAACTGGTATTGAGGGTAAGCACATAATTCATGTAGCACATATGTAGCACACTGGAGACTTGTGGCATAATTAAGCAATTTTTACAATGAATGAAAATGACATACTAGAAAATTGGCCATGTATATCAATGCAAAAATATTATCTACATGATTAAAATGTACAAAATGTATTTAATATTTGATGTTTCATTTTTTCTCTTCAGAGATCTACCATTTATATCTATTAGTTTATTCAAAGTCAATTTTAAAATATAAACATCTAACAATTGTCAGTGAGTCAACAGATGGCTTATATTTGGAAGGGAAATGAGATAATCCTTGGAAGAAGATTTATCATGATGAAAGAAATATAAACAGAAACTTCAAAAATAAGGAAGGAAGAAAATTAAAAGTAATTCATTTTAAAATTAAGGGTAATTCATTTCAAAAATAAAGTATTATTGTCTCTGTGTGTCATTATACTGCATAGGTTGAAACCCAGACTCTAGAAAATAGAATTGCCAGGTGAGGAGTGGGGTTGAAACAGTGTTCAGTTTATCAGAGTGAATACTTCATGGACATCACAATATGCTTACAAAGACAACTGGAAGAGGACTCATCTGTTTTATCCACCATTCAAGACAGAAACTGCCTTCCAAATAATGAGCCCTTAATAGAAATTGAATATGCATTAAATTTTATCTTAATTTTATAAACTCCAGAATGACGAGAAATAAAAATTTGGAATTTATAATTTACCCAGTTTAAGGTATCCTGTTATAGGTCCAACACAATGTTTTAGTACAATGAGCTGGAAGCCTAGTTCCACCAGAGATGCTTATTGCCTGTTTACCATGAGAAGACTGCAGTCGTTAACACTGCACTACTTTGCACATTGAATTCCTCCATTCCTTGATGGTATCTTCAAAGGTAGTGATACATTGAAGTCACTAATGAAGTAACTACTGAACTAACATTTACGATGATATTTCTAAGAAACAACTTCTGCTCTGAGCACAAAAACTTAGGACCATCTGGTTTATTCCAGCTGTGATCATGTACTATCAGTACATCTGAGAGTAAAGATATTATTCATAGGACTTTAGTTGACAAAATATTAAGGTAGTAGTGTTCTATGGTAGCTTATTAGACAAAGACATTTGTCTATTTGGCTTCTTCTATATGTGTAATTTTTTCAGAATTTATAGAAAGAATAATTAAGTTTGTGAATAGAAAAATAATTGCCTGTAAACATTGCTAGAGACTTGATTCACAAAAGAAACTGTAACTGTCAATATACATGTGAGATCAATGATAAAGCTTTTCCTACTTTTCTTTATATTTTCAACACAAATGCTGTTTGAGTGAAAATAAATTTGTGTTAACATTGCATTTCATTGTTGCATTTGTGATGCTTACTGTCAAAGCTTGCAGCAACTATCTGAAAGTTAATACGGAGGCATATGAAATTAGTTTTTACAAAATTCACATGTGGAAATTCTGCTCCTATTACTAATTATTCAGAAATGTGAGCTTGTACTTAAATGCAAAATTTTCAGATGACTAAAAATGTTACAAAACATGTTGCATGTTTGGTACCTTGTGCCAGATATTCAGGGCTACTTTTGTCTCCATGTACAATATTTAGAGTGTAGGTGAACATCAAAGCAGACCCTCACTCATACAAGTCACATATTTGCTTCAGGATAACCGGTTCATGATACTTTGATTTTTGTTTTTGTTTTTGTTTTGTTATGTTTTGTTTTACGAGACAGGATTTTTCTGTATAGCCCTGGCTGTTCTGGAACTCACTCTGTACACCAGGCTGGCCTCAACTCAGAAATCCACTGTCTCTGCCTCCCAAGTGCTGGGATTAAAGGCATGTGCCAACACTGCCCAGCTTGTGACTTTGATTTTTAATTATGAAGATATTGGAAATGTTTTCCACAGTGACCGAACAAGCTACTTGACATATCTTGCTTATTTTAATAAACATTTCTCAAAAGAACATTTAATAATTCATAATTGTCACCCATTCAATAAAATATACTTAACCTCTTTCTGATTCATGTTCATTCATTGTCACAGTGTTTTGCATGTACTTCCTTAACTAGGTAGCTAGAGGAATGAATCTATATAATTTTCATGCTGTTTCAAATTTTCTTTTTAAGATAAAATATTTTATGTAAATTAGAAGGATTTTGCTCTTAAAAGAATAAATAAACAGGGGTGATATGCATGCTTACAAAGAAAGTGAAATGCAGGTAAGCATCTAAAAATTACTCATGAAGAAACTCGAGTGATGGATCAGAGTCTGAGAGCATGTACAGAGGGCCCAGTTTAGTTGCTTGCATTCACATGGACCTCAGAACTGCCAGTAGATACAATGGCTGAGAATCTCATTCCCTCTATTTCCCCCCTTGGTAATTGCATGCACATGGCAGAAATAAACTCATTCAGGCAAATGCACACAAAGTCCAAGAACCGTCCTCAAGCAGTCAAATTCAAAGTCTTAAAACTCAGGCCAATCACCCACATATATTCTAAATTTCCTTTGATTTGCAAAGAAATTCAAGGTACTCTCATGGTGGAAGAAAATAATATCCTGTATTCTTCAGGAAACCTCAGTACATTACTTGCTGTTTAAATATGAAAAACTTTTCAGCCTCTCAGATTTTGGAGAAAGAATATTTTTGAAAATATTTCGTCAAAATCCAAAACTTCCCTTGTGCCACAGTACAATGTATTTTCAAAATGATAATGAAGTATTTGTGATACTATTAATGCATCTGTATATAATCCCCTTGATATCACACTGAATAACATAACTTTGTATTGAAATACCTGCAAAATGTATGCCTTTATGTTATATCCCATATAAATCCTTAAATCTTGAATAAGACAATCCTTCACATTAACTAAATAAAATGATTCCAAAGTGTAGAAAATTTCTTAAAATTACAACTATCTGTCTTAGGGTTTTTTTTTAATTTCAATAATATTATTCCAGATGTTCTCAACATTCCTAGCACTGATTAAGGCATGTTTGGTGTGGTTAAATAATAATCACCTTAAATATTATACAAGAAATAGACCCACCTATAAGATCAGTTGCTCTCTGGCAATCTGGCAAATGTCAGTCAACAGGAAAACTTAGTTTTCAGTATTGGGACTTAAATGGGTGCTTAACAAGAGCACATCCTGAGAAGAAAAGAAAACTAGATATGGACTTCTGTTGTTAACTAATAATCTTGATATCAGTTCCTTATGCTCCATTTACAGCAGCCATTATGGCCCTTAGTATTCCTGGTGTTGAAATTTAATTGTATCTTCTGCTCCCTGGCTCTCCACTCATTATAAACAATTACACTTCAAAGATGTGTTATTCTCCCTTAACCCAAACAATGCTTTCTCTTTCATCAGAATGGAATGTGAATGTTGATATCTGGTGTCTAGTGATTATTTTATTGAGATGCCCATCCATAGTGGCACTGCCTTTCAATTAAGATGTACTTCATGGTTCAAGTTCTCATTTGATACTAAAAAAAAATCAGCATATTAGTGGATGTGAAAGCAGAAGCCAAGAGAGAAGTGATAGCTTTTCCAGACACAATGTGGCATTCAGACAGGAACTGAAGTTAAGTCATATAACTCTTCCCTAGCAAAAAGATGCCAGAATCTAGTTTTAGTTTGCTTTGTTTGTTTTTGTTTTTAGAGTTTCTCTTTGTATCCCTGACTGCCCTGGAAGCATACAGGAACTATAAAATAAATTCAAGAACAGCCAGAGATACAGAGAAAAGATCTCAAACAAAACAAAACTAAGACAAGAGGCAGGCTAGCTGTCAAGGCATAAGTGACATACACCTTAATCCCTGCACTCAGGAGGCAGAGGCAGACATATCTCGGTGAGTTTAAGTCTAACCTTGGCTATAATAGTTCATTCTATTATAACCATTATGCTCTAACATTAAGAACACATATGCACTGAGAAAAGTAAAAGATAAAATTCAAGATAATTATAGTGCCTAGAAGAAAATATGTACTATGAGATACATTAAGGAACAGGGAGATGCCCAGTGGGTAAAGCTCTTATCTTGCAAGCATATTGGCATATGTTTGGACCCACAAAACTCACACAAATTAAGATATTTATATATGCAATCCCTGCACTTCTGTATTGAGGTGGGAAGAGACAAAAGAATTCAGGGAATCTTGTGGCAAGCTTATGTAGGTTTAGCAGAGGTAAAAACAAAAGACTTTTTCAAAAGAAGTGGAACACAAAATCATGTGTTCACACATGTATAGGTCTCTCTTTCTCTCGCTCTCTCTCCCTCTCTCTCTCTCACAGACACACACACACACACACACACACACACGCACACAAAAAAGCAGAATAACAAACAATTTGATTTCATTTGCAGATAATTTTCATATAATGCCAAAAATAAGCAATTAACTTATAACATTGATGTTACAAAACATAGCAAATTATAGAAGTAACAATTCAATTACTTCTATGATTTTCCTTGGAGTCAATTACTGTTTCAGCTAATCCTTAAGCTTAACCAATAAATGTCTAATAAATACATATACAATATTATTTTCTTATATATCATCTAATGCTCTTAATGACCTCTTGATGTCAGAACTGTCCCTATTTTATAGTAAAATGATGGCCTCAGAGATCATGAGTGTCTTATTCATGATAACAAAATAAATAAATGAAACACCCAGAGCTAAAAGCATCTCTGTAAGTTCAGTTCCATTGCTCTTTTACAATATATTCAAGTTCAGCTACAGAATCCTTGTGGCCATATGCATGCTATATTAAATGGCAACTTAACACCATGATGATCTGGTAGGAAGAAGGAAAAGAAAGAGTAAAATTTTGATTAATTTTATGGTAGGATAAATTTTGAGATAATTGATATAGTATTTCCTCTTTTTCCACAAAGAACATATTGCAAACTCTGAGTGGATGCCCATAATGCAGACATTAAAGTTTTGCATACGCTGAGTTTCCATTGCTATGTGATAATACATGATAAAATGTATTAAAATTAGAAAAGGTAAGATATAATTTGTAAGTAATAATAGAGTAGAACAACTATAAAATCTATGTGGCATAGTAGGTAAGCAAATACAGCTGCTATCTCCCTCTACCCTGTGATTATGTGAAATGGTACAGTGACTATGTGATGAATGAAGTGAGGCTATCTGACCTAGTGTTAGGTTTGTAAATGTTCTAGTTTGCTTTTTGTTACTGTGCTAAAACATTGAACAAAAGCTATTGGAAAAGAAGTGTTTCATTCCAGCTTATAGGTTACAGTCTACTATCAACAGAGTCCAGGGCAGGCACTCAAGGCCGAAGTCTGGAGGTAGGAACTGAAGCAGTGACTGTGGAGGAAATTGCTTAGCAGCTTGCTTCCTTCAGCTTCCTCAGTCTGCTTTCTTTTACCCCCTATGCCCCTACTTTCCCAGACATGGCACTGATGACAGTTCCTTACCCCATCCTCCAGCTATAAGAAAATATTACACAGACCTATCCACAGACCTATCTAAGGTAAGTTTCTCAATTAGAGTTCCAACTTTCATGTATGTCAAACTAGCAACCAAAGTTATGGCACAAGGACTATTTGACCAGAAGCTCTGTAATATTGCAAGACTCAGAGGTAAAATAGTTACCACTAGGTATGTAGCATATACAATATGAATATACTAATAAAGAAACCATTAACTTATTAGCAGGACAGAGCTGGTCCACTTAAAATTTAATTACACTTCTGAAAATGATGCTCCATTTGAAATCTGTATGTTGTCGTATAATTTTTATAAATGTTTTCATATTTTAATTTGTCTCTAGGGCCTGAAACCATGAAAAGCAAAATGATAAACAAGGGGTTGCCATTAAACTCATAAGAAAAAGCAAAGTCTTCAATCATTTCCTGAATGATTACCACATGACTAATTTATGTTGTGCTGTGGGGCTTGGAGCTTGTCTTTTTTCCATGGAAACTTGTCAGGGAAGCAGGGTGTTTCCCCTTTGCAAATGATAAAGCCAATGTTTTCAGTGAGTAGTTGTCAGGTGTAAAGTAAAACCAGTAAATATTTTAACTTAGGCTTATTCTTTAGGATTCAGACTCTTACCATTGCACTTTAATCTTTGCCTAATTGCAGTCAAAATAATCATTTCCATGCTCTCTGTTTTACTTCCTGACAATAGGTAGAAATTGCACATGCAATTAAACATTTCTTCAGTTTGCTAATTGTCTGCCCGATTACATGCTCTGTCTGGAAAGCACTGTAAATTAACAGACACTGATTAGATCCTTATACAATGCCCTAAAGAATGAGTCGTCGTATGCACAAAAAGAGACCAATTGTTAAGAAGTCACTCATTGTACCACATATTCACAGTGGAATACTACTCAGCTATTAAAAACAATTGACTTCATGCAATTCTTAGGCAAATGGATGGAACTAGAAAATGTCATCCTGAGTGAGGTAACCCAGTCACAAAAGAACACACATGATATAGCCTCACTATCCACTGATAAGTGGATATTAGTCCCAAAGCTCAGAATACCCACGATACAATTCACAGACATCATGAAGCTCAAGAAGAAGGATGATCAAAGTGTGGATTCTTCAGTCCTTCTTAGAAGGGAGAACAAAATACAGAGAGGAGGAAATTCAGACACAAAGTGTGTAGCAGAGACTGTAAGAAAGGCCATCCAGAGACTGTCACACCTGGGGAACTATCCCATATAGAATCACCAAACCTAGACACTATTATAGATGCCAAGAAGTGCTTGCTGACAGGAGCCTGATAAATCTGTATTCTGAGAGGATCTTCCAGAGGCTGTCAAATACAGAGATGGATGCTTGCAGCCAACCATTGGACTGAGCACAGGGTCCCCAATGGAGGAGTTAGAGAAAAGACTGAAGGGTTTGTAACCCCATAGGAAGAACAACAATATAAACCAACAGGACTCCCCCTCCCTGCCAGAGCTCCCAGGGACTAAACTACCAACCAAATAGTACACATGGAGGGACCCATGGCTCCAGCTGCATATGTGGTATAGGATGGCCTTGTAAGGCATCAAGGGGAGGAGAGACACTTGGTACTGTGAAGGCTCGATCCCCCAGTGTAGGGGAATGCCAGGGTGGGGAGGCAGAAGTGGGTTGGTGGTGGAGCACCATCATAGAAGCAGGGGGAGGGGGGATAGGATAGAGGGTTTCCAGAGTGGAAAACAAGAAAGAGGATAACATTTGAAATGTAAATAAAGAAAATATCCAATAAAAGAGAAGAAAAAAAAAGAAGTCAGTCATTGCTGGTATATATTTTGAAGGTTCAAATGCAGAGAAAAATGAATGTCAAGGCAAATACAATATAAAACTGTGTTTTTAAAAGTATCTAAGATACTAGTACTGATGACAGGATTATATGTAAATGTTTGTCATATGAAAGCATAAACTCCAATAGGGACATCTTCCTTCAAGGAAACAAGAGTGTAGAAAGCTAACTAAGATGGCACGTATGGCAATAACTAACTGAAAGCTGTAAAATACATACAGAGGACCTGCTGGAGACTCCAGTCTGCTTTGTGCTTGCTGCTTCAGTCTCTGTGAATTCATTTGAGCTTTGCTTAGTTGATTCAGAGGATTGTGTTCTTCTAATATCCTCTGTCCCTTCTTCTATTACACACAATCTGTCTCTTCTTTTATGGGGTTTCCTGCGCTCCAAGGGAAGGAATTTGATGAACATGTCCATTTAGACATGTATATTCCAAGCTCTCTGTCTCTGTCTCCCTGTCTCTCTGTCTCATCTCTCTGTCTCTGTCTGTCTGTCTGTCTCTGTCTGTCTGTCTGTCTCTCTCTCTCTCTCTCTCTCTCTCTCTCTGTCTCTCTCTGTCTCTCTCTCTGTGTGTGTGTGTGTGTGTGTGTGTGTATGAAATGTCTGGCTGTAGGTCTTTGCATTTCTTCCCATCTCTTGCAAGAGGAAGTTTCTCTGATGCTGACTATATAAGACACTGATCTATGAATTTAGCAGAATATCATTAGCAGTTATTTTACTGTAACTATTTTTTTCTTAGATTAGTAGAATTTGGTTTTACTCTATGAATCTGGAATATGTAGTCTCTTGTTTTTGGCCACCCAAGCAGTCTTCCAGCCTGGGTTCTACCTCATAGTGTTGCCCTTATGTTAAATTTCAGACATTGGTTGGCCACTCCCATAAGATCTTAATCAACATTGCCTTAGCATATATTGCAGACGCACTGGATTGTAGGTCAAAAGTTTTGCAGCTGGGTTGGTATTTACATTTCTCTTTTGGTAGACTGCAGAATACATTCCTCCTGCACCAAAGTGAATAAAATATAGAGGTGAAGTTCAATTTAAGCACCCAATTATTTTCTCACATTCAGTGAGTTGTTTGGGTGTTATTCTCAGGAATGTGGCTCCTCTGTCAGTTTGTGGGTAGCAACTCATTGTCTTGTCAACAGCCTATGTTGCTTGCAAATTTCTCTGGGTCCCCTTGGCCAACATTTCCCCAAACAGTATATTGCTTAGAAAGGAAAGAAAAAATTTATTAATTTTAAAATTGCAATCAATCCCCTCTCAGAATTTTATTAAAGGATTTGATTAGCCAGTGGAAATATTAAGTGGGGAAACGCTTTTTAGGAAAAGGGAATGATCTGCATATTATTAAGAAGTATATATGCATATAGATCTGCATCATCTATCATGCAGCTATTAATCTGGGAAGATACTACAGCACTGGAATGAGGAATAGATTTACTTTTTCAAGTAATAACAGCATCACAGGTTCATATGTGCAACTGCCCTATTGTGCTCAGAAGATACAGTATTCTTTCAGTCACCCACAGCCCCTGGCTCCTCCAATCTTTCTGGCCTCTCTACTTCAATGATCTCTGAGTCTTGAGAAGGCTGGTATGTTAGAGGTGTACTATTAGGGTTGACCATTCTATAATCTATTGGTCTTCGTAAATTAACCTTTTAGGAGCTTCTACATTAATTACTATCTAATGCAAATAGAAGCTTCTCTGATGAAGACTAAAAGATGCCCTTATCATGGGTTTAAACATAAGTGGTTAAGGGTTGACTTTATCCTAAGTCCATTTATCAGAGTGATAATATGAGATTCTTCCCAAAGACCTATGACTTTGTCTACCCAAAAGTTCTTGACTCCTACAATGGTGCCAGGTTTTAGATTCACTTTATAGATAGGGCCTTAAATCCAAGCAAAAAATTGTAGTTTCAACTAATTACATTCATACCACAATTGCACAGGTGGGCATGTTTTGTCAGGCTGGTCATTATTGTATCTCACAGGTGTTACAGTTGTAAGATTGATGCTTGCTTTTCTAACCCTGGCAGTTCCCATATTACCATCCAGGGCTATGAAAGCTAACTAGTTGTCATGAAGCTTCCCAGTCAGTACCAGGTTGATTTCTCTGTGTTCTGAAGCACTGTTTCTTTTCTGTCTTAGTTACTTCTTTGTGGCTGTGAAAAACACCATGATCAGAGCAATTTACAAAAGGATGTAATTTGGAGGCTTATATTTCTAGAGGGACAAGGGATCATTGTGTTGTAGGGCTCATTGTGTTGCCGAGTAGTAGGCATACCTTCAGGCTAGAGAAGGAATCTGAGCATTCACACTATAACCATGAACATGAAGCAGAAATAGAGAACTGGAAGTAGGTGAGGCGTTTTAAACTCAAAGCCTACCCCAATGACACACTTCCTCTAGCAAAACTGTACCACACAAATCTCCGAAAGCAGAACCACCAACTGAGGACAACTATTAGAATGTCCCAGACTAAGGTGACATTTCTCATGAATCTCCCACATCTTTCAATATAGACCCTGTCATATTGCAAACATTATACTTCAATAACAGCAGATTCAGCTAATCCTTTGTTTCTCATTTTACACAAATGAGAAAACAAATGGTATGTCTACAAGATAAGTCATAGTTAATTCACATAAAGGATTCTAGAAAATAATTCAACTATGAAGATATATTTTTGAATTTCCAAAGAAGATAAAAATATTCGTTCGTAATCTCCTACATTGCTATAGCTCTTTATCAGATTTTTTTTAAAAATAATAGCACTACCGCTCAATTTGCTGTATTTCATCAGATGTGTGAATCATCTTGTGAAAAGTATAAGACATACTTTAAAGTGAAATGCTCTAGTCATTTAATGACATAAACAGAATGGCAAATGTAATTATGACATGGCAACAGATAACTGAAAGATTCTCAAGAATATTAATGTCCTACCATGTGCAACTATGGGACAAGTAACCCCCAGGAAATTCTTACAATTCTACACTTTTGCATCTTTCTTCTTTCCTTTCTTTCAAAAATTCCAGGAGGCTTCCATACTTTGGTGATCTAATGCTGTGGGGATAATATATACATTACTGTCTAGCAATAACCACACTGCAAATACAGCCATAAAATATGCATAAAAATTTTTTGGGAAATCCTTATTTTATTGCATCTCTCCGATTTAGATCGGATGATCATATCTACTCATAGAGAACAAAATCTGGTATGACTTAAATGAAGTGAGCTGCTCGAGATTGTGTGCTTATAAAAGTACAAGTCTATAAGCACATTTTAATGTTTGTTTTTCTCTTAAACTTTTTTATTGGACTTATTTATTTTGAATGTGTATGTGTGTATATGTGGTAACATATATACCATGGCACACATCTGGAGGCAATATGGGAACAGGCAGGAGCAAGTACTCTTCTTTCCCTATGTGGATTCATGGGTTTGAACTCATGTTGTCAGAGTCAGAAACAAAGAAATAGTGCATATGTGCTTAGCATCTTGTTGAGCCATCTTACCAGCTTGATATTTATATTTTCAACTGTGGAGTCCATTTCTGTGGTATAATTGTACCTCATAAATTCTGAACAGATTTTTTTAGCAAATTCATGCAGAATTTTTTCCAACACGCCATTTACATTTGCTTTAATTTTTAAATAACATCTTATGAGCTACATACAAATATTAAAGATATGAATATGGAAACTGTAATAGCTAAAAGTTTTGGCTCTGCACAGTGTAGTTTGCTTATCACACAGTCTTAAACATGCATACACTAATCAGCTAATAAGAATGGTTGCTAACTGATGAAGAGCTTGGATTTCCTTCCTAGTGCAATTAGGATACACATTAATTGTGTCTTCCTTCTTCATTTTTATGCCATCTTCTGGCAATATTTTCCAATTGGTTTGCAATAAAATGATGATATCATAATTGTTACAGATTTCAAAGTCGAAACTGTAGAGGAATAGTTCTCATGACTGTTGCTACATTACGATGCAAGTTCACTCTGATTAGCATCATTAAAGAAAATAGCATCAAAATTAACAGTGATTAGAGTATTATTTCAAATTACTGCTAATTGTAAATGAACCTCTTAGTTGCAAAGGTCGTGTTTCACACTGTCTATTTAATACTGCAGTACTTCCTTTCGACTAGAAGTCGAAAATAGCTGAAGGAACAAAACATGTCTGCTTAGTGTTTTCTCCAACTTAACATATTTGGTCATGTTTCCATTTTCATTACACTTTAATATCTAAGTGACAATCCATTTTATGACATGATTCTAAAAGAATATGAGTAACTGAGCCAGTGCGATGCCTCCATAGCTAAGGGTACTTAACACAAAGCTTGACTCACTGGATTTAAACTCAGGAGCCACCTGGTGGAAGGAGATTAATAATCTCTTCATATTGCCTCTGACCTTCACAAGCACACCATGGTACACCCTACACACACACACACACACACACACACACACACACACACACACGCACACACTTAGTAAATAAATAAACAAATATATCAAATTTAAAGCAAGATAAAAGATAACTGTTTTTACAAGAACCAAAACCATGTATCATGTATGTGAGAACTACTTGGATACTGTAACTTCTGATGTGCTCTACTGCTATAGTGAAACATGATAAAGATAAAGAAATGTTAGTTATGTGCTTAATGGTGACAACTGGGTTTGACATTTGACACTGGTGCATAAACGGAAAAAATAATGCTCAGATTAAGCCTTGTACTAACCTTATGTAGTTGATCCATTTTAGTCATGGTTTGCATATTAGAATATAGCTCAAGATCACTTATGTAATAAATGCTTATCTGAGCCATAACCTTGGACATTCTACAAAACCTAGGGTTTTAACTAGTAGCCAGACACTAGCAAATCTTAAGCACTATCAGTATGACACATACCAGACAAGTGCTCAACCATTAAGCTATATCCTTAGTCCTTAAGCATAGTGTTTCATAAATACTGCAGTTTTGGAGAGCTAAGCACAAGGAATACTGAGTTGTGGACTCTTGAGAAATGAAAATTTTCTCAGTGAAAACTCCACAGTTAAATGAGGCACTTGATAGTATTGATCGCTCAGAAAAATCCTGTATTCTAGCTGAGGACCACTAGTTACAATATCTAATGATTTTATTCCAGTTGTTTTAGTTATGTCAATTAAGCTGGTTCAGATTGTGAGCTGTACTATTTATATAAAGCAGGACATTTAATGGGCAGAAAATTGTTTGAAAATAGAACCTATATAATATTTCATCTTTTCAATACAACATTAAAGTTCACTATAATATACTAGCATCAGAAAAACTTATAGTTTTTGACATTTCTCCTAATGTGACGAATACACTGATTTACCCCAAACCAAACACTTTGCAGTAGTACATCATAGGGAGATGAGCAGGAAGAATATGCATCATTATTAAACTCGTAGAGAATTAAAGAAGCCGAATCTTCTTTCTGGAAATTTAATATTCTGTTACAGCATATGGGTGATGAAAGTGTCATCCTATGGGAATAGTACCACAGACAGGAAATGAGAGCTTCTTAAAATTTATTCTCTGTGAAATTCCTCTTAATGTAATGGGAAGAATGTTTATGCCCAATATAGGATGATACATAACAAAAAAACCTTCATGACTACAGACTGTACTCAGCATTTGGAAAAATGTGTTTTGGGTTGACATTTTAAATGTCCTGGAGAGCATATGACCATCTAATATGAGCCATGTATTTGGTTTATCTTTGATAAACTAGTATTTGACACCTAGAAATTGATATGAGAAAGCAAAAACTTGTGCTGGAAATTTTCATATGTTTGAATATCAGTATGTTTGGGATTGAGATCCTATTTCTTCTCCATTAAGCTATGGGATGCTACACACCTTTTCATTTTAGAAGAATGTGTAATAAATGTATCATTCAGCTTTGTTTCATAGATTTGAAGACTTAGCTGCTCAATAATTTTAAATAATATAAAATTTTGCTCTGAAAATTCCAAATGACACATCTATAAAACAATACTTACATGGAAAGCAAATCTGTAGCCATGAATATTTCAAATTTAAATCACTGAGCATTGGAAGAGCTAGGGGAAGGACCAAAGGAACTGAAGGTCCGGGATCTTGACATCATTAGACCATAGCAAGTCCTGGATACCCCATCACACCAGAAATCCAAGATTTAGATTTAAAATCACTTCTCATGATGGTGATGATAGAGGACTTTAAGAAAGACATAAATAACTCCCTTAAAGAAATATGGGAGAACACAGGTAAGCAGGTAGAAAACCTTAAAGAGGAAACACAAAAGTCCCTTAAAGAATTATATGAAAGCACACCAAACAGCTAAAGCAAATGAGCAAAACCATCCAGGATCAAAAAATGGAATTAGAAACAATAAAGAAATAACAGAGAGAAACAACCTGGAGATAGAAAATCTAGAAAAGAGAACAGGAATCATAGAAGTGAGCATCACCAACAGAATACAAGAGATAGAAGAGAGAATCTCAGGTGCAGAAGATAGCTGGAAAACATTGACACATCAGTAAAAGAAAATGCAAAATGCAAAAAACTCCTAACCCAAACATCCAGGAAATTCAGAAAACAATGAGAAGACAAAAGTTAATAGATATAGAAAAGAGTAAAGATGCCCAACTTAAAGGGAGAGTAAATATCTTCAACAAAATTATAGAAGAAAACTTCCCCAACCTAAAGAAGTGATGCCCAGGAACATAAAAAAAAGCCTGTGGAACTCCAAATAGATTGAACCAGAAAAGAAATTCTTCCTGTCACCTAACAATCAAAGAACCAAATGCACAAACCAAAGAAAGAATATTAAAAACAGTAAGAGAAAAAGGTCAAGTAACATATAAAGGTCGACCTATCAGAATTGCACCAGAATTCTCACCAGAGATTGTAACAGCCAGAAGATCCTGTGCAGATGTCATACAGTCCCTAAAGAACACAAATGCCAGCACAGACTACAATACCAGCAAAACTAGTATTGCCCAGTTTTCTGAGGAACCGCTAGACTGCTTTCCAGAGTGGTTGTACCAGCTTGCAATTCCACCAGCAGTGGAGGAGTGTTCCTCTTTCTCCACATCCTTGCCAACAACTGCTGTCTCCTGTGTTTTTGATCTTAGCCATTCTGACTGGTGTGAGATGGAATCTCAGGGTTGTTTTGATTTGCATTTCCCTAAAGACTAAGGATGACGACGAACATCTCTTTAGGTGCTTCTCAGCCATTAGATATTCTTCAGGTGAGAACACTTTGTTTAGCTCTGTACCCTTCAGAAAACTGGGCATGACACTCCCGGAGGATCCAGCTATACCACTCCTGGGCATATACCCAGAGGCTTTACCTGCATGCAATAAGGACACATGCTCCACTATGTTCATAGCAGCCTTATTTATAATAGCCAGAAGCTGGAAAGAACCCAGATGTCACTCAATGGAAGAATGGATTCAGAAGATGTGGTATATTTACACAATGGAATACTACTCTGCAATTAAAAACAATGAATTCACGAAATTCCTAGGCAAATGGTCAGAACTTGAAAATATCATCCTTAGTGAGGTAACCCAATCACAAAAGAACACACATGGTATGCAGTCACTGATAAGGGGATACTAACCCAGAATCTCGGAATACCCTAGACACATTTCGCATATCAATAGATTTCTAAGAAAATGGAAGGAGAGACCCCTGGTCCTGGAAAGACTGGATGTAGGGGAACGCCAGGACAGAGAAACGAGAGGGGGTTGAATGGGGAAAAGAGGGAGGGAAGGGGGCTTATGGAACTTTCGGGGAGGGAGGAAACGAGAAAGGGGAAATGATTTGGAATGTAAATAAAAAAAACTTAGAAAATAAAATTTAAAAAAAAAACTGGTATTGCATACTAATTGATGGTATACAAAACCATCAATTACCATAGATGTTGAAACCAAGATAGTCCATGAAAAAAACAAATTTACACAGTATCTTTCTACAAATCCAGCCCTACAAAGGATAATACATGGAAAAGTTTAACACAAGAAAGGAAACTACACCCTAGAAAAAGCAAGTAAGTAATCTTCTTTCAACAAACCCAAAAGAAGATAGGCACACAAACATAATTCCACGCCTAACAACCAAAATAACTTGAATCAACAATCACTTTTCCTTAGTATCTTTTAACATCAATGGGCTAAACTCTCCACTACAAAGACAGGGACTAACAGAATGGATATGTAAACAGGACCCAGCATTTTGTTGCCTACAAGAAACTCACCTCAGGGACAAAGACAGACACTACCTTAGAGGAAAGGGCTGGAAAATTTTTTTCCAAGCAAATGGACCAAACAAGCAAGCTGGAGTAGCCATTCTGAAAGCAAATAAAATCGACTTTCAAACAAAAGTTATCAAAAAAGATAAGGAAGGACACTTCATACTTATCAAAGGAAAAATCTACCAAGATTAACTCTCAATTCTGAACATCTATGCTCCAAATTCAAGGGTTCCCACATACATAAAAGAAACTTTAGTAAAGCTCAAAGCACACATTGTACCTCACACTATAATACTGGGAGACTTCAACACATCACTCTCATCAATGGACAGATCATGGAAACAGAAACTAAACAGAGACACAGTGAAACTAACAGAAGTTATGAACCAAATTGATTTAACAGGTATCTATAGAACAATTCATCCTTAAACAAAAGAGTTCTCAGCACCTCATGGTACCTTCTCCAAAATTGATCATATAATTGGTCACAAAACAGGCCTCAACAGATAGAAGAAGATTGAAATAATTTCATGCATTTTATCAGATTACCACTTACTAAAGCTGGTCTTCAATAACAACAAAAGCACCGGAAAGCCCACATACACATGGAAGCTGAACAACGATCTACTCAAGGATAACTTGATCAAGGAAGAAATAAAGAAAGAATTTAAAAACTTTTTAGAATTTAATGAAAATGAAGGTACATCATACCAAAATTTATGGTACACAATGAAAGCAGTACTAAGAGGAAAACTCATAGCTCTGCATGCCTCCAAATAGAAACTGGAGAGAGCATACACTAGCAGCGTGACAATACAATCGAAAGCTCTAGGACAAAAAGAAGAAAAAACACCCTAGTGTAGTAGACAACAGGACATAATCAAACTCAGGGCTGAAATCAACCAAGTAAAAACAAAAAGAACTATACAAAGAATCAAAAAAAAAAAAACAATAGCTGGTTCTTTGAGAAAATCAAGAGATAGATAAACTCTTAGCCAGACTAATCAGAGGGTACAGAGACAGTATACAAATTAATACAAACAGAAATGAAAAGGTGACATAACAATGGAAAATGAAGTAATTGAAATAATCATCAGATCCTACTACAAAATCCTATATTCAACAAAACTGGAAAATCTGGATGACATGGACAATTTTCTAGACAGATACCAGGTGACAAATTTAAATCGGATCAAATAAACCATCTAAACAGTCCCATAACCCCTAAAGAAATAGCAACAATCATTAAAATCTCCCAACCCAACAAGGCCCAGGAGCAGATGATTATAGTTCAGAACTCTATCAGACCCTCATAGAAGACCTAATACCAATACTCTTCAAACTATTCTATAAACTAGAACAGAAGTAACACTACCCAATGGGTTCTATGAAGCCACAATTATGCTTATACCTAAACTACTTAAAGACTGAACAAAGAAAGAGTACTTCAAGCCAATGTCCCTTATAAATATTGATGGAAAAATACTCAATAAAAAAATATCACAAACCCAATCTAATAATACATCAAAACAATCATCCATCATGATTAAGTAGGCTTCATCCCAGGGATGCAGGAATGGTTCAATATACAGAAATTCATCAATGTAATTCAATACATAAACAAACTCAAAGAAAAAAACACATGATCATCTCATTAGATGCTGAGAAAGCATTTGACAAAACTCAACACCCCTTGATTGTAAAAGTCTTGGAAAGATCAGGAATTTAAGGCCCATACCTATAGATAGTAAATGCAATACACAGCAAAACAGTAGCCAACATCAAACTAAATGGAGAGAAAGTTGTAGTAATCTGACTAAAATTAGGGACTAGACAGGCTGCCAACTCTCTCCCTACTTATTCAGTATAGTACTTGAAGTCCTAGCCAGAGAAATTAAACAACAAAAGGAGGTCAAAGGTATACAAATTGGAAAGGAAGAAGTCAAAATATCACTATTTGCAAATGCTATGATAATATACTTAAGAGACCCAATGATTCCACCAGAGAACTCCTAAACCTGATAACTTCAGGAAAGTGGCTGGATATAAAATTAACTCAAAACAAATCAGTACCCTTCCTCTATTCAAAGGTAAGCAGGCTGAGGATGAAATTAGGGAAATGACACCATTCATAGTAGTCACAAATAATATTACATACTATCAACTGAGGAAATTGAGTGGGAGAAAAGCACCTAAAGAAATGTTCAACATCCTTAGTCATCAGAAAAATACAAATCAAAACAACATTGAGTTTCCACCTAACACTAGTCAGAATGACTAAAGTCAAAAACTGAGGTAACAGCAGATGCTGTTGATGTGGATCTGGTTGTGGATGAAGAGGAACACTCCTCCATTGTTGTTCGAATTGCAAGCTGGTACAACCACTCTGGAAATCAATCTTATGATATCTCAGAAAATTAGACATAGTATTAACTGAGGACTCAGCTATTCCAGTCCTGGGCATATACCCAAAAGATACTCCAACATATAACAAGGACACATGCTCCACTGTGTTTGTAACAGCCTTATTTATAATAGTCATAAGTTGGAAAGATCCCAGACGTCCTTCAATAGGGGAATGGATATAGAAAATGTGGTACGTTTACACAATGGAGTATTACTGAGCTATAAAATCAATGACTTTATTAAATTCTTAGGTAAATGAATGGAACTAGAAAATATCCTCTCAACCCCATAGGAAGAACAATAATATCAACCAGTCCAAGCTCTCACTGTCTAAACCATCAACTAAGGAATACACATGGAGTGACACATGGCACCAGCTATCTATGGAGCAGGGAATGATCTTGTTGGGATAAGTAGGAGAAGTGGCCCTTGGTCCCATGAAGGTTCTATGCCCCAGTGTAGAGGAATGCAAAGGTGGAGAGGTGAGAGTTGGTGGGTGTGTGGGGGGCACACCTTAATAGGATCAAAAGGATAGAGGGCTTCGGGGGGGGATCAAAAAAGGGCACAACATTTGAAGTGTATATAAATAAAATATCCTATAAAACAAAACAAACAAACAAACAAAAAAACCCAAGAAAATATAATCCTGAGTGGGGTAAACCAATCACTAACAAAAGAACACAAGGTATACCCTGACAGGTAAGTGGATATTAGCTCAATAGCTCTGAATATCCAAGATACAATTTACAGACCACATGAAGTTCAAGAAAAAGGAAGACCAAAGTGTGGGTGCTTTGGTCCTTCTTAGAAGGGGGAACAAAATACACATGGAAGCAAATATGGAGACAAAGTGTGGAGCAGAGAATGAAGGAAGGGCCAACCAGAGATAGCTCCACGTGGGGATCCATCCCATATACAGTCACCAAATCCATAAACTATTGCTGATGCCAAGAAGTACTTGCTGATAGGAGCCTTACATAGTTGTCTCCTGAGAGGTTCTGCCAGAGCCTGGCATATACAGAGATGGATACTTGCAGCCAGTCATTGGACTGAGGACAGGGTCCCCAATGAAGGAGTTAGAGAAAAGATTGAAGGAGCTGAAGGGATTTGCAACCCCATAGGAAGAACAACAATATCAACCAACCAGACCTTTCCCCACAGTGCTCCTAGGGACTAAACCACCAACCAAGGAGCACACATGGAGGTACTCATGTCTCCAGTCACATATGTAGCAGAGGATGGAGTTGTATGACATCAGTGGGAGAAGAGACCCTTGGTCCTGTTGAGGCTTGATGTTCCAGTGTAGGGCAATGTGCAGGCATGGAGTCAGGAGTGGGTGGGTGTGGGTGAACACAGTCAAAGAAGCAGTAGGAGGAGGGATGAGTTTCTGGGTGGGAGACCGGGAAATGGGATTACATTTTAAATGTAAATAAAGAAAATAGCCAATAAAAAGAAATAAAACAAAACAAACAAAACAAAACAAAAACTATATATGAACTTGAAAGGTGTTATTTGCTTAAAGATAAGTTATAGTGGGCTAAACGACAGAGATAAGGGAAAAGCATAGGGTGAAAATGACTAAATTCATTATATAAATGCTTAAAATAATCAAACTATAAAAAAATTTAGTAAATATTTTATATTAATTTTAACCAGTCAAAAGAGATAGAAACCATTCTCAGTGAAGTCATTTTTTTTTGTTATGATGTCTCCTGTACTGGATTATTCATGTAGTCTAATAAAATATTCATGTAAAATTTAGCTTCTCTGGAAATATATGGAGATTTCAAAGTGCACAAGGCAGTAATCTGTGACTCACTTGCTAATATAAATCACTCTAATTGAACTTCCTATGTCCTGTTGAGCATTGTATAATTATGACTTACTAATTAAATGTAATGTACAAATTTTCAACAGCGTAGATCAACCTATGTTAAAGCAAAGATTACTTTAGATTTGTTGTCTGTGTTACATTTGAATAGTCTTTGCAGTTTTTGAAACATTGCAGTATTTAAAATTTATAAATGTCATAATCATGAGACTCAATGTTATTTATATCTGCATAGACTTACATTCATAAACATGATTTAGTCACGTATCTATTTGTATAGTACCATAAATAGTGAAACCAATTTTTGACCTCTTCTACATCATTACAATATAATTAAAAATATAAAGAACATCAAATTTTGTGAAAATAGAATTTTATCCTGTGCTAAAGGTGAAAAGGTACAGCTAAATATTCTTATTTAGTTAAAACAATGAATGATCATTATAGGGATCATTACAGAATGAAATTATATAATATTATAAGAATAGTGCAGAAAAATTAGTTTATAATCCAAGGAGTATGTCTGTCTACAATGAGCCAATATATTCCGAAGAACTTCACTGTAGCAGGCTAGGACTGAAGTAAGGCAAACCCTAAGGTTACCAGTGAGCTTCCTGATATCCAAGACTAGTAGAAAATGCAATGGTTTGTTCAATTTTATTGTTCAAAAAAGAAAATATTCTTATTGACTAAGTGAAAAGTGAAATTCATAGTTCAGGGCATTATTTGGGTGGAGACCAAGGTCAATGTTTGAGCCTATGACCTGTATTGGCATGATCCTGGGCTTCCTCCATCACTCATTACCATATCTGTGAATAAAGCTTAAACACTGAATCCTTGCCCTGCATGGGCAAGGCTCCATGTTATAGAGGACACTGTCTTCATCACCAGGCATTCTAATGACTCATTTACATAAGAACGCTGCTAAGGACAATGCTGTAATAATTTTCACCAAGAAAGTACCTGTCCTTAGTTACTCTGATATATATCTTTACTCACTTAGCATGTATCAGCTCATTTAAAGTCCCATGAAATAATAATAATAATAATGATAAAAATGATGATACTAGTTGCATTCACTTATCCAATCAAGTGTTTCTCATACCATTACGTTCTAAGTATTTAGAACTCATAATAAAAAATGACAAGTAGCCTTCCTCTAAGGTAAGGTAAAGGAAACAAGACATGAGAGGCTAACATAGTCAGTTGTCTGCGAGGGTGAGATCTTGGCCTCAGGCTGTCTGTCTCCCCAGACTGAGGTTTAAACTCTAAGCTGTATGCGTATACTTCCCATATCTAAATATATGTTTGTATTGTTTGCATAGTCATTAGCCATAAATAGTAATTTTCTCTGACCAATCAGAAATATTTGCAGCAAGCCATGAAAAGACAGTGAGGACAAAGCCAGTCTGCAATGAGAGAAGTCTCCCCCAAACCAAAACTGATTCATGTCACATTTTCCTGATATTTTCTAACTTCTACAAAATGTTTGCTATGCAGAGTAACAGACATTATGGACAGGTTCACAGATAGATGAGCCTTTGCTTTTCCAGACCCACGTTCTTTCTGGATAAGGCTAAGGACATCCTGATAAGGCATATCTAAACACTTCATATTAGCATAAAGAATAATTCAGGTTGAGGTCAATTAAGAAACAGTGATCTCAGACTGTATTTTGATGATCCAATTTTTGCTAAAAAAAAAAATGATATAAGTATCATGTCCCTTCCTGACAGAAATTTTCATCTGTTAATGTGTCCTCTGCAAGATCAGGAAGGAGACAGTGTATTCACTGAAGTGACTTGAGAATATAAAGATTATAGAGCCAACCTCAAAGGACAGAGCCCTTTTTATCAAAGGCTTCCTAGTCACTTATGTAACCTACCTATCCTATCATTACCTCTTGCTTTTAATCTGTCTGGTCTTTTCTCCATCATTAATTATCCATTTTGGTATGAAAGGTCCTGGTCTAGTACAGTTTTGGCATTATACTTCTTATAGCACTTAGGCACATAATAATGACCTAAAGGTTGCTTATTTCCTTCCTCCCTCCCTCCTTCCCTCTCTCCCTCCCTCCCTTTCTCCCTCCCTTCCTTATCTCTTCTTTCTTTCTTTCTTTCTTTCTTTCTTTCTTTCTTTCTTTCTTTCTTTCTTTCTTTCTTTCTTTCTTTCTTTCTTTCTTTCTTTATCTACTTTAAGTCAGTTTAGCTCACAGGCCCAAGTCACAGAACTTCAACAAAATACAAAAGTTATTTCTGTTTTTTTTCCTTTCCTTTCCTTTCCTTTCCTTTCCCTATCTTACCTTACCTTACCTTACCTTTTTTTCTTTGCTTCTCTTCATCTCCTACATGGGATAAAATGGAATTTCCTTGAAGTAAGCCAAGGATATCTGACTTTTCTGCACACTGAAACACAAGGAAGGATCTAACCTTTCCTAGAGACGTTCCCGGAAATTTAAAATCTGTGCCTATATGATCATAATCATAACTATATAAACACATGACTATGTATTTAGACTCAGATGCAGTTATGTCAAAGACAACAAATAAATTAAAACAACTAAAACAGTTTGCTAAACTTGGGACAGGACAAAGCAAATGAGGGAATGAAGGAGGCCAGAGAGAAAAGACCCACGGATGCAGATCAGGTGGTTTCATGTTAAAATGTGTTTCCTTTCAACTGCTTTTCTCTACTTGAAATATGTTGTTTAAAATCCTTTCCTTTGATGCTTTCCCCCTTATTCTTCCCATCTAAATTTCTTAGAAGCCTGTACTGTTAAGAAATCTTGTTTTGCCCTCCCTCATTTTTTCACTACTTCCTTCTGCTTTTCTTTCTTCCAGTCTAGTTTTTACTCAGTTCCCACAAAGGGACAACTTCACGGAATGAGAACAAACCTCAAGGCTCCTACAGTGATTCAAGACCTTTCTTCCTAAGAATAGCACTTGCATGAAAGTGATACTGTTTCACATGCCTTCTCCTAGCTTACGGTTTCACTAATTGTGCATCATGACTAGAACTTTTTCTCATATATTTGGTTTAGGAGTTTGGACTCATAAGAGGTAATTCCTTATCTTGTCATTGTTTTTAACCTTGGAATGTAGGTGAATGTTTTGATGTTGATCTTTGGGATGTAATTAAATGAATAACTGATCATTTCATTTCCATATGCCTGCCTTTTGACTTGAAAGGAAACCAACTATTCAGTTGCTTATAACTTATTTCCATTATTCTTTATCCATGTTATATTTTTCCTCCACTAAGAATTCTACTTTTCTCCCTTTTTCAGCTCTGGAAGCATTTTTCTATCAGTGTAATTTTTCTTATATTCCTGCCTAAAATATGACCTTTACTTCCTTCAGATTGCTGTGATTTATACATGATTGTCTCTGACATATCATGACCAGTAAGAAGTCCAGAATTTGAATGACTTAAAGTTACACCAGTGACATGGGAATGTAAAATTTCAGGTTCTTTTTACCTTAACATTTCAGACATGGAGTACTGGGAATTGCTAAAAAAAATGTTGAACAATTAACATGTGTCACTGTCTCTACTCATTTTTAATGCATATTTATGTATTTGCCATCTGTTCTACATATTTTGATAAAATGCTATGAATTTTGAGTAGCTAAAACTATGCATAATGTCAGTCAATTAGACTAGTGACACAGAGAGTTTCCTCAGTTGACCTATGGGAAGCAAAGTCTTCAATTTAACCCACTTGACTACTGACCTCTTAAATGAAAATTCATTTTTAGAAGTTCAAGGTCAAGAAATCTTTATCAGCATTCAGTAGAATTCACAATTTAATCATTTTTAAAATAGTTTTCTTTTATATCTGTTTTTGAGATAATGTTTCTCTGAATAGCTCTGGCTGTTCTAGAACTTACTTTATAGACCAGGCTGCCCTACTCACAGATTCACCCTTACCCCCAAAATACTGGGATTAAAAGTGGATAGCACCACTGCCTGGCTTTAAGTTTTTCTTTTGCTCTGCAGCAAAAATATTTTCCCAGGTATCACCAAGCACACATTGTTTGGTTCTATACAACCTAGATCAGCATACCTTTCCATGGAATTGTCTCTGAAAAATTGCAATTATTTTTTAATCTGATTCTGTATTCTGCCACTAGGTTGAAATTGTCTAGAATTTTTGGCAGAATTTTTGAGATCATCTTCAATTACAGAAAATTTGCCTCCTTTTTGTATTTTATTTATTTGATCTATATTTCAGATCTTTTTGTTTCTGGAATCTCAAGGATGAAGTTGGTGCTTAGGTGGCATAAATAAGGTAGTCTGTTCCCATGAATATGTGAGGAAGATGAGCTAGAACATAGTGTTCATGTCAGGAGAGATCTCCTGACAAATGGATACTTCATCACATCTTTCAAACATTTGAGTGCTATGGAGACACCTAACTAGATTCCTAAGGATAAATTAGTCCTTAAATGACTATGGTCACTTGATCTTTGACAAAGGAGCTAAAACCATCCAGTGGAAAAAAGATAGCTTTTTCAACAAATGGTGCTGGCTCAGCTGGAGGTCAACATGCAGAAGAATGCAAATTGACCCATTCTTATCTCCTTGCACTAAGCTCAATTCTAAGTGGATCAAAGATCTCCACATAAAACCAGACACACTGAAACTAATAGAAGGGAAACTAGGGAAGAACCTTGAACATATGGGCACAGGGGAGAATTTCCTGAACAGAACTCCAATAGCTTATGCTCTAAGATCAAGAATAGACAAATGGGACCTCATTAAATTACAAAGTTTTTGCAAGGCAAAAGACACTGTCAAAAAGACAAAGCGGCAACCCACTAACTGGGAAATGATCTTTACCAACCTTACATCCGACAGAGGGCTAATATCTAATATATACAAAGAACTCAAGAAGTTAAACTCCAGAGAGGCAAGTAACCCTATTAAAAATGGGGTACAGAGCTAAACAAAGAGTTCTCACCTGAAGAATATCTAATGGCTGAGAAGCACCTAAAGAGATGTTCATCATCCTTAGTCATTAGGGAAATGCAAATCAAAACAACCCTGAGATTCCATCTCAGACCAGTCAGAAAGGCTAAGATCAAAAACACAGGAGACAGCAGTTGTTGGCGAGGATGTGGAGAAAGAGGAACACTCCTCCACTGCTGGTGGAATTGCAAGCTGGTACAACCACTCTGGAAAGCAGTCTGGCGGTTCCTCAGAAAACTGGGCATGACACTCCCGGAGGATCCGGCTATACCACTCCAGGGCATATACCCAGAGGCTTTACCTGCATGCAATAAGGACACATGCTCCACTATGTTCATAGCAGCCTTATTTATAATAGCCAGAAGCTGGAAAGAACCCAGATGTCCCTCAACGGAGGAATGGATTCAGAAGATGTGGTATATCTACACAATGGAACACTACTCTGCAATTAAAAACAATGAATTCACGAAATCCCTAGGCAAATGGTCAGATCTTGAAAATATCATCCTTAGTGAGGTAACCCAATCACAAAAGAACACACATGGTATGCAGTCACTGATACGGGGATATTAACCCAGAATCTCGGAATACCCTAGACACAATCCGCATATCAATAGATTTCTAAGAAGATGGAAGGAGAGACCCCTGGTCCTGGAAAGACTGGATGTAGGGGAATGCCAGGACAGAGTAACGAGAGGGGGTTGAATGGAGAAAAAGAGGGAGGGAAGGGGGCTTATGGGACTTTCGGGGAGGGAGGAAACGGGAAAGGGGAAATGATTTGGAATGTAAATTAAAAAAAAATAAAATAAATAATAAAAAAAATAAGTCAAAAGAATATTCAAAAAAAATGATCACGACCAATTTCTGCTGGCAAAGGAAGGTATTATTGATCAAATGAAAACACAAAATTGAGGTGATACAGATAAAAACATGGCATTTAATGACTATTTCGACTGAAAAACAGTCTGTGAAAAGAGATTTTTAAAGATATATATTTTAGATGAGCCAATAGCAGCTGTCTTGAATATACCTTCAGTTGTCAGATTTGTTGCAACTCATAAGCAATTTATATTGCAGCGTTGTTCATATTAAGGTTACATTTTTCTGTTTCACAAAAGAAACAAATCTTCTATTTCATTTCTGGTGTAACTACTATAAATTGTGAATGGTTCTCTTATGTATTTTAATGCTGCCATTATACCTGATATATTATGATTGAACTTTAGTTAAAATTGAAATGAGCATGGTAATGAGAAAAAATTTACAGACAAGTGGTTTTGAAAACAGAACAGATGACTTACAGATTACTGGCAATAAGACAAACCAGAAGAATTCAATGAAAAGCATTGCCAGATTCTACAATGAAGGTTATAAAAATATAAAAACCAATGAGGGTCATTTGAATAGAAAATAGATGATGCATGAATCTACAACGGAGAACTCATGTCAGAAGAAAAATTATTCCCTAGAATCTACAGTATTTAATGAAAAAATTAAGAATTAAATCAACCAAGAAGTATTTTGATAAGAAAAAGAATTACTAAGCAATAGGCAGTAACCAAAACCATAATGGTAATTTTAAGTGGAAAATCACATTTACTGCCTTAATGCACTCATATTGCAAAATAAAATAAAAACCCATTTAGAATACTGCTCCTATAACTATAAGAACAAGAAGAAATACCAAAAAAATTATTCTAGTACAATTGAGGGATTGCAATCCTATCAGTAATAGAAATATAGGCTGACATTTCAAAATTAATGTGGTGTCAATAATATGATTGATTAAAGGTCTTATATTTTTAAAGCTTCTAATATTTTCACACACTGTATCTACTTGGCAAGTCCAATCCCGTGGTTAATATTCCTAGAGATTCTGGAATCTGTTTTTGGTATAGTCATGAGGCTGGAAATATTAGTGATATAATTTCCTAGGTATAGGACACAGGTATTCCCGTATATCATAGTCTTTGATGATATGACTGTCCATCTTTCCCATACAAAGGTTCATCCTCCTGTCTCAAACCACATACATATATTTTTCAATCTACAAAGTTTTATGCCTTCTCTTTGTCACAAAAATAGATAAGGTGTAAATAAGGTGCCTAGAAATTTTCAACCTGAAATTTACGAATCTTTATCTTCCATTCTCAGTATCTTGACACCCTGGCTTTAGTCATGTATGACAGGCTATTGTATACTAAATTTCTCAAAGAATCATCTCAAACTCCCAGGTTTTCTAAAAGCTAAATACTTGATGCACATGAAAAAGTAGTCATGAGTATTGTTTCAGTGAAGAGAGGTTTACAGATAGTACATGATCCTTGGGTTTGGACTGGTGATATCTGAACAGGAAGGGAGAGGCAGAAATTGTAGTGGGTTCCACATATAGATAATACTAAATAGAAAACACTTTGGGAAAGAAAAAAAATATACTCACTCATGTAGAGAGACAAATTGCAGAACTAAATATTAAGAATGGCTAGATGCAGTTTTCATCTACATATTTTCTATGTTAATGATTTTCTGTATTCATCAAAAAGCTATGTAGGTTTTTAGTTATTAGATATAATCTTATAGTTGGGAACATTGAGGTTCAGCTTGTTAAAAACTTAAAAGATACACTATTTTGATTATGCTCAGAACTTCAAGTAGAACTTTAATGATGAAAACTTTATGGAAGCACTATTTGAAATGTAGTAATTTCGGTTTTAATTTTATAGATGGAGATTGAGGGGCACAGCACAGGAATAGGACCATGAAGTGTAAAGGAAGAATGTGGTTTCAAAGATGACTAAAAGTTCTCAGTCTCTTCTTGCTTTCATCTCCTGAGTCTCCTCATTTCATCTTTCATCTTGACATACTTGAAGGGTTGTGTAGACATTTCATTTTTTATAAACTGGGCATAATACTACCTGAGGACACAGCTATACCACTCCTGGGCATATACCCAGATGATATCCAACATGTAATAATGACACATGCTCCACTCTGTTCATAGCAGCCTTATTTACAATAGCCAGAAGCTGGAAAGAACTCAGATGTCTCTCAACAGAGGAATGGATAAAGAGAGTGGTACTCAGCTATTAAAAACTATGGATTCATGAGATTCTTAGGCAAATGGATGGAGGTAGAAACTATCATCCTGAGGGAGGTAACCCAATCACAAAAGAACATACACATTATGCAATCTCTGATAAATGGATATTAGCCCAAAAGTTTGGAATACCCAAGATACAATTCACAGATCACATGAAGATCAAGATGAAGGAAGATCAAAGTGTGGATACTTTGATCCTTATTGGAAGGTGGATCAAAACACCCATGGCTCACAGCCAACCAATAGAATGAGAATAGGCTCCCCAATGGAGCCCCTCCAGAGAGGATCCAAGGAGCTGAAGAGGTTTTCAGCTCCACTGGAGGAACAATAATATGTACCAACCAGTACCACCAGCACTCTTAGGGACTAAACCACCAACCAAAGAGCACACATGGAGGGACCCATGGCTCCAGTTACATATGTAGCAAAAGATGACTATTTCAGACATCAATGAGAGGAGAGGCCATTGGTTCTGTGAAGGCTCAATTCCCCAGAATAAAGGAATGCAAGTCAGGAAATTGGGGGGTGGAGATAAGCAGGGGGAGGGAAGATGGGATAGGGAGTTTTTGGTGGGGTAACATGGAAAGGGGTTAAGATTTGAAATGTAAATAAAACAAATCTCTAATAAAAAATGAAACAAAAAAAGGTGGCCTCTGTAAAGAGGATGAGAAATGTCCTTGTAATGTAGATAAAGTAGAGAGTAATTTAATTTCTTTTAAGTTTTAAAAGAAAACCTACTTAACTCCAAAAAGAGCTGTGGAGAGAAGGGATGGAAGAGTATATTATTTATTTATTATTTTTATAACATATCTTGTTTTGTTCAAACATTGAAAGTTGGTGGAAACCATGGGAATTCATCATGCTTGTGAACTGTGGGTTAATAGGTAACTCTGCTCTTGAAGTGCACAGGGAAATCTCATAGCTGTTCTGTTATGATGTACAGCTGTGAAAGCTCTAGGTTTTTGAAAAACTGAGAGTGAGGGAATTATGATGGATCCCACCTGGAATCCCCCATATGGACTTCCCCTTAATAGTTTAAGAATTGAGAATGTGTCATAAGAAGACAGTTATCCTCAGACTCTGCTCCATCTTCTGTCTCTGTATATTCGTCTGTGGGTAGATTTTCCCCTTTCTACAAAGGATCCAAGGATCCATACTTCATTCTTCCTCCTTCTTGGGCATCATTTGATATGTGAAATGTGTCTTGGGTATTCCAAGTTTCTGGGCTAATATCTGCTTATCAGTGAGTGCATGCCATATGCATTGTTCTGTGAATGGGTTACCGGAGCCAGATATAGTTATCACCTGGGAGGCTCTCCTAGTGCATGACAAATACAGAGGGGGACACTCTCAGCCAGCCATTGAACTGAGCACAGGGTCCCCAATGGGGGAGCGAGAGAAAGGACCCAAGGAGCTGAAGGGGTTTGCAGCGCCATCAGAGGAACAATAATATGAGTCACCCAGTACTCCCAGAGCTCCCAGGGACAAAACCATCAACCAAAGAGTACACATGGAGTTACCCATGGCTCCTGACACATAGGCAGCAGAGGATGGTCTTGTTAGACACAAAAGGGAGGAGAGGCCCTTGGTCCTGGAAAGACTTGATGCCATACTGTAGAGGTATACCAGGACAGGGAAGCTGGGGAGGGTGGATTGGGGAAGGGGAGATGGCTTATGGGATTTTCGGGGGAGGGGGAACCAGGAAAAGGGACAACATTTGAAATGTAAATAAAGAATATATCTAATAAAAAAGAAGTTATCTATCCATCTTACTCCCCTTAAGATAGATGCTTATATTCCCACCCCAAGTTTGTAGAGCAGACTTTATCTATTTTCTTTTCTCTAAGACGAAGAAAATCTTTTAGTTTATCACCATGTGTCTCTGTGCACAGGGAAATCTCTTTATGCCTGGAAGTAGGTCAGGAGATTCAGACACATCCTTTGCTAGACTTCACACATCCAGAAGCGAGAGGTCTGGTTTGTCTACTGGGCTTCAGTTCTAGAAATATCTCTGAATATGCTTTTCACAAATCCAGCAGCACTGTCCATGAAGTAAGATGGTGTGAGTTAGAAGTGGGTCCTGAGGGCTGACACTTAGCTTGCCAGTTTCTCACATAGCGGATAGCTTCTTAAAGTTATACTCAAGAAATGGGACTTTACACAACACTGTCACTGAAGATTTGAGAAACATCACCTAAGAAACATAGAGCTGGCCCCCAAGCCATCGATGCATGTGACATTAAAAATAGATTGTAGCTTCTAGTTAGTCAAAAAAAAAATATTTGATCAAGTAGTGTCTGATTCTTCCATGAATAACTGATGTGATTTTAAGTAAAGACAATACTGTTGGAATGTGGCTAAATGGTGGAGCACTTACTTTCAATTAAATCAAAGCTATATGTGAGTATACACATAGAAGAATCAAAGTACAAAGGAAGAGAATTTTTACATCTTTTCTTTTTGGAGGCCCAATATAGTTAATTTAAGAGAGAATGACAGAATTGCTTTGAGAAAATGTTGCAATGGTAAGAAAGCTTAACGTTTAAAGGAAAATTATAAATATGAAGTTTTATAAATAAAGTGAGTTCTTCTGAACCATTTTAGTCCCATGTCTAAGTTGGAGGGAGATGCTATGAGTTATATCGCCCTTCAATAACTGCATGTTTGCTGTTTGATTTGCAGCACACATGCTCTGAGAGAGTTAATTTCATATCTATAGTTTGCTACAAAACCAATAATTACAGAAATTTCTTATTTTACAAATGTTTTTTCACTAAAGATGTTATTATGTCCTTCAAAATACACAATAAATAGAAACCTGAGCTAAGAAAAATCTCTAAATTTGGTTTTAGTATATACTTGATGTAGCATAGTTATATTTAAGTAAATAGTTAAGAAAACAGCTTAATAATTTCTTTATGGAAAATGTTGCAATATTGCATTAAGTTGTCCATTATTTTGAGACTGGTGTCAAAATAACTACTGTAAAATGTGCAAGTCAGAGGGGCTGGAGCAGGCTGAGGGTTCCATGGTCTTTTTAAGGATATGCTAACTGTTCTTCAGTCTGTTTCTAAATAAATCGAAAGTTTTGTGCTATAGACTGTAGAAACATATTCTTCATGTGGAATGCATCTCTTGAGAACACATTTTTGTATCATGGAATATAGCTCTGTAGTACAGTGTTTGCCAGGATGTTCCAGGCTCTGGGTTTGTACAGTAGCACTCACACAACCTGGACACAAATATACATACCAACAATGCAAGCACCTACTAGGTGTCAGCAGCAGGTTCAGAATCTCAAGGGGAGTCTCAGCTACATAGTGAGTGTGAAGCCAGCCTGGGTTAATGACCTTTCCTTAAAATAAAATAAAATAAAATAAAATTTATCATATAAGGGTATTGCCATGTCAATTTACTGGATATTTGTAGAATATTCAGTAACATAATACAGACTCTTTTATATTTCCAGGGATCATTCACAGTGATAGTCTATATTCTCATGAAAAAAGCATATTTAAAAAATTTAAAACCTGAAATTAAAGTATGTACTCTAAGATATTTCTACTTTACAGTTGATCAAAGAGCTGTCTAAGGGAAGTAATCATTTGTAACTAGTACAAAACTTAAAAATAGATTTTAAAATTCACCAGTTGTATAAATAAAAAAAGGCCTTTAAAATAGCAGTCAACAAAAAATGTATGTACAAAGTATGTATGAATATATATAGAAGTCTATGCCTACACATAAACACACATGCTTACAAGTGCAACACATTATCAATAAATTTAATGCTTACATCTTAGGACACTAAAATTGATGGAATGGTGATAACATTTCAAGATGAATTATAGATTTATTACCATTATCAAAGTCACCCATCCATGTTTTCCTCATAGGATTGCACGTTTGTTATGAAGTGAATATAAAAGCAAAACTTAAAATTCACAAACATAACCGAGAGAGAAATTATGAAGACTCCCCCATTCTGATGTCTGTACCTTTTATTTCTTATATTTTCTCACAAAGTTTAGATTTAAGTACTATTTTATACATATGAATGATTTAAATATAAACTTAATGAGATGACCTACATATGGAAATCCCTTGAGATATTAATTCATTTTAGAGAAAAACAAAGGCAAGTCAAAGAAAAATGAAACATTTTAAACAAATTATTAGGGACAACTGAATATAGATAAACCCAAAAGAAGTCAAAAAAGATAAGTTATAAAGCTCCTTAATCAACTCTGATGAATTTTAGAATTAGAACCATGTTGCATAACTTATCCATGTTTCCTTGGAGATTAAAACACGCCATCCTGTGGGAAGATTCTTAAGCTGAAAGGAAAATAACTCAAATAGCTTCAAAAAGTCCCTGAAACTGACCAGACTCAAAAGACACCTTCCTGCCAGGGTAAGCAATAAAGATGGTTGAGGGTCACTCTCAGACAAGCCAGACTGCAAAGAAGACTCTGAGAGCAGACTAGCTACCAGAAAGAAGCAGAAAATGACTGAGCTTCCCTGAAGTGACTGAGATATGTGAACATGTCCCACATGGAAAGGACACGCTCTAACCTGTGGCCTGCATCCTGAGCTTCATGTCCTGAGCTTTGTGTGCTGTCACCCCTTCTGGGATTTAGTTTAATGATGCACCTGCTTGAGTCTTTTCCAGTTGTGTAAGTAATTTCTCATCTGTATTTACCTAAGAAACCAACCTTGATAAAACATGTTTCATCAAGTTGGACTTTGGTGGTATCTGTACTTGACCTATTGTAGATTCTCTATCCAGAGCATGTAGACATGTATCTTGTATCTTCTGTGGAAAAATTTTGTCACACAGTAAATAATGATACTTCTCAAAAACATTAGAAGAAATTCTTTGAGACCTAGGCTTGAATAAGAATTTCTTTATCAGTCATAAAGACAAGAACATAGAAGAAAATCATTAATTAATAAAATGTTAAATTGTTTCTTCTTAGAAAGTACTGCTTATATAATAAAGTATTTTCAAAACCATATATATATATATATATATATATACATATATATATATATATATATATATAGGTAAACCTATACACACACACACACACATATATATATATATATTGGTAAACCTATACACACAATGAACTCCCATGACTAACAACTGTAAAACTTAATATGAAATCAAACCTGAAACTTATATGCTTTATGAAACAAGATATAAACTGTAAAAAACACACATGAAAAATTATTTACTATCAAAACTTAATGGGGAATTTTCAGATTGCCAACATACTATTACCCCAATTGCATTTTCTCTCTTATATCTATCTACCTGTCTATTTTCATTATACAATTACATAATACAATATGTTCATAAGGATTTCTAGCAATTGCAATTCATGCTACTGTGAGAAGTACAAAGAAAATGTTCTAATCCTATTTTGTCATTTCCTAAAAAATTAAACAAACAAAGAACACATGTTCATATTTTGTGGTAATCCCATTATTAGACTGCCAATCAATATCAAAGATGATATTTGTCTTCACAATAATCTATACAAGTAAATTTATAGACATTATATTTCAAGTATTGATGACATCAAGAAAGATCTGTAAAGCTCACCTCCTACTGAAGAGATAAAGAAATTCTACACAACAAATCCTGGCAGAAATATATAATTTTTAGGGAATTTAGGGAAACTTTAACACATAAAACAACTGTGATAATAAAAATCTCTATGCCAATTTAAAAATAATTGAATAGATATGGGCCCTCTGACTAAAATAATATGATATTCCAGTAAAAAGCAAACTGGAGAGGCAGACCTCAAGCCAGTGTTTAAAAAACAAAACAAAACTAAACAAAACAAATCAAAAACAAGAACGAAGGAAACATTGGTTGAACACAAAAAAGAATTTCATTTAGTATATATTATATAACTAGGTGTGATGGTGGGCACTGTGACCCCTGTATCTGGGAGACTCAGGTAGGAACATTACGATTTTCTTCAAGGTTAGGGTGACTGTATAGCATAAGTCCTGACCACCCAGTCCCAAATTAAATTAAAAGCAAAGTAAGCATAAAAGCTGGCAATTTTTCAGTTAAAGAAACACAGCAACAAGTTAAAGAAACACAACCACCATAACAAAGAATAAGACAGCCTGTAATTCTAGATATTTAAAATTGGCCAAAGTGTGATTTTATTCAGAGGTATCAAAAAGATAATTTGGTATGAGACTGGATGCATGATTTCCAGGAAGAAAGACAGAAAGAAGATTACAATTTCTTTTTTCAGGATAAAACTTCCCAAGAGCTCTCAGACTCTGTCTGTATACTCAGACACTGTGTAGAATGACAGCTCAGTATCCCTGAGGAGCCAACCCTACAGTGTGAGACTGTCAGCCATCACATCAAAACGTGATCTCTCCATCCAGGAATGAAAAAGAGGCTGTTCCAAACTTCTTCATCTCCCTTCTACATCTCTGGGTGAGAAAAAGCTGAAGCACAATAGCTTCTCATTCCCAGTTTGAGTTTATCAGGGCAGTGAGTAGACAAGACCCAGGAAACATGAGCAAAGTTGTAGGGCAGCAACTTGGTCTGTAAAACCAACTATGAAGCAAAATTACAAAGCTTCCAGTGTAAAACAAAAGTAAAATATAAAGTAACATTAAGGTATGAAGCTTCCTACTCCAGCCTCAGTGAAGATTAAAGGGCTTACTTCTACTGTATCAAATTATTTTATTAGGAAGAAAATGTGTCAAACATTTAGAGGCATCTGATTATCAATGGAAAACACAACTGCCTTTTGCTGAGACTGAATATGCACATATTGAGTTCATAACACCCATTTGAAAGACACACACGTCATCACTTTAAAGACCAACTCACTGAAATTTAGCCAGATAGTATAGGGGACTCTAGGGCATCTAGCTCTTTGCCAGCACAGTAAATATCTTCACATAGATTCACCTACCTCTTCCACAGTTTCAAGGTATTTGTGTGTGTGTGTGTGTGTGTGTGTGTGTGTGTGTGTGTGTGTGTGTGTGTGTAAATGTATATGTGTAGAGTTCCAGAATTAATTTCAGAAGTCTTCTACTATAAATCTCTATCTCTGCCCAGTCCCAAGGAGCATTTATATGAATTCTGGGGATCCCAACTCTGCTCATTATTGTTGCTTTGAGGACAAATATTTTATTCACCAAGGCATCTCATTAGACCCAAATGAATCTGTGGTTTTCAGACTTAGCTCTGGCAATCCTATCTCCTAATGTACTGTAGACTAGACTGAAGACATGTCAACTGTTGCCTGTGGAAAATACTTATGTGAATGTTTATATATGGGAGTCAGCAGTGGCTGAGCTAGGTATCATCTACTTGCCTCTTGGACTTCATCAAACCATGAGGTATCTTGAAAAATGTTATTAGTATTTCGTCATGCTCACATAGTAAATAAATATACACTGTGTTCATTTCTATTGTCATTTTTATGTGTATGGGTATTTTGCCTGCATATAGTTTCATGTGCGATATACGTGTCTGGCATCTATAGAGGGTAAAAGCAGATAAATGATCTCCAGAGACCAGAGTTACATATGGTGTGAACCACATTATGACTGCTGCAAATCAGCCCTCAGATAGAGAAGCTATTTCCCCAGGCTTTTTACTATAATCTGCCCAAATCTTCTTTTCACTTAACTACAAAGGAGATGTATCCTATTAATTGCCTAAAACTGTTTCTGTTCAGATGTTCCCAAAGCTGAATTGTGTTTCTGTTGATGTGGGAACCCGGATGGGATAATCTGCTGCATCAGGCAGGGTTCTCCTGTCCTGTCTTCTGAAGCTTCCCATGCTCATTCCTTTGGCAAAGCCTGTGGGGAATGAGGCATATCATCTGTCTCACATCCTACCCAGAACCCAAAGTCTTACAGCGAGTATAGATGGTTATTTTCTGAAAAAAAAAAAACATTCATGATCTTGAAAATCATTCTTTTTCCTTGTATAGCATTTGGTTTTCTATAAAGTTAGTTAAACATGTTGAATGTTCATAATTCCTTCTGTTAGTTATAATTTTGCATTGTATATTCATTCATCTGCTTTTGTTTCTCTTCGTTCAAATTTGAGTGATGTTTGGGGGTCACGTAATTGGGAAACTTTCAATTTTGACCTTTGGTTAGCAACCATTTATTCCACCTTATAAGAAGCCTACCAGAAACAGTATCTGAAGAGGTTGCCTATTATGTTACACACTTTCCCATCATGTAATAAGGCATTCTGTGAGCTTCACTCAGGAAAATGCTATCATCCACAGCCTTCATCCCTTTTAATTTCAAACATCTTCTGCTCTTTGGGGCAAGCACTGAAAACTTTTACTCTAACTTTCCAAGATCTTTAATTTGCAGATATGTAGCCTTCATTAATCATCCTAGTTGGTTTTCTTCATATAACATTCCCAAGACTTTGTTGCTATAGCAACTTTCCATCCTCTTAGTACCAAATAATGTCTAAACTTTACATACCCTCCCTTAATGTTCCCTGGGTGTTTTTCTAGATGGCTAGGAATTAGGAAACTAATATGTTAGGGATCCTTTTGCCAATTCAATTTGTCACGTTTGGAGGTAAAACTTAAACTCAGAGACTAAAACACCCATTTTCTCCCAGAAGCGATCTAAAAGATGGGTAGAGCTAGAAAAAAGTTAGTGGTCTGTAGATCAATGGTAGAACATTTTCAAGATATGTGTGGGATCTCCTCGGTCTCCCAAATTATACACTTGCACATGTGTGCACACACGAACACACTCTCTCTCTCTCTCTCTCTCTCTCTCTCTCTCTCTCTCTCTCTCTCTCTCTCTCTCTCTCTCTCTATCTCTCAGAGAGAAATATAGGGGCCTACATCTTTTACTATCCTCCCACCTTGCTCACACAGGTTTCCTCCCGAAAAGTCAGAAGTTGATGCAGTATAGTGCCAGAGAACAGCTTCCTGTTTTATAAGTTAATATAATACCTTCTGCCAATATTCTCAAACATCAAGTCTCATTGGCTGTGACTTCCAGAAGCACGTGTTTGACCAAATATGTGAATGATTAAAACTTGTGTCTTCTGAAGACAGACGTCTGAGTTCACAACAGTGCCATTATTAAACTGGCTATGACAATATTCAATACTAACATTCTAAATGTCAAATAAATATTCATATTTCTTGCCAACTTTCATCTCTCTACTTACAGCCATCTACTTTCACCCACCAATACTCATAATCACTGACACTAAATACTTCGCCCTTATTTTTTAAATCATCATTCTACCTCCTTGCTGTATCATGACTCTCTAAATGTCACATACAGAAATAAATAGTGTTACATTTTGTCATTGGTTTAAAATAAAACTAGCATTTCCTTGTATCTGAGCATTCTACTGCCACTAATGAGACCATTGATTACATTTGTTTTTCTTCATAAATCTCTCTCCAAGTAAAAATCATGCTGAAATTCAGTTCAAGCACCATCACTTCAGATTAGCTCAGAATTCAAAACTCCTATTTCAGACACTTTATCTTTTATATTTATTGTTTCTAATTTACATAAGCAGCCTTTCCATTCCTTCACTCAAGAGACAGGTAAGACATTGAATGAAAAAATGTCATTACACTTTGAAGTCAAAGTCAAAGAAGATATTCTATGACTATTCTCTGCTGTTTTCTTCACAGTAGGGCACCTCTCATTTTCTTCATCCCCTAATTCAGGAAGCCAATAGTCACAAAACTTAAGAAAATACAAAGTTTTTGCTGGCTGCTTCAAAGAGATCACTTAGTAACATGTGAAAGTAAATTATTTCTGTTTTCTCTCCAGAATATTACAGGAATCAATGACAATTTCGAACACTGAGCAGTTTTAGTCAAATGGATGTTTCAACTATTTACGTTTAGTTATTTCTTCTTTTCATAATCTACTGATTCTTAAGATAAAATGAATAAGAATGAGGATGGGAGACAGTATTGTTTTGTTCATAAAATCAGTTGAGGTATAGAAGTGTGTGTGTGTGTGTGTGTGTGTGTGTGTGTGTGTGTGTGTACATGTGTTCATGCATGCGCAATCATCTCTACAAACAGAGCAGAAAGGGCAATCAGCAATGAACATTGGACTTCAGCCAAAAGAACTTAACGGCTGAGACATGCAGAAGAGGCAAATGATTGAAGGTTGTTTTGGTGTTTAACGGGGTTATGATTTTATTCAGTAGTTTGTCCTTAGAACAGAGTAGTAAATTACAAATTTCTAACTCTGCCTGTTTGCCATCTGTTTTTGATAAATTATGCCTGATAATAGACCATACAGAAAACTGACCTTGCTAAGCTTCAGTGGACAGGACCCAAACAAAACATCATATTTCCCTCCTAAATTTAGAGCAATCCTAAGAAAAGACAGGAAAGAAACATCACAATGAAGCTATCTTTACCTTCAATTTTATTTAATTTAATCAAGAGTAAAGTACAGTCTATTGCTCTTATGAGGATTGTTCTTTATTTTTATTTTATTTTATTTTATTTTTTTAATTTACATTCCAAATCACTTCCCCTTTCCCGTTTCCTCCCTCCCCGAAAGTCCCATAAGCCCCCTTCCCTCGCTCTTTTCTCCGTTCAACCCCCTCTCATTACTCTGTCCTGGCGTTCCCCTACATCCAGTCTTTCCAGGACCAGGGGTCTCTCCTTCCATCTTTTTAGAAATCTATTGATATGCTGATTGTGTCTAGGGTATTCTGAGATTCTGGGTCAATATCCCCTTATCAGTGACTGCATACCATGTGTGATCTTTTGTGATTGGGTTACCTCACTAAGGATGATATTTTCAAGTTCTGACCATTTGCCTAGGAATTTCGTGAATTCATTGTTTTTAATTGCAGAGTAGTATTCCATTGTGTAAATATACCACATCTTCTGAATCCATTCTTCCGTTGAGGGACATCTGGGTTCTTTCCAGCTTCTGGCTATTATAAATAAGGCTGCTATGAATATAGTGGAGCATGTGTCCTTATTGCATGCAGGTAAAGTCTCTGGGTATATGCCCAGGAGTGGTATAGCCGGATCCTCCGGAAGTGTCATGCCCAGTTTTCTGAGGAGCCGCCAGACTGCTTTCCAGAGTGGTTGTACCAGCCTGCAATTCCACCAGCAGTGGAGGAGTGTTCCTCTTTCTCCACATCCTCGCCAACAACTGCTGTCTCCTGTGTTTTTGATCTTAGCCATCCTGACTGGTGTGAGATGGAATCTCAGGGTTGTTTTGATTTGCATTTCCCTAATGACTAAGGATGATGAACATCTCTTTAGGTGCTTCTCAGCCATTAGATATTCTTCAGGTGAGAACTCTTTGTGTAGCTCTGTACCCCATTTTTTAATAGGGTTACTTGCCTCTCTGGAGTTTAACTTCTTGAGGTCTTTGTATATCTTGGATATTAGCCCTCTGTCGGATGTAAGGTTGGTAAAGATCATTTCCCAGTTAGTTGGTTGCCGCTTTGTCTTTTTGACGGTGTCTTTTGCCTTGCAAAAACTTTGTAATTTAATGAGGTCCCATTTGTCTATTCTTGATCTTAGAGTATAAGCTATTGGAGTTCTGTTCAGGAAATTCTCCCCTGTGCCCATATGTTCAAGGTTCTTCCCTAGTTTCCCTTCTATTAGTTTCAGTGTGTCTGGTTTTATGTGGAGATCTTTGATCCACTTAGAATTGAGCTTAGTGCAAGGAGATAAGGATGGGTCAATTTGCATTCTTCTGCATGTTGACCTCCAGCTGAGCCAGCACCATTTGTTGAAAAGGCTATCTTTTTTCCACTGGATGGTTTTAGCTCCTTTGTCAAAGATCAAGTGACCATAGGAGTGTGGATTCATTTCTGGGTCTTCAATTCTGTTCCATTGATCTACATGTCTGTTACTGTACCAATACCATGCAGTTTTTAACACTATTGCTCTGTAGTACAGTTTGAGGTACGGGATACTGATTCCCCCAGAGGTTCTTTTACTCTTGAGAATAGTTTTAGCTATTCTGGGTTTTCTGTTATTCCAGATGAATTTTTGAATTGCTCTTTCTAACTCTATGAAGAATTGAGTTGGGATTTTGATGGGGATTGCATTGAATCTGTGTATTACTTTTGGTAAGATGCTCATTTTTACTATATTAATCCTGCCAATCCATGAGCATGGCAGATTTTTCCATCTTCTGAGGTCTTCTTCAATTTCTTTCTTCAGAGACTTGAAGTTCTTGTCATACAGATCTTTCACTTGTTTGGTTAGCATCACGCCAAGATACTTAATATGGTTTGTGGCTATCGTAAAGGGTATTATTTCTCTTACTTCTTTCTCAGCCTGCTTATCCTTTGAGTATAGGAAGGCTTCTGACTTGCTTGAGTTGATTTTATATCCGGCCACTTTGCTGAAGTCGTTTATCAGCTGTAGGAGTTCTCTGGTGGAGTTCTTTGGGTCGCTTATGTATACTATCATATCGTCTGCAAATAGTGATAGTTTGACTTCTTCCTTTCCAATTTGTATCCCTTTGACCTCTTTTTCTTGTCTAATTGCTCTAGCTAGAACTTCAAGTACTATATTGAAAAGATATGGAGAGAGAGGGCAGCCTTGTCTAGTCCCTGATTTTAGTGGGATTGCTTCAAGTTTCTCTCCGTTTAGATTGATGCTGGCTACTGGTTTGCTGTAAATTGCTTTTACTATGTTTAGATATGGGCCTTGAATTCCTGATCTTTCCAAGACCTTTAGCATGAAAGGATGCTGAATTTTGTCAAATGCTTTCTCAGCATCTAATGAGATGACCATGTGGTTTTTTTCTTTGAGATTGTTTATGTAGTGGATTACATTGATGGATTTCCTTATATTGAACCATCCCTGCATCCCTGGGATGAAGCCTACTTGATCGTGGTGAATGATCGTTTTGATGTGTTCTTGGATTCGGTTGGCAAGAATTTTATTGAGTATTTTTGCATCGATATTCATAAGAGAGATTGGCCTGAGATTCTCTTTCTTTGTCGGATCTTTGTGTGCTTTTGGTATTAGTGTAATTGTGGCTTCATAGAACGAGTTGGGTAGTGTTCCTTCTGTTTCTATTTTGTGGAACAGTTTGAAGAGTATTGGTGTTAGGTCTTCTTTGAAGGTCTGATAGAATTCTGCACTAAAACCATCTGGACCTGTGCTTTTTTTGGTTGGAAGACTTCCAATGACAACTTCTATTTCTTCAGGGGTTATAGGACGGTTTAGATGGTCTATTTGATCCTGATTTAATTTTGCTACTTGGTATCTGTCAAGGAAATTGTCCATTTCCTCAAGATTTTCTAGTTGTGTTGAATACAGGTTTTTGTAGTAGGATCTGATGATTTTTTGAATTTCCTCAGTTTCTGTTGTTATCTCTCCCTTTTCGTTTCTGATTTTATTAATTTGGATACTATCTCTGTGCCCTCTGGTTAGTCTGGCTAAGGGCTTATCTATCTTGTTGATTTTCTCAAAGAACCAACTCCTCGTTTTGTTGATTCTTTGTATGGTTTTATTTGTTTCTACTTGATTGATTTCAGCCCTGAGTTTGATGATTTCCTGCCTTCTACTCCTCTTTGGTGTATTTGCTTCTTTATGTTCCAGGGCTTTCAGGTGTGCCATTAAGCTGTTAGTGTATGCTGTCTCAAGTTTCTTTTTGCCGGCACTCAGGGCTATGAATTTTCCTCTTAGCACTGCTTTCATTGTGTCCCATAAGTTAGGGTATGTTGTGCCTCCATTTTCATTAACTTTCAAAAAGTCTTTGATTTCTTTCTTTATTTCCACCTTGACCAAGTTATCATTGAGTAGAGCATTGTTCAGCCTCCATGTGTACGTGGGTTTTCTTTTGTTTTTGTTGCCATTGAAGACCACCCTTATTCCATAGTGATCTGATAGGAGGCATGGGATTATTTCTATCTTCTTGTATCTGTTGAGGTCTGATTTGTGACCAATTATATGGTCAATTTTGGAGAAGGTACCATGAGGAGCTGAGAAGAAGGTGTATTCTTTAGCTCTAGGATGAAATGTTCTATATATATCAGTTAGTTCCATTTGGTCCAAGGCTTCAATTAGATTCACTGTGTCCCTGTTTAGTTTCTGCTTTCCTGAACGATCCATTTCAGAGAGCGGGGTGTTGAAGTCACCCACTATTATTGTGTGCGGTGCGATGTGTGCTTTGAGTTTTAGTAAAGTTTCTTTTACGAATGAGGGTGCCCTTGCATTTGGAGCATAGATATTCAGAATTGAGAGTTCTTGATGGTGGATTTTTCCCTTGATCAGTATGTAGTGTCCTTCTGTGTCTTTTTTGATGACTTTAGGTTGAAAATCAATTTTATCCGATATTAGGATGGCTACTCCACCTCGTTTCTTGGGGCCATTTGCTTGTAAAATTGTTTTCCAGCCTTTTACTCTGAGGTAGTGTTTGTCTTTGACACTGAGGTGTGTTTCCTGCATGCAGCAAAATGCTGGGTCCTGTTTACGTATCCAGTCTGCTAGTCTATGTCTTTTAATTGGGGAATTGAGACCATTGATATTAAGAGAGATTAAGGCATAGTGATTATTGCCATCTGCCATTCTTGACGCTATCTTTATGTTTGAGTGGTTATCTACTTTTGGGTTTGATTCAAGAAGGTTATTATCTCATTTTTTCCAGGGTGTTGTTTCTCTCCCTGTATTGGAGGTTTCCACCTATTATCCGTTGCAGGGCTGGATTTGTGGAAAGATATTGTGAAAATTTGGTTTTATCATGGAATATCTTGGTCTCTCCATCTATGGTGATTGAGAGTTTTGCTGGGTAGAGTAGTCTAGGCTGGCATTTGAGCTGTCTTAGTGTCTGCATGAGATCTGCCCACGATCTTCTGGCTTTCATAGTCTCTGGTGAGAAGTCTGATGTGATTCGGATAGGTCTTCCTTTGTATGTTACTTGGCCCTTTTCTCTTACTGCATTTAGTATTCTTTCTTTGTTTAGAACATTCGGTGTTTTGATTATTATGTGATGGGAGGTATTTCTGTTCTGGTCCAGTCTGTTTGGAGTTCTGTAGGCTTCTTGTACGTTCATCGGCATCTCTCTCTTTAAGTTAGGGAAGTTTTCCTCCATAATTTTTTTGAAGATGTTTACTGGCCCTTTACGTTGCAAATCTTCACTCTCATCTATACCTATAATCCTTAGGTTTGGTCTTCTCATTGTGTCCTGGATTTCCTGGATGTTTTGGGTTACGCGTTTTTTGCATTTTGCATTTTCTTTGACTGTTCATTCGATGCTTTCTATGGAATCTTCAGCACCTGAGATTCTTTCTTCCATCTCTTGTATTCTATTGTTGATGTTTGCATCTATGACTCCTGATTTCTTCCCAAGGTTTTCTATCTCCAAAGTTGTCTCCCTTTGTGATTTCTTAGTTGTGTCTACTTCCTTTTTTAGTTCCTGGATGGATTTGCTGAGATCCTTCACTTGTTTGTTTGTATTTTCCTGTATTTCTTTAAGGTATTTTTGCATTACCTCTTTCAGGATTTCTTCCTGATGACCCACGTTCTCCTGCATTTCTCTGAGCGATTTTTGTTTTTCCTCCTCATGGGATTCCATCTGTTGATCCATCGTCTCCTGCATTTCTTTAAGCAATTCTCGTGTTTCCTTTGTAAGGGCATCTAAACGTTGATTCATTTCTTTAAGCAATTTTTGTTTTGCCTCCTTATGGGCATCCGTCTGTTGACCCATATTCTTCTGCATTTCTTTATGCAAATTTCGTGATTCCTTTGTGAGTGCATCTACCCGTTGATTCATCTCGTTAAGCGATTTTTGTGTTGTCTCCTTGTGCGCCTCCATCTTTTGATCCATGTTCTCCCGCATTTCTCTAAGCGATTTTTGTGTTTCCTTTGTAAGGGCTTCTAACCGTTGATTCATGGTCTCCTGTAACTCTTTATGAGATTTATTTGTGTCCTTCTTGTGATCCTCTAATAGCATCATGAGAAGTGATTTTAAATCCAGATCTTGTCTTTCGGGTGTGGTGGGGTATCCAGGACTTGCTGCTGTTGGAGAGTTGGGTTCGGATGGTCCCACATTACTTTGATTACTGTTAGTAACATTCCTACGTTTGCCTTTTGCCATCTGGATACCTCTGGTGTTAGTTGGTCCTGCTGCCACTGGCTGTTGGTTGGACCTCCTGTGAGCCTGCAAAGCTATTTCTGCCCCCCCTGGATTACCAGGATTCCCCTGGCACCGATTTCTGGGGCCTGCCTGCTCCTGAGTGACTTTGGAGCCCTAATGTGCTTTGCCCCAAGTGATCTTATATTGGGGAGGCCTTGCACATCTAAAGGCTCAGCCTAGTGGATTCCTGGAGCAGAGGTCGCCAAAGGGAGGCTGGCAGGCTCCTGCCCTGTGCAGGGGTGTTTGATCTCTCCTGGGGGGGGGAGGGGGCGTCCCTCTGCCAGGCAGAAGTCCCACAGCAGATCTGGCGCGCTGGTCACTGCAGATCAGCCCAGCACCTGGGAGCAGGTTACACACAAGCTGCCTGAACCCGAAGCGATATTATGCCTGTCTGTCTCTGAGCCTGGTGGTCCCAACTACCTGGTCACTG